>PVIR01000216.1:127005-223056 GCA_004026965.1 Petromus typicus
CAATCCTCCTGCCTCTGCCTCCCGAGTGCTGGGATTACAGGCGTGAGCCACCACGCCCGGCACTGTGGTATGTGGTACTGGTTGCTGCTGGGTGTGGGTCTCCACACCCAGTATTGTTATGTGGTTACTGGGGAATCGAACCCGGGTCCTTGCGCTTGCGAGACAGGCGCCGGAACCACTGAGCTAACTCCCCGGCCCGGTAGCTGCTTTTTTATAGTTGGAATTTCACCATGTATATTGTCTTATCCACTTGTTTTTTTAACTCAATACATCATGAACATTTTCTGTGTTGTTATATAACTTCTTAAATTTAGAACTGGCATACTGTGACCTGTGGGTCAAATGTAGCCAACTATGTTTGCACAGCTTATGAGCTTTGAATGATTTTTATAGTTTTTCATGGTGGAAGCACCAAAAAGATAACACTTCATAACATTTCATACCATAAAAACTGAATTTTAGTGACCACAGTTTTTTTAAAGTGATCATGCTCAGCAACATACATTGTCCATGGCTTCTAGCTACAACAGAGCTGTAGCTAAGATAGAGACCCTGTGACTGACAAAGCTGAAAATAGTTGCTATCTGGCAGTCACGGCTGCATACCATCCAGTCATAGAAAAGGACTCTCCCAACACCTTTTAGTGATAATGCAAACAGATAACCAAAGAAGCATCTTTCATATATCATTATACAAAATGAACTCCTTGTAAGTACAGAAACCAATACTCAATGTTAGCTAAAACAAAATTGCTGAAGATTACAGTCCATCAAGACCAAAAAACACTGTCAGACTGGCTTTTGCTGGGTGCAACTCTGACCCAAATTCAATCACAGAACACAAGAAGGAGCGTTGTCCTCCATGGGCATTGAGTGTTTCTACCCTCAGTGACACTATAAATGGGCGGTGGTAACACATGCATTAGTCACAACTATATAACCAGTTCAAAACATCTTATCAAAGGTATTATCTGATCACAGTGCATACACAGCACATAGATAATCTTGTAAAAAATTGCTCACGCTTGTAGTGATTCGTTAAAAAAAACTACTTTTATTAGTTCGTGTTTGGAGTACACAATGGTTAGATTTATCACAGAGAGTTTGTACAGGTACATAAACATCTTTATTCTTTTCGTCCTCTGCCCCTCCTGCCCTCCCTGACCCCTCCAACTCTCACTCTTCTTCTCATTTGCAAAAACTATTTCCACTCTTTTCTTCCATTCTCTAAATTCCATTCCCATCCCTTCCTTCCTCTTGTCCTCCATCTCTTGCTCCTCCTCTCATTTGAAAAAGATCTCCCTACTTCCTATTATCTAATAGTATTTAATATTGCTCTTTATTTGTATTTAGGGTTTCCATATAAGAGAAACTGTGTAATATTTAAGCTTGTGTGTCTGATTTATTTCACTTAATATTATGATCTCAAAGGCCATCTATTTGCCTACAAATGCCTCAAGTTCATCCTTCTTTATGGAGGAGTAGAACAACACTCTATGTAAAATCTAGTCCTCAAAAACCAACTTCAGAAATTCAGTAAAGAACTTTTTATACAGAATCCAGACACTAGTCCTAAACTTGAACACTATTTTTGGATGTGCTCCTGAATCGTTTCCTTAAAAACACCATCAAGGCAATGATTCGGATTCTCACCATTTTAAAGGACTCTATGTGGTAGTTAAATATGTTTCCTTCTCACTCAGAGTTCCATATAGTGACTGAAAATCCAGTTTTCAAAACACAAGAATCAAAAAGGGGGGAAAAAAACCAAACAGTGCCAATATCTAATTAAAATTTTTCAGGAAAACTTAAAATGAGTCAGGATCAAAGCTTCAAAGAAAAGTTCCAACATTAAGAAAGACTATCAGAGGAAGAAGCCGATCTTTGAGTTAACAGTGAACACACAGTGTCTCCCGTGTGGTCCACAGGAACAAACCAGGCTGACAGCTGAGAACGTAGTATTTAGTTTAGGGAGGGCAAAGACTCAGCAACACGTAAAGAAAAAGCAATGTCTCACTGTCCTCCAAACTGCATCCAATGCCTCTTTCACGCAGTCAATAGAGACAAATTAGAGAAAACAGAATAAGCTGTCAATGGCTCCAAAATACAAAGATGACTATAAAACTAAAATCACAAACCATTTCGGGAAAATTGATACCCAGAACAAAAAGGTTAACGTTTGATGGGCAGATAAACTAAAACCCAGAGCTCAGAGTGCAGTGCAAAGGAAAGTGGAACTCTGAAGATCTCACAGCCTTTAAAAAGTTCGACAACACTATCCTGGGGACACAGCTCAGGGATGGAGCACTTGCTTATCAAGTGCAAGGGCCTGGGTTCAATCCCAGAATTGCCAAAAAATAAAATTGCACTAAAAAATGAAACAACTAGAGATTAAAACCGTATTCAGTGAAATGAAATATTTAATGGGTAGTATTATGATTTCTATTTAGATGCCCCCCCCCCAGGCTTCATGTACATGGGGTAGGACTTTCTTTTCCAGAGGTAGTTGAATCTGCAATGTGTGATGCTGGGGTTAAAAGCATGTGATTACTAAACCACTACATGTGAGTGATTAGTTTGGCATGGCCCTCATCCTGGTAATCTGAGTAAGATAAAAGGGGCAGAGAGATGCTGCTAAACCTTTGTGTTACATTTGCTGCCTTGTGAACACGAGGCTGTTTCTCCTCTGCCATCCCTGCCTTGGAGCCTGCTGACAAGGGACTGAAATCTCTATGAACTGTAAGCCAAATAAACCCCTGCCCTTTTAACTTTGAGTGTGGGCTATTTTGTCTCAACAAAGAGAGAAGATAACTAATGCAGGCATTAAGTAGAAAAATGGACATAACTAAAAATAATAGGTTCAACATTTGAAATAAATTCTCCCAGAAAAATTCAGAGAGTGACTATATCTAAATAGAAAAAGTATGCAACAAGCACATATTCATGGATAAGAAAACCTACCAATAAAACAGTATTTTCAAAATAAAGACAATAACATTGTAACATTATACAAAAGTCAGTCCCTCGCATGTGCCATAAATACAGAGTAACTTTACCAACCACTGCTGGAGAAAATCTAGATATAAAGTTCTACATTGTGACAATATAAGAATTGGTTTGACTGACTCAGGACCATCAAGAAGGCAGAAATCAGGAAAGAAGAAATATCACGCTGAGATTTCCTGACACGGAGAGGACAAACTTCACACGCTAATTCCCAAGCCACAAATTTAGCATGTTCATCCACTCTTAAAAGGTAGTCGCTTGATTTATTTAAATAAAATGGACAAATTTCAAACAAATTAAGAAAAAAGGAATGAAAAAAGTGCAATGAAGGGAGAAGAGAAAGAGTGGAAGGAATAATTCTCAATAAGAAAACACACTAAGTGAAATATCAAATAAAAGCAAAGTTGGTATAAACATATAATCGATTATAAACTAACATAAATTAGTGGACTTCCGTTCTTTAGAGAAAAGCTCAGATTAGAAAGCAAAAAAAGATCTAGCAAGCTCTTTAGATTTGTAAATCTGAGATATAAAATAAAAGAATTAGTCTAAACATAAATAAGACAACATAGCTTTAAAAATTTTAAAATAGTACATTATAGTAATATTAATGTCAGAAAATACAAAATTGACAAAATAATAAATGAAGTTACTATTTCCCACAGAGTGAGTGTTAAATCTATGAAGAACTGTAATAACAATAAACCAGTAAAGGCTTAATAACATAGCTTTGAAATATATGAAATTGTAAAATGAGAAATTGTCAAATCTTCAGTGACAAAAGACAAGCATTCCTTGACATTAACAAAGCAAGAAGATAATCACTAGTAAAGGATCTACAGACCTGAAGTTCAGAATTCAAATGCTACCCTAGTGGATGTATTAACTTATATAATATGCTTATATTCCTTGCTTATATTCTTTGAAGCACACATTTAACATTAATTTTAAAATGATCACAAATCAGGCTAGAATGAATATCTCAATATTGAAAACTAAAGAAACACTGTAGTTCAAGTGCTTTCTCTGAACATGATGTGATACAACTATACCTTAAGATTACTGATAATTAACATATACTGCATTTGAGATTATGGCTAAATGAGTAGATTATAGCTATTTTTACTAAATGGTATGTCTCTAGCTTTCTTGTTTCTCTCAAAAACACTATGTTTTATATTCTAACTATCCATAAAATTTATTCTAAAAATAGTAATATAAAGAAAACTAAACAGTTTACCCCCATAAGTTAAAAAAGATACATCTAAAAAAGACAATGTTAAGTGAAACAGTCTAGACACAGTCAAATACTGTGTGGTCAAAGAGTAAATGAAGAGCGAAAAAAGGATTGATGGAGAGAGAAATCAAAAGATCAATCTTTTGCAAACAGGAAGGGAGTCCAAGAGAAGGGGGTGTGTTTAAAAAGTTTTAAAATGGGTCATAAACATATACCAAATACCCACACTGACTGTAAAAATTATATGTCCTAAACATGAACTGAAAATAAAAACAATGAAAATGGGGAAAGGGGATCTAGAGATGGAAAGAGTGAGGAAGGGAAGGGGAATAAAAGACTCAAAACGTGTTATATATATGTTCTTACTACCTAAGATGAATGTAAACAATATTCTGCAAACATGCACTAATTTTTAAATAATAATAAAGTGATATGAAAACCAAAAATAGAAAATCAAAACTGAAAATTCATAAACATAAGGACATGATATTTAAGACCTCTGAAATTTAGCCAAATTAATATATAAATGAAATTTCAAATAGATATGCCTACAGTACTAAAAAAGAAATTATGTGACTTAGACTTTTAGCTGTAGCTAGAATAGGAGCTAAAATGCTGCAGCAGGATGGAATCAAAGGACAATCAAAAATATTCATGTAATATGAAGCAAAAATATTATAGACATTTTTATTAAAGCCTAGTGCTGTTTATAAAGGTCATTAAAACACCTAATTCTCTGCTATTTAAAAAGGTGAACCAAATAAAGATTAGAAATTCAAAACACATTACTCAGTGTAGAGGCAAACCTCTTGTTATTAACTAACCTAGAATTCTATATAGAGCTTAATTCCAAAAAACTTAAAAATATAAAAGGCATACATTGTCTGAAAAAGTATCAAATACCAAAATTACAAATGATGTTTTCATCACAAACCAAAATAAAATAAACACAATGAATTTAAATACTAAAATTTTTTAAGGCAATAGCAACTTTTACTAAAATTCAAGTAACAATTACTAAGTTGTAAAAATACCTAAAAATATTAAATGGCACCAAATTTATTTGAGATTAGCATAACTCTAAAACTAAAATTCATTCCTTAACTAGTCAACTAAACAAACAGACAGGTATGATGGACATAAACCAGAATTCTACATAAGATCATTTCCTGTGAGTCTGCCAAAGCAAGAATACATCCAGCCTGTGAGAATTATTCTGAATTCAATAGTTTGACAGGAAAAAATTTAGCTGTATATTTTACTATATAAGGTGAAACAAAAGAAATACAATAAATTCTTAAACAATTTTAATTTATGTAGATCTGAAATAAAATAAGGAAAATTATGTAGTTCATAAACAAAAGGAAAGTTCTTTAATAAGGATGATTTTAAGGTTTTAGGCATAAACTCACCGGGGTATATGTAAAGCAGCAGGTCTATCTCTAGCACTGCAAAAAAGAATCTCAAAAAACTAAAACAAACAAACACAGTAGCCAAGAGGACCTCAAAACAAACTGTCTTTAATGGTGAAAGATACGATTCATTATCACTGGAAAACTAGATAAAGAGTCTACAAACCTCCACAATTTAAGAGTCACTGAGAAGCACAGGAACCTGCTTTATACTAACAAATACATCTCCAATTGGGGCTGAATGTCAGGGCCTTAAGATCAGTGACACAGATTGTGGGAATAAAATACATACACATTTCTACCATCTCATTCACCTAGAAAGAGCCCAAAGTCTCCACGGCCAACCCATTACAGTATCTATTAACTTTCATGTTGTTACTTCCTTAAGACAGCTCATGCTGGGGCTGGGGAGTTAGCTCAGTGGTTCTGGCGCCTGTCTTGCAAGCCCAAGGGCCCGAGTTCAATTCCCCAGTAACCACATACAATCCTGGGCATGGAGACTCATGCCCAGCAGCAACCAGTACCACATACCACAGTGCCGGGCGTGGTGGCTCATGCCTGTAATCCCAGCACTCGGGAGGCAGAGGCAGGAGGACAGCTGTGATGTGAGTTGGAGGCTGAGCTCAGGGCCAGCCTGAACTACAAAGCGAGACCCTGTCTCAAAAAAAAAAAAGACAGTTTATGCTGTGTAAGAAAAAATAGAGACAGAGTACTTATGTGGAACCAAAGATCTTGCTGACTATAAAAAACAGACCTTTCAAAGGGTCGTGACAGACCCTGTGCTTGCTTACACAGGAAGTCTCATTAGGCAACTTCTGTTACTCAGAGTTAGTGCTAAGGAAAAAGGACAAAGGATAAACTCCCAAGGCTTTAACTCAGCCCATTTCTGGGCAGTGATTGAACTTCGTAGGAAGAATGACCATGGCAAATGCAGAAATAACTGTGGGGAAATTTAATAAGGACCACAAAAATGTTTTCAGGATCACTTACTCAGTCCGCCACAGTGGTGAACACCACAGTAACCATTTCCTGAGCAAAGTACCCGAGGGGGGGGGGTTGTCTCACCCCAAACTCCATAATCACAGATTGCTAATTTTTTAAATAAAATACAAAACAAAAATAGAATTCTTCCCTTCAGAAAAGCAGAATTCCTAGAGCTGGAGGACACTGTAAGCATCATCCACTCTAGCAGAAATAAGAAAACTCCCAGTAAGACTAATTTTCCCAACATCATGTTCTGAGTTTTAATTAAACACATTTCTCCTCAAAATAAAATTCATCTATTTAATCTACTCTCATTTTAGTACTGGCTATGAGAAAGAAATAGTAGCGAGAGCTTTCTAATTACAGCATTTTAAGAAAATATGCTAACTAAATAACGAGAACTTATAGATGTGCATATAAAATATAATGCATATACATTTCTATATTCTGTCTAATACTTAACCTTATGTATATATGAGAGGTACCAAAACGCCGTAAACAGACAGAGAGGCTGGCTTCAGCAACAACAAACTGCTTTTCTCCCCATCCTGGAAGCCAGCCCTAGCTCAGGATGTTGCCCAGTTGGGTCTCTCCAGAGGCCTCTGCCTGGCCTGCAGCTCTGCCTCTTCTCATCGGGTCTTCAATGTCTCCAATAACTACAGAGATAAAGGAGAAATGGCAGGCCAAGATATCTCAAAACTGAGTAGAGTTAGGAATGGAGGGAGTAGAAGAAAAGATGCAAGGTTTGTTTTTCAAGGACTTTAGTATTCATGTAGGTTACACTACACTATTACAAAGATGAGCTTCTGAGATCTAAGTATTACATTCATTTAGGATCCCTGTTTATTTTTACCCCTGGTATCAGGGATCAAACTTAGGACCTTGTACTTCTGAGGCAGGCGTGGTGCCACTCAGCTCAATCTCAGCCCTCCCTTTTCTTCTTCTTTGAAGATACATGCAAGATACAAGCCATGTGCTAAGCTGAATCAAAGAAACTTTAATGGAAAATTACATTCCAAGTTGCCTGACTAGTCCTGTGTGGGTTACATTCTCATGCATTTTTCATCACCAGAAACAGCTTGCGAATGTCACACTTTACCATCACCCTCCTGAGCCCAAGTTTTAAATAGAAAATTTAAAACCTATACTAAACTTCAGTATAAAATGATCTTCAATGGGGAAAATATTGTGTTCACAGTTCCACTCCAAATTATTTAAAATCGGAATGAGAGGTCTGTGTGTTTGCTTTTGTGCTCCTTTAAGAATGAATCTGATAAGTTAAAGGAAAAATGTGGCTGCGGAAAATTACCCCTTTGCCCTATTAGGAGACCAACTGCTAATACGTCCTCAGAGCAAGTACAAGACACAGTCCTCAAAGAACTGTCAGAACAGATGCCAGTATTTTTTTCTCTGAGGAAGATACAACTAATTTCCAAAAAATAGTGTATTTCATTCTTCATAATCTGTCTTGTATATAGAATAGACCCTACTACTCTAAAAAACTGAACAGGAAATTTTATAAACAAAGACAATTTCACTGTTATGAGAACAGTTTTCATTTATTCACAAGAAAAACCAACTAAGAGAAAATGCTAATGGAACAAAGTAGTCTATTTATTGAAATCAAATGGATACAAATGTCTTAACTGCTGTGGTATATTCTATTAATGTTCCAGTGGCAGAAAATTAATATTTTGCCATGTTTGATGGTTTTTAAAAAGTCTGTTGTTTACTCTGTGAAACTGATATGTAGCTATTGTAGAAATACACTGTAAATTACAGATTGGTCATACTGACTTAACAGGAAGACACAGCCATATGATTCCACTCTAAAACTGTTCTAATCTATATAAGAATGCTTCTGTGGACTGGGCCATGTCCACGATATACTCTGATCTTCAAGAGTTAGAATCGGAAAAACTGAGTCTTCTTTTTAAGGATGTAAAATTAATCTGATCTATAATTACTATGCATATAAATAAGGAATTAAAATGATAAGTTTTTAGAGAAGTCAATAATATAATTCTTCCTATCAAATAAGCCAAAGAATAGTTCAGGAGAGGTCTTTTTTGGGTCAATAACTAAAGTTCAGGTTTTTCGTTTGTCTTTTATTCTGTGTAATCATACTAAATCATCACAAATAAAGACATGGATCAAACTAAAATGTAGTCGATCTTAAATATTACCTTCAGTTTGTTGCTGTCAAGTGTGTGGATGGACAGAAAACAGCTACACAGAACAACTATTTCCTGCTTATCACCTCTCTACTTAGAACGCAGTCCTCACCCTGCACTCTGGTGACGTGAAGTACGGAGGGCTAATCTGCACTTGCTGACAGACACTAACCACATGGAGATGTGGAAGTTAATGAGATAAAGTTAATACATTTTTCAGAAGCAGAATAAAAGTGCAGACAACCACCAATTGTCTAGACCAGTGGAGGAGAATATTGGCTTTGGTAATGGAAAGCGCAGATAATGTTCCAGTTGAACAGAGTTTGCCACCTTGCCATTAAGAAGGTGTCCCTGGACCTTGGCATGCTTAGCTCACTGTGTTAAAATATCCAAAACAATCAGCAAATATGGGGTAGATACTATATCTGAATCTGATATACAAATTTAATCCCTGTAATATACCAGATCAGTTCTATAATTCCCATTAGAACAAAATAATGAAAGGACCGTAGAACTGATAATTACTGGCAGTACTAGAATTTATAACAGCAACAACAAAAATTATCAGGATTGAGTCTATCTTTCTACCATGACCATCCTGGTAGAATTTTCCCACAGAGTCTAATTCCACTCATATGGAGAAGACATTAATTATGATTAGCTGTCCTGTGTTGTTATGGGTTGATAGCTGCACGATACATTTTCACAGAAGCATGTGATTTAGGAGGCCTAGTCACTTCATTGCAGCCAGGGAGCTAAAGAAAGGCAGGAAGTGGCATGCTTCCCATACCCCTTTCAAGTACCCCACCCGAACTCCTTTTTACTCCTAAAGGCCTGGAAGGAACACAGGCTGTGAGTGATGTTTAAGGTCTTGGACATAATATACTGAATGCAGGATGACACAATTGAGAATCATTTATCTACGATGTAACTTATCCACGATGTGATGTAGGTCTGGGCACAAGGGAGGAAAGATTCAACCAGAGCTTGTGAACCCAGTAAGCAAGGACTTAAAGTCAAGCCAGACTTAACTAACTGTTCCTTTGTCACTGGCATCCATAAAGGACTTTGTGGCCCAGCACTTGTACCCCTATTATAGACAAGCCATAGTTAAAGGTAACTTGCTGACAAAACAAGTGTAGACAGAACTGAACACAGGGACAGGCCCAAATGTCACAAATGTTCACAAGCAAAGAGGGGCCTGGTTATGCCTGAAACAACGCCATAAGGAACGGAACCACAAGAATAAGCATCTGAGAATGAGGCAGAATTGTCACTTCCAAGTCTGTGCACTCTTCCCTTTCTCTAGATTATCATGTATATGCACACGTATCACGTAAATATATCGTCTATCTTATATCTTGGGACCAAGGTTATCATTGTGATTGAAAGAAGTAAACTTTGAGCAATTTGTACAATGTATAGAAAACACTAACCTAAACAAGAAATTCTGAAAACCTGTTCTCTTTAAATTCAGCTTGTAATAGCACAATTCAATGAAATCGTTTTGAAATGGGGCCAGTAAGAGAGGCAGTTTATCTCTACACTCCCACCACCAGACCGGAGAATGACAGGGAAAGGTTCCTGCAGGCTCTTCCTGTCAGTACCAGCATTAAACACTACCCAGGGAATAGTACTGGGGAAAGTAGGTTAAGTCACCCCCCAAAATATGTCTGAAACACACATTCCTGTTCAAAGATACAACCAAAATAAACTCAGATTCTTCACAGTTTTCCAGAACTTTAAAGTGTCTCAATCTGGGAAAAAGAACTCACTGAATGTAGACCAGCATTATATATGGCCACAGCTATCAAGGCACTCCTGGCTCTGAGTGTGCTCACAGCTCCAAACACACACAACAGCCAGGTATGGATGCGGTTCCTTCCCGGAAACAAGGCCTTCTCTGTTATAGCAGTAGCTGTGCTGCCACCCTTCCAACTGTTGTTTCTCTCTTAAATCTATTCTTAAAGATGACTTACAATTGACAATACTTGAAATAGTCCTAGAGATATGAATTAATCCTGGTGATTCTTAGGCAAAAGAATTTCCTTGACATTTACCATTTTTTATCACCCACCTGTAAGAATAAGTCTTATGCCAATCAGCTCTCTTGTTTCTCATTTTTACCAAATGATATGAAACGATCAAACTCACACTCTATCATAGGAGATATAAAATTGTGTTACACAAGTGTCAATGCCTCTACTTTCTCCACAAATGGAAATACAATGGAAATTAGTCTGTTCGCACACCAAAAACAAAGTACAATAAAACACTCCTTTTTCACCATAAGGGAGAGAACAGAAAGAAAGCAGAGGACCAGAGGGACGGGAGCAAATATTGCAGCACTCTGCTGAAAGAGAAAAAGAAACCAACTCCAGCTCGACAGAGAAAGAGCAAAGACATTTTTCCAGGACACAGAGAAAGGAAGCAAAATTACTAAAATAAAGACTATAAAAGCAGTTTCTACACAAAGTAATGTAAGTGCTCTGACATATCAGAAAGACACCCCAGGGTGGTCCAGGAGAGAGTGCACTGCATATGGGAGCCACAGAGGAGAATCTGAAGGAAATTAACCCTTCAGGGCCGAGTGTTCCACTTTCAGAATGCCATTAACAATGGAACACAATTAAATGTGTTCTATTCACTTTCTTCTCCATTGAACTTTCCTAAGTAAGATATATAGATTTCATGCAAAAATTCAAAAACTTTCAAACTTCGCCATAAGCAGGATAAAAATACAAAAGAATGGAAACAGAAAATTTCCAAATCAACTCATTGGGAGGAACACCTATTTATATCTCCTTCCCACTAATTCATACTGAAAGGAGAGTAAAGTATAACTCATAAGACCAAACAGAGCAAGACAAGAGAAACAAAAGTTTGAAAAGGAAGATGATTGATAAGAAACCTCCAGCTAAGATAGGTTAAAAAAAAAAAAGCCTGATACCCACAAGACCAAAATCATAAACCAACAGGAAGCCAACTAATATCTCAGAATCCCAGAAATACTCAAGAACTAGTGGGCTCAAGTGCAGCCGAGTAGAGAGCACTTGCCAAGCATGTGCGAGGTCCTGGGCTGGATCCCCAGCAAAGAAGACAAAGAACTGAAGACTAGGGTCCAAAAGGGGCTAAGAACTACACAGCTAGCTGGGATGGGTTTAAGAAAGAGGTCCTTTCCCTTAAGACTCTCCCAGACAGGCATCTGACGCTCTTCAGTCCCAGCAGCGGTTTATTACCTGAAAAGGCTTGATCAGAGAGGGGCAAAAATGAGACACCAGGGAGCCGGGGATATAGCTCAATGGTTCCGGCACCTGTCTTGCAAGCGCAAGGTCCTGGGTTCGATCGCCGGTAACCACATACCATACTGGGCGTGGAGACTCACGCCCAGCAGCAACCAGTACCACATACCACAGTGCTGGGCGTGGTGGCTCACGCCTGTAATCCCAGCACTCAGGAGGCAGAGGCAGGAGGATTGCTGTGATGTGAGTTTGAGGCTGAGCTCAGGGCCAGCCTGAACCACAAAGTGAGACCCTGTCTAAAAAATAAAAAAAGACACCAAACAAGAAGTACAAGGGAAAGTTAACTGGAATGAAAACCAGTCAAAAAGAAAGTACAAGGACTTGAGAATCTCAGTGATCCTCTCAGAATAATGACAGCTCTATCTTTATGTCCTAAAAACAAGATGGCAAACCCATTAGGGAGAACCACCAACTACGGGAGGAAAAACATCCAGAGACAGTAATGTTTGAGGGTCTCCTGCCGGATAACTAGACCTTTACTAAAATTCCCTATGTTGAAGTCCAGTTTTCTAGTCTACATGTAGTATCCTTAGAAATAAGAGGTGATATATTATTTACAGAAAAAGAACAAGAGTTTTTTTTAATAAGAACAGTCAAAGAATAGAGAGTTGATGGAAATAAACATTAGAATATTAAAAATCAACTGAAGGGTTAAAAATCTGTCAAAAAGTTCCCTGAAATCAAGAAAAAGTTTACATAGAGAAAAAATAAGTAAATTAGAAGATCAATCCAGAAGTACCAATATTTCATCGTAAGAAATTTTCCCCCCAGCAAAAAGCTGAAGTTTGGGCAGCTTAATGATAGAGGGTGTCCCTAGTATCTACAAAGCCCTGGGTTCAACCTTGGCATGAAAACTGGGAGGCTTAAAAAATAATTGTATGTTATATATTGTGAAATAGAAAATACTCAAAGTGAAATAGGGTGAAGGGGGAAAAATAACGAGATTATAACAAAAAAGAAAGGAAACAAATTTTATGTATATAGGGGGGTGGTAGAGTGGGTAGGGCTATGGGAAAAAATGAGAATTAAGTTGTGTCTTATACTGGTACAAATCCCCATTATGGAGTGCAATCATGATGTGTATATATAATGTACCAATAAAGATTTCAATTAAAAAATAATTAGTTACTGAGTATTTGGCTGAAATAAAAGAAATTAATTTCAAATAGAAAAGATTCACTGAATACCAGAAATAAATGTAGGCCAGAATTTTTTTTTTTAAAGTCCTAAAACAGTTTCACAAAGAAAGAAAGCAGGTAATACAGAACAAATGGGTATCAGAATAACCTTACAGCCTTTAATAACAACAGAACACTTGGAATAAAAAACAACAAGGCCTTCAAAAACCTAAGGAAAAAATCATTTTTAAAACTAGAATCACACAGCCAACAAGATTAGTATGACAGAAATAGTGATATCTATAAAACAAGCCCAATCTTTTATTCTGAATGTTTCTACAAACCACTGAAATAAACCAAGAACAAGAATGACAAACTCAGAGGAAAAAATTGAACAAATAACAAGAAAATAAAGTCTTAGGAAGGCAGTGACTGGAAAGGTCAGGACGAAGACTTGCAGATTATTCAGCTGAGCTTGGACTAGGACCTCAGAGGGAATCGGGAGAAAAATCCAGATTCTGATTTGTTCCAGAGGATTTTCTTTGTTGTGTTAAACAGTTCTAGGTCTTGATTTGTAATTAAAATACCAATTACATTAATTAGTATAGTTAATGAATAAAGAGAGGCAATTACAACTAGGAAAGAATAGAAACTTAATCATAATTTACTTCTCTTTTTAAATCACCAAACCCTAAGTGCTGTATGTGACTTTAAGCTAGAAAGGATAAAATATATTTAGAAATAGACAATAATTATCTCTTGATGTGTTTCCTTTTATCAGTGCATCCTTGGTCATATCTAAAGTCACTTTCCCTCAAACACTGTTTCTTAGCTTTCCTCTTTTCTTTAGCCTCATCAAACCTGCCCTGCACAGAATTTACTCCAAACTTTTCCATCAGGGCCAGAAAGTGCTTTAATCTGCCATTTTGAAGAAGTCCCAGACAAAGAACAAGAGAATGCCCCAATACCTTTACCTCTCCACATTCACAGGAGTCACCCATGCGCCCCTGGCTGCTGCTGCTGCTGTCCTGAGAATGGCCCTCAAGCCACTAGGGGAACCTGATGACAATCTGGATGTTCCTGGTTCTACGAGGGATCACCAGTCCCCACCTCCCCGTGCTTCCTCCATCACACTATTTGACTCTGCACAGACTTAAACTACTGTGGCTTGTCCCCTGACTCCAGTTCTGAGGTTCATGGTTGGTCATGTGTATCTGCTGAAGACATAAGGCACTGGTTTTGGTTTTATTACACGAGTTGTTCTACCTATATAAAGAGTTTCAAAACCTGCATCATTGCCATCTCCCCAGAATTATTTCCATTTGAGCATTTCAGCTACACTCAAGTATTACTTTAATAAACAAAATTTAAAGAGAGACACAGAGCACATCAGAGAGTCAAGTGCTTTCATGTAAGGGTTTTACTTAACAGATTTTTAAAAATCAAAAATGAATATAAAGTCCCACTGTTAACATTTATGTTATTACCTATGCACTCACTTTTGAAGCCCAATGACCTCAGTACCCAAAACAATACCTAGCATTCCAAATCTCAGTTTCTATTTTTAAGGGTACATCACCATTTAGAGAAATGGGTGATTCCAAGTCAGAAGGAGAAAAAAAAATAACTGCAAACATATCATTGGAGCAGAAAGGAAGCACTCAAAATAAAATGACAAAGATATCTAAAAAGGACACCATAAACAATCTAAATGAACTCCCAATAGCCAACACAAACCAACACGAACAACAGATTAATGCAGCGAACTACAACTAGGCTTCTCAGGAAAAATCATACAAAATAATCAGTTAAATTTGAATTTAGATATACAGTGAACGATTTTTTTAGTATAAAATGCCTTACTATAATATCTGGTAGGACAATTTCTATACAACATTTACAGGTTGAAATATACTAAGATAACTTTCCAATAAAATATGTATGACTTTTTGTACCACATGATCATTCTCAATAACTGCTTTAATTTCTTCTACATGACATTAAATCTAAAATTCTCCCAGAAATTAGTGATACCTGTGATATGGAAGGAGCCCCCTTTAAAATCACAGATAATGAACATGGAGGAGAGTATGGGAAAACCAGATTATTAACTCTCACAAAGTTACATTAATTCTTATTTCACCTTTAATAAAAAACGTTAACACAAGGACTGTGCAATCTCATATAGTTTAAGCTGAAGTGTCAATATTCTTCTCAAAGGTGACATTTCATACTCTGGTTTTGCTTCCCATAAAAGTATACCACTTAACATTTATGAAAAGGCACGTGTTCTTTCGTTAGATAACAGAATCAAAATGCTCTGAGCACGCTTACCTTTTAAACACCACATCTATGTCCTAAACATTCATAGGTTAAATTAGAAAATTTCTTATTTCAAAATATCATTGGATTTTTTTTTAGTGTAAGTGCAGACCAGTCTTATAAGTTCCAACAAAAAACTTTACAGGCAAAGGGTAGCTATCACCATGGAATTTCACACTTCTTTTACCAGCTAGGTATTTGTGTTCTAACCCAAAGATACAGTATGTGGAGATGGGGTCTTTAGGCAGTAAGGTCCTAAGGCTGGAGACGTCACTAATATAGTTAGTGCCCTTATGTTAAGACACTAAGAGATGGGACATGATTCATTTTCACCACTACGCCAACCTACACACACACACACACACACACACACACACACACACACACACACACACACAGGAGACAGAAAGAAGATGGACTGTTGCAAACCAGGGAAAATGTCCTTTCGCACTCACCATGCTTTGTCAGAGCATAGTGCGGATTTCCAGCCACAGAACGATGAGAAACAGATTGCTATTAAGTCATCTAATTGAGAATATTCTGCTGCTGCTGCTGCCTAAACTAAAACACCTGCCTAAGACAAGAATCACCTTGACTTAGAATTCAGTACACTTCATAATAATGAATAGAATCTTTCTCTGAAGATTAACTCCAATATCTAGCAACATTATAAAATATTTCTACTGAAAACAAATTGAAATATAATATGAACAATTTTTGACACTTCTTCTGAAATGAAATCTTTTGTGAATTTGCCAATTTCAAAAACTATCCTCAGGCCGGGGAGTTAGCTCAGTGGTTCCGGCGCCTGTCTTGCAAGCGCAAGCGCAAGGACCCGGGTTCGATTCCCCGGTAACCACATAACAATACTGGGTGTGGAGACCCACACCCAGCAGCAACCAGTACCACATACCACAGTGCCGGGCGTGGTGGCTCACACCTGTAATCCCAGCACTCGGGAGGCAGAGGCAGAAGGATTGTGATGTGAGTTTGAGGCTGAGCTCAGGGCCAGCCTGAACCACAAAGCGAGACCCTGTCTCCAAAAACCTAAAAAAAAAAAAAAAAACTATCCTCACTGCACACAAAAAAAGTAAAATTCAAGAACCTCTCCAGTACTCTGAAAACTGAGGATTTGTGATTATAAATTCTTCCAGATACAAACTACTTTAAAAAGGGGCTTTTCCAAAAATAATTTGAATCATTTCACTCATTTGTTCGCTGGGTACTATGAGTAAAGAGTCCTCACATAGTTCACTCTCTATGTTCTAAAATATTAAACCACCCTTGGAGAAAATGCATAAAAATTCAAGGATAAAACAAACTGCCATCTTTCAGCACAGTGTGATGCTATAATTAGCCGCATATTCCCTCTGGTTACACAGTGATAAATGGAAGATTGCACTTACCGAGCTAGGGCTAGAGTGCCGCCTAACTTTAGGGGACTCTTTGCCAGCAGAGGAGCTCTTAAAGTTAATGCATGCATTGTTCTCAGAATGTACCCTCTTCACTTGATTAGTTGGTTTTTCAAATGGGTCAAAAGTGCTCTGGGTTCTCTGGACTCTGACTTTTTTGTCCTCAGGAATTGTGTCCAGATGTTTGATCACCGAGTCCATTCCCTGGCAGTTCCGTGTAGACATCTTTGTGACACATATCTGGAAAAAATAAAAATTAAATTCAGAACTCTCCACTGCAACTTGAACATCATTGAACATGTGGATTTCTTATTTTTAGAGGATGTCAGTTTCAACTTCAGGAAATACCCAAAAAGCACATATTCAAAAAGCCTGACCAGCTTTAATCACAGTTTGAAAATCTTCATAACCTTTCTGCTTATGCACAAGTAGAATTTACAGTTAAAAGCTCTCCCTACAGAACCTTCCAGTGTAGGCCACATGTTCCCAACTATTCTTTGAGCTTCCTATCTTTTATCATCTGGGTGGAAGTGGATATTTCCAAATCATTAAGAAGGAACATGACTTAATTTTAGAAAAGATAAAAAAAATGATTAGGTAGTCACTTAAATTGATGGTTTGAGAAGCAGCTAATGCACATTAGAAGAAAAAAAGGCATCATGTTAGTTATCAGTTTTATGTTGAAATATGTTTAAAATCTGTCCCTAACTTGATTTCATCTCCAAATTTGTACAGAGCTAAAGAAATGAGGACAGTTCTGGATTTTTTTCTTTTTAATTCCAAAGCTAACAGATAAAAGGAATAGAAATGAAAAACATCAAGTTAAAAGTGTTGACAACATTACTCCATGAGACCGCTGCTCCATTCCCAGTATCTTCATTCTGTTCTGAGCCTGCTCCATTTAATTCTATTTTAGTTTCTGAGTTATGCTCTGTATCCATTTCATGCTCCCCTCCTTGCACTCTACCTTCTAGATACTTTGGTGTCTGTACTGAGAAACCATATCGGTAAAGCTAGGTGTTATGGTTTGGATTTTAAAGGTCTTCTAAAGGATCATATGCTAAAGTTCTAACTGCAGGCCCCTGGCACACTGGGGAGAGCAGAATCCTTAGGGGTCAGGACTGATGAAGAGTCAGGTCACTGAAGGTGAGCCCTGCAAGGGCTGCTGGAGCCCCGAGCTCTGCCTCTTGCTCTGTGCTTCCCAACCACCATGAGGGGAGCAGCTCTGCTCTATCACGTGCTCCACATCATGATGCTCCGCCTACCGCAGGCTCAAAGCAACAAGCCCAAGTGACCATGGACTAAAACTCTGGAAACTGTGAGTCAAAATAAACCTTTCATGGAATGAAGTTTTGGGGCAGGCATCCTGTCACAGTGCCAGAAAGCTAACATACCAGGAACTTAATTTTCTGTCTAAAGAAAGAAAACTCTAAATGAAATTGCTTTGGGGGCACTTTCTTTACATGAAAACTTTCCATATCCCTAATATACTATCACATAAGGAAAACTAGTAGAAGATATTTAAGAAAAGTTTGTATTGTTAAAGATGTACTCTTGTGGATAGTATGTATAGGTTGATTCCATATGAACAATAAATGTATATATACATATGAGAGAAAAAGAGAGAGATGAGGGAGAAAGATAAAAAAGGTACAGATATAGACAGTAATACTTCTGCGTACATCTGCACATATGTGTATGCAGAAGCACAGTGAAAAGTACTCAAGAAATACACTATTCTTAACTTCAGTATTTCCACACGTTCAGAATAGCTGAAGAGATAAAGGATAAGACTAGTAAGATTTTTACATGTATACTATTTTAATTATATGCCAGTTTATATAATTTCTAAAATATTAATACAGAAAGGTATATATAATTAAACTAAGCTCTTTGAAAAAACTTTTTGCAACCAAAAAGCAATTCTTCAGTTAAGTATTAAGCATCAACTCCGTCCCAAGACAGTGTTTCCATTACTAAGTATAGGTTAATTTCTACTTAAGTCAAATGAGGATATATCCTAAGGTTTTAGGGGGGAAGTATTTAAATCTCTATGCCTAAAATATTTCCAAGTGAATATTCATAAGCATTTCACATTTATCATTTTGCCATCTACTAATAAATGACAAAATACAAAGAAAATATTAAAAACCTCAATAAAAGTAAACTTTTACAAACACATGCCTACAGCAGTGATTTCACTTGATACACTTACAAATATAAATCCTGCTAGTTATAGTGAGCTCTTAGTTCGTGTTCACATAAAATGCACCCTGCAGAACTCAGGAGAGACTATCTTCTCACTGTTTCTTTGCGGGAAAAGGGTGTCACCTATGTTACTTCAACATTTTCCACAGTGTGTTGCTCAGTGTCAGGCCCACAGCAAAGCTCAGAAAGATTTGGTCATATAAATTAGATTCAGGAAGATTCATCCAAAAAGGTAATCTCTATACTTTCTTACTGAAAGAACTGAATCTCTGAGACATTATCTGAAAGCTATTAACATGGTGTTATCAGTAAGATTTAATTGCAAGTTCATTATGACATCCAGAATTTTAAAATGTCACCCAATATCCCTTGCCTCTGAGTAACTCTCACCCTTCGGAATGACTAGAGTGAGATACCTTCTCATTCTGCTGTGTTACATATTAATTGAGTGGACCTGGTATAACTTGATGGGCTCTTTAAAAGCCAAGCATTTTTTCCAGCTAGTAGCAGAAGAGCTCACAGGTGCGCCCTTGCAAACATGGAGTCGGGCAAAGACTCACACTATGAAATGTCATCTACAGGCTCCCACATGGCAGATACTGCCCCCTACCTCACAACTAGCAGGAAAATAGGGCCACTTCTCTGCAAAGATGAGAAAACTATTTCTGCTGACAACTAGTGATCTGTAAAAAGGTCATAAGCTGCAGCTGATAACCACAACCCAGGATACCACAGCCCAGAAAGATGTGAGCAAAAAAAACAGGTACCCTGTCCCCAGACTTCTAAACTAGAAAACTGTGATCTCTTAATCCAATATGTTTATGGCAGTGTGCTCCACAGCAACAGAATATTAATACATTCATTTTACTTATATTTGCTCATAGCACTTAGATAACTAAGCACAATGTTCCTAAAGAACACTGCTCCAGATACACACTGTATCGATTCAAGAGAAAATTGGCAATGATGCTCATGATTAACACCAACTTACAATGATAGAAAAGAGTCTGCTGCATGACATAATTCCATCAGTTTATAAAGCTCACAAGAAGGTTCTGCACGAGCTTTATGCCCGTCTCCACTGCAGCCAGGTTTGTGTGAATAATATGGGTATCAGTACCTGCTGTGTATGCATCTTCATCCAAGAAAGTAACCTACACTTGAGTTTTTCCACATAGTGCAAAGTAACTGTTCTGGAAAAGGTTCAAGTTTCCAATATTTAGGCCAAACTACTTAAATATGATCTGGCTATCTCTGTTAACTACAAGTACAAAAGAAAGCAGAACCAAGACCTCCTTAATAATCTAGGGAATCAGTCTTGGGCATTTCCCAAGCCTGTTTGGCCATTCACCTTGCAAACCCCATACATAAAGGGTGGAAATGCCCTAGAGAATGAGCTCGGCAAGTGAAGTAAGCATAGTGCTCATTCCTTGCTGAGAGATGTAATTTCCGGCAACTCCTGGAATTAAATTATTGAAGTGGCCAGCACACATAAAGAGAAGGGCAAGCAGCCTGGATTCAGCAGTGCTAAGAGCACCCAAGGTAGATTACACGTTGGTACCATCTGCCAACACCTAAAACTCAAGTAAACCTTTCTGTCAGATGGCAACACAAACAAACTCTTCCCTCCACCAAGGAGCATCGTCTTTCTTCCCACAATGAAATGCAAATGGTCAGTGCTCTGGAGAAAAACTGAGGAAGAGATACACAAAATGTCAAAACGGAACAAAACTAGTGGACCCTTAATCCTCAAAAAGGTAAATTTCTTCTAACCCACAAATATGACCCCTTTTATCAATTATTAATTTTCATAAGCATGCCTATTGCCTAGATTTTAACCTTTGTTCTAATTCTGCACTGAGAAAAAGGAGGACTCCTTGCAAGGTAACAGCTCTTTTCAAGAAGGTAGAATATTTTCAAGTGTTAAGGAGAATGCTAGCAGGACAAAGAAAATGGACTAACGTGGCTCCCACTCATCAAACTATACAAACAGACTATGAGTAAAGTTGACCCTAAAAGGTGTGAGAACTCTGTGAAACAGTTGGCTCACCTTTGGTGTTAAGGGGCTGGCTGAAGGACCACAGGTAGGAAAATAACTGGACATGTACATAGGGGTGGGTGACCAGAAACAGTGACTACAGCACCCAGACCGATTTCTTCAATTCATGGCTGAGTAGGGTGCAGACCTGACCTGCTTGACCATGGCCCTGTTAGAGACTTATTATAAGATACTTGTGGCCTGAGATGAGCAAAAGCCAAAAGGAAAAAAGATCCATTCCTCCACTAGCCTCAGAGACAAAGAGTTAGAAGTGGCCAACAAAATATACATCAACCATAACCAGGAAGCAAAGTGAGAAGCCAGACAGAGGCTGGACCAAAGAATCAAACAGATCTGTTGACAAAAGCACTCACAGGAAAAGAGACACACAACAAAGATGTGGGCGTGAAAACATGGACAAAACAGGAACCAAAGCCAGCCATGATCTATATCAGTTGACCAAAGCAAGACTGAAATCAGTGTGCACAGTGCAAAAGGTATGGATACAAGAAAAACAAATGTACAGAAAATGAGATGATAAAAATTCCAAATCCAGGAGGCTGCCTACTAAAACGCTTCTGCCTCCAGAAAAATTAGATGCTGACTTTGTTAGACTGGCAAAAACTAAAGATTCTAAAGACTAGACAAGACTAGGATCCACCTCCTTTGGCCCCCAAGAGCCAGTGATCACAGTAAGAATAAAGGTCAGTTGTTGAATTTCTGGGTAGATAGTACAGCGGAACATTCAATGCTGACACAACCCATTGGGTCATTATCTAAAAACATGGGACTATTGTAGGTACAACTTCCAGAGAAGCAGCCGTTTTGCCAACCTAAAAGATAAGTTACAGGAGATGAAAAAGTCCACCATGCAATCCTATACCTGCCAAACTTTCAGTTCACAGGCTAGGGAGAGACGTGCTCCAAAAGCTGCAAGCTCCAACTACTTTTGGGCTGAAAGAGGATATGACTAAGCCTGGCTCAACCAAACCCCATAGTTGTGTGTTAACACTAACTGTCCCACAGGCACAAGAATAGAGAGTATGGGGCCGGGGATTTAGCTCAGTGGTTCCAGCACCTGCCTTGCAAGTGCAAGAGCCCGGGTTCAATCCCTGGTAACCACATACCACAGTGCCGGCCCTGGTAACCACATACCCCAGTGCCGGGCATGGTGGATCAACCCTGTAATCCAAACACTCAGGAAGCAGAGGCAGGAGGATTGCTGTGAGTTCAAGGCTGAGCTCAGGGCCAGCCTGAACCACAAAAGCGAGACCCTGTTTCAACAACAAAAGAATAGAGAATGTATTTGGATAAGCCACCAAAACTAGGAACAAATAAAGTATACAGACTGCCACATAAGGTTCCCAGGGTATGGACTAAATATAATCTGCCTGGACTGAGTATAAGTTAAACACCATTGATTATGGGACTAAAACTAAGGACAATTCTAGTTCAAGTAGACCAATGCCCCCTTCTCCATACAAGGCATTTACAGACATGTAAAACAGCTCTAAAGCATAGATTCTCAGCTAGTTGTCAGTCATCAGAGAACACTCCACTCCTACCAGTACATAAGCTAGGGACAGATAAATACAGACAAGGATAGGATTTGCACACTGTAGATCAGGCCACTCAATCTATTCACCCAGTGCTGTCAAATCCATACACACTGCTTGGACTTATTCCAGCAAGTGCTGCCTGGTTTACTCACTTATATTAAAAGATGTTTTTTTCTATTTGTGTCTTAGCCCTGCCACCTAGCCCACCTTGAATTTCAATAGGAGGACCCTGTCACAGGTACAGAATAATTAACCTGGACTAGGCTTTCCCAGGGTTTCAAAAACTCTCCTGCACTCTTTGGAGAGGTTCTAGTTACCACCCTTAAAGCTTTCGATATACCACTGGATGACTGCACCTTGCTGCAGTAAATAGATGACCCCTGTCCAGCAGCCCCAACCCAAAGGGACTATTATGAGAGAACCAACGAACCCCTTTATTTGCTTTGGAATGGTGAACATAATGTACACAAGAAAAGAGCACAGATGTGGTGACAAGGGATCAAATATCTAGGTGGCATACTAACTCAGGGAATGCCAACTAGGCACAGAGCAAAAACAAACTGTCCTAATTTCAACCATCTTGCATCAAATAAGAGTTGCTGGAGGCAATAGGATCTGCCTGCCATATCTCGATCCTAAAGTTCTCACTGTGCTAATGGCACAAGTAGGGGGGAGGCCCTCCTCTGGGAAGCTAAACAGAAAGCATTTAAACAAACCAAAGAAGCTTTGAATTGGACCCCAGCCTTAGGCCTGCCAGACATAACCAAACCTTTCTTCCTATTCATCCGTGAATGAAACAGAATGGCCACAGGAGCCTTAACTCTCAAGTCTTGTGATCCTGGCATCACCCAGTGGCACAGCTGTCCAAACAGCTACACTCATGACCCTAGGATGGGGAAGCCAATAGATGACCGTGGGACAACTGACTATTTGAGTATCACACTCCGTCATAACCCTGATGGACCAGCATGGATACCAATGGGTATCAAACCCCAAAGGACCTGATATCAAGAGCCCATAGGTAAAAATAAAACCTGCTGTCAGTCCAATGAGAACCCTCCTTCATGACTGTACGAAAGTAGTGGGTTAAATACTCACAGGCTGGGAAAATCTCACAGATTACCCTCTCAAGGACTCAGGTGTTGAATATTTCTCAGATAAAAATAGTTTTGTGCTGAAAGGGATCTGACAGGGAAGATATACAGTGGTGACACTGGACTATGTGGAGAGAGCTCACCCTCTGCACTCTGGAACCTCAGTCCAACAAGCAGAGCTAATAACCTTGACAAGGGCTCTCTAACTAACAACAAAAAGTTAATATCTACACTGATCCCAAATATGCCTCTCCAACATTACATATACATGGGGTCACACACAAGAAGAGAAGACTCTTTACGGCTAGAAAAAAAAGAACATGAAGAAAATATTTTACAGTTGCTGGAAACAATACGGGCTCCAGAAAAACAAAGCAGGCTGCTAAGGTGGCCCTCCAACCCAAAAGAGGGATCCTGGCCATTCCTCTCATTTGGAGTCTCCTCTCCCAGAGACCCTGCACTATTCTTCAAATAAAAGAGCCTGATTTGCCTACGAAGCTGGAGATCACGCAAAGAGAGGAACAATAAAAGTTTGCTGATGAGTGGCTGGTCATTCCCGAAGTGCTGGACCCCAGATTTGTAAAACAATTCCATCAAGGGTCTCACATGAGAAAAGTAGCACTGGAAGCACTGCTAGACCATCATTTCTGAGAGCCAAGGCTCACTGCCATCATCCAGGCTAAATGGAAACAATGCTTAACCCATGCTCAAAATGACCCAAGACAAGGGCCCAATCAGTCCCTGGGTATTCAAGAAGTGGGTGCTACCCCTTGTGAAAATGTGCTTGTAGACTCCACTGAACAGCTTCAGATGGGGGCCCATCGATACATGCTGCCGCTTGCCTCTACATCTTCTCAGGATGGGCTGAAGTTTTCCCCACCCAAACAGAAAAGGCACAAGAGGTGGCCAAGGAACTGTTAAGCGACATCATCTCAAGACTTAGACTACCTTCAATCTTGTGGTCAAATGATGGACAGGCATTTGTCGCCAAGATGATCCAGAGACTCACATGGATGTTAAAAATAAAAAAACATCACACAGCCTAACAATTTGGCCACAGAATCAGACCAAAAAAATGAAGCACATAAATTGGACACTGTAACAACTGTTATAATATATATTCCAGGAAATGTACCTGGATGGGGAATAGTCTGGCCCATAGTTTCCTCCAACTCAAGTACATCCCCACCAAATAAACTAGGTGTTCAGATTTTGTTCAGCTGGCCACCCCTACTTATAAGTCAAATTAAGGGTAATCTTTATAAGCTAGGAAAACTGACCCTAAGAAAATAGATACAGGCTTTAAAAATAAGACATGTAAGACATCCATAACTGGGTACAAGACAGAATGCTCAGAAGTCTAGCAGATCCAGCTTACTTCTTTCAAGTCTAGGGACTTTGTTTGGGTCAAGAAAGGAAATACAACCATGGGGCCCCTATAGGATGGGCCTCACACTGTAATTCTGTCCACCCCCACTGCTATTAGCATTGCAGAAACTGTTTTAGATCTCCCATAGTTGCCTAGTTGATACCCCAAGACAAGTGGACCAGCCAGCAGCATCTAGACCACCCATACCAGAGACTGAATAAGCTGCCACCATAAACAACAGCCTTGCTCTAGTCGCCCTGGAAGCTTACCAGTCTATGTAAGTAAGAAGACTGAGGGAGTGGTAGCCCTGCCCTGGTCACTTTAGAAGCTGACCAGTCCACACGACTCAAGTCTAAAGATCAATATAAAGTCACAATAACAACGGATGTCTCTTATAGTCTTTCTTGTAATTCTCCCTTTCCTCTTATCCTTATTTGTTACAAGCATTCAGTTGGCTGTAAAAACTCTGACAGATGGGCCGGGGAGTTAGCTCAGTGGTTCCGGCGCTTGTCTTGCAAGCGCAAGGACCCGGGTTCAATTCCCCGGTAACCACATAACAATACTGGGTGTGGAGACCCACACCCAGCAGCAACCAGTACCACATACCACAGTGCCGGGCGTGGTGGCTCACGCCTGTCATCCCAGCACTGTGAGGCAGAGGCAGGAGGATTGCTGTGATGTGAGTTGGAGGCTGAGCTTGGGGCCAGCCTGAACCACAAAGTGAGACCCTGTCTCAAAAAACCTAAAAAAAAAAAAAAAAAAAAAAACTCTGACAGACACCACCACTTGGCTTTAACCAAGCACCAACTCAATACAAAACCAACTCAATATGAAACCACTTCTTTGTGACAGAAAATTAATTCTGATGATGATAATGATGTTATTAAGACCTGTCATAGAAAGCATCAGTGGGGAGAATGAAGCAGGACTTGAAGAGAAACAAGTTTTCCCAGCCTTTGACAGTCCTTTCCCCACTTGCACTATCCCTCCCGCTTCATTTCCTATAGCTGTAACTCCTTGTTTTGGTACAGATAAAACTGACAACTCTGTCCTATACACAGAGATTATGACACTCTGTTCTCGTGATTCACAGATTTATGACTCCATCTTCTTCCAAAGCCAGAAAGCTGTCACCCTTTGTCCTGCTTCTCTAAGCTCACTTGCTGTCACTAAGACCAAACCTCTTTAACCAAACATATAAAAACTAGAACTTTTCTTTGTTCAAAGCTCTTCCCTTAGAATCTCATCAGTCCTTTGAGTTGGTATTCACCTAAAATCAAGACCTCTTCCTTGTCTTTCCTCTCTCTCTTGGATTTTGCATCAGAAAAGACTAACAATGTTTTTTGACTAACCTAAGAAAAAAAAGGGGGATTTCATTAGTTTAAAAGAGGTCATCTCAAGTCAGAGTACAAGAAGAAAACCACAGCAAATATCTCTGGCCATGGCCCATTCCAGTAAAAAGCTGTGCTACTCACCCCATGTGTAAGATATTCCAACATTAATGTGAGTTAAGTACGTTTTTCTATGCCTGAGTGTTTTCATCACTCATGCTTAATTCCATTGAGAAAATGACAAAAATTATACAAGCAAAAATGTCTCATGGTACTTGAGACAAAAAAGAAGTCTTCACAAATACTAAAATAAATTTTTGTTCTTTTTTTTCCCCAGTAAATTCATGAATTCAAAATTTCACTCTAGGTGAGATGAACCACACTGATAGCTATTCAACTCAATTTGGTCCATTCATTGTTCAGGTTACTTATTTGGTCATTTGTTGGCAGATCTAAACTCGGTAAAAACTGTTAGAAATTCAAATAGCAACACAAGCTGTAAAAATTACTATTTGACCTACAATTTTAGCATAGGGCCATGTAGAACCCACACAACTGTCTACTGAAGACAGCAATGGATGTACAATAGCACAACTTAATTCAGTTAAGATTGGCATTCATTTTAAGGGAATTCACGGTGGCTGAAAATTGTCCCTTTGAATCAACCATTTTCTGGTGACTGGCATTTTTCTAGTTTCAGGGTTTGATCTTCTCTGTTTCAGTTCACACTTAAAACTTTTTTAAGTCAGATCTTTATCAGTACATTATATACACACGTCATCGTTGCATTCAACATTGAGAGTTTGAATCAGAATATGACATGACTTGATCCTTATTTTTTCCCTCAGTTCACACACTCTTAAGTCTAAGGCAGACTCTGGAAAAGAACTGGTTAAAAATTCTCCAAGTTGATCCACTGTAAATATGGTACATTTGACGTTCATGAAAGAAGACCAAGTTCAACGCCAAATCTTGACAACCTGTTAACACTGCCTTTTTCCCCTTGCCTATTACTCCACAAATAATTGAGCATTTTCTCAATAACGTCTCTCAAAATTTCTTAATCAGTCACTTTCAAGTTTTCAAGTTTCTGGGTACTTAAATCTGAGTCTTACTTCTCCTAGGATTTCTTGAGTGTTAATGGTTACAGAACAAGAAAACTTCCTTCCCTGTAAAAGTAAGAACTTAGAAAAATCATAATCAGTCACTTTCAAGTTTTTGGGTACTTAAATCTGAGTCTTACTTCTCCTAGGATTTCTTGAATGTTAACGGTTACAGAACAAGAAAACTTCCTTCCCTATAAAAGTAAGAGCTTCCATCCACCATCCAGGGATAGATGGACATATATTTGTTTTGGGGAAGAAAGGAAAAGAAGGCATGTCTAATTCCACTGGAATCATGTCAGTGATGGCTGCCTTCACCATGACTTTAACCTTCAAGACCTAAAGTATGCTCCCTTCTTTTTGGTTATGGACTGTGATCTTTTTTTATTTCCTCATATGTGTGTGTGTGTGTGTGTGTGTGTGTGTGTGTGTGTGTGTGTGTCTGCATCTCTGTGCATGTGTGTGGGTAGAGATGGCAGCAGGAAGGGACACATGAGACACAGTTGTGATATTTATATAGATACAAAAAGGATGGGTGGATGAGTATTTTCACGCAGAGCTCTCTTTCATTAAAACCAAGCTCTTAGCCAAGATCACCTTCAAAACAGTAACTGATATGCATGAATCTGAACTAAGTCACTCAGAACAAGCCTCTTGGATTCTCCAGGTCTCAGTTTTTTCATCCGAGGCAGACAGCTCTTTCAATCTTCCACAGCTTGAAGGTGCTACTACAAATGCTAGTCAGCAGCACACATCTGCTAAGTGACTGTACGTAGATCGACTACATAAGGTCATGCACATAAATTCACTGCTCTGTGCCTCTTTTTACATACCACTTTTCCTTAGATCTCAAGGATTAGAAAGGGTGAATATATGCAAACCACAAATACTCTTGACATTTCCAATCTCCTCAAATTTTTCAAAACTGAAATCTTGGAACTGTTTCTCAGGAATGGCATCCTGGCCATCATTGCGAGGAATTATTCATGGCGATGCCATGTAGCAATATATGCTGTAAAGCACTTGGCAACCCTGGTTCTGCTATTAAGTCATGCCCCTACGTCACTGCCACTGCTACTACCAAAACTGCTTTCACTACAAACTACATCAGATTTAGATAGTGCCCTAAACTGTCATTTAAATATATGCTACTGTCACACATTTTCACATAAGCTACTGTGAAATTTTCTTTCATATGTTTGGCTTATTAGGTAGTTTCCAGGTGTGGTGGCACATGCATATAATCCCAGCTCTCAGAAGGCTGAGACAAGAGGTTCACATGGAGAATGAGGCCAGCCTGGGCAACACAGTGAGTTCAAGGCCAACCTGAACTGCACAGCATAACCTCGTCTCAAAAAACAAAAAGTTGGCAGGAGGTCTGTCTTTGTTTTGCCCCCTTTCTCATTTTCCATGACTATTGTAAACATCTGGAGCACAACATAAACCAGATTTTCCATTTCTGTAGTGACCTGAGGGCATATGAATGGGTGTTCAGTTAATATTTACTCAATGATGGTTTATTTTCCTTGCTGAAAGCCTTCCTTTTTAACTACAAATAGTCCTTCAAAAAAAAAATCAGTCCTAAGAAGCAATACTGAAGTAAATCATCTTCCAAGCTGAGATGATGTTGTCAATGAAATGCTTTTCCCCACTCTGAAGCATTCAACATCTACTACTATGATTTATTTTTTCTAAAAGCCTTATTTCTCCGACCGGTTTCTTTGGGGTCTGACCTAATTTCATTTCAATCCGAATCCATCAACTAATGGACACAGTCAAATGGAAAAATGTGAGGGTACCGCATTCTTTTATGCGCTTCAGTGATCATGGTTATGTTACAACCCTTACTGAGCCTCACTGCGTACTACTGTTGGATAACTGCTTTCCTAATTCCATCAAGAAATATTTAAGTAGTCTTCCTATCAGCCTGAGCTTTGGTAAGTGTTCCGAAAATAACCTTGTTTACTCTTTCTTGTCTGGTACAATATTTACTTGAAATTAGACATAGGAAAGACAGTTTTGCCTACAGGTTCTTATAGACAGATGAATGTATTTAGGTTTTTAATTTTATCAAAAAATGACAAGTGTGTAGTGAACAGGTGGAGTGAACACACGTAGCAAGGGCAGAAGCACCACCTCTATTATTAGTCGAGGCTATAAAGTTCTTCAGTATACCCGATCTTTGCGGATCAGGACTTTATCTGGGATATTCTCTAGCCCCTGCCACTTGTGCGTTCACAACTCTGACATCACTGGGGAGCCGGGCCCAGAGTCCCAATGTGTAAGAATCTGAACTTCAACAAGACTTTTAGTTGACATGTTCACATACTTAAGTTTGGGGCATGGTCCTCACCATGTAATGACACATATTCTGATCTGGTCCACTAAAGCAGTAAGATTCTGAAAGCAGTGAACTTCTACTGAGGCAAAATTTAACTCAGTTTCTTGACACGATAGGAATAATGATCATGTTACTATTTTTTTGGGGGGGGTTCTATAGTTTTGCTCAAACTTCCTTCAAGATAGCTTGTTAATTTCAGGTAATCCTTTAATAAAATTCTGAACTCAGAAAAAAATGTTCTAATAATGTGTGCCCAATAGATATACCAATACAAAAAGCAAGGCAACAAGAGTGAGTAGACAAGGAAATTATTATAATAAATAATAATTTATTATTTTTGATAATTTTAATTTATTATCATTATAAATATATTTATTATAATAAGGATAAATTATAATAGCATAACTGACACAATTTCCTGCACAGGAATTTATGGATTCATATATATATTTTAATATGGAAACTGTTTTGCCATTGGACACCATACCTGTATTTAAAAAAAAAAAAAACTTAATTTTTTTCTTTTTTTTTTCACAATCCACAAAATTCTGTTAACAAAAAATAAATCCAGAACCTTACTTTACTTTTTACTTACCAGGGTTTATTTGGTACTTTTGAAGAGGAAAGAAAAAGCTTTAGAAGGAAGTTGTCTCTGGATTCATGATAGAAATTTTAAATGGAAATTACATCTGTGAAGAGCAGTATATAAGCAAAAACATATCCCCCCTCGATGGTGAGTACCCTCTGCCTGTCTCAATGTCTCCCCCTGTGATTTAGATAAGCTATGTGAATTTCCACTCCTATTCTATATAAGACTGGGTAAGACATTTGTCAGACAGTTTCCACTGAAAACTTATTAAATATCCCAAAAGGTCAAGGGAAAAGAAAGATGTGTAAATCTCTGCTTTTCATTTGATAACCTTAAGTATAAGCTGCTTAAAATTCCATCATGGAAAAAAGACAGTCAGGGGTGTAGGAGTCATTTCATATGGCTACTCAAGTATCCACAATGGAAAGTGAAATAGTAAAACTGACATCTAAATTGTTCCCCACACATTTAGAGCCATAGCGCTCAAAAGAGGTTACAGAGATGAGAATATACACGCCCAGCAAGGGAGTGACTCTGTCCTGAGATTTCACCAAGCAAGAGTCCATGCCAACTTAGAGAATTCCCACAGCTCCAATGGGTAAATAAAACCCCCATTCTCAACAACACAGAAGAATCATGCTACCCAAAGTAGCTCACGCTGCATGGTTAATTAGTTTCTTCATCAAGACAGCAATTCCCCTAAAGCTCTTATTTCAGAAAAGAAAGTCTTTTTTTTTTGTACATAGGGATTTTCCCCCCTCTCACACAGGATTTACGGGTTTAAATATAGCTCTTCTTCTTATTAGATTTTGTCTTAGGTCCTACGTGAGAAGAGAAAATCAAAAAATATTTTCAAAGCACCTCATATCATACATAGTGTTGAAGTAAGTGGCAAATAGCCTGGAGAGGGAGACCAACTAATGTCAATTCAGTTTACAATGAAAGTTAGCTACCACGTCAAAAGCACTAGCAACAAGTAAACAGAACAGGCTGCATCTGAAATCAATAAGTGATTCAGGATGATTTCTACCTGTCACACATGTATGGTGTTCGAGGATTTTTTTTTTTAAAAAAAAACATCATAAGGTCTACAAAAGCTGTATAAAAGGCAGTATCAGATGTCACAGGAATCCAGTTTTGTTTCATTAGAGTTTCTCTGAAACATCTATGGGTTGTTTGTACTAAGTCAGGCCAGTTCTGTCTTCATGAATATACCTTTTAAATATCACTCTTCCATCCTCCCTACAAGATAAAGCTTGTATAAGATGCAATAACATTAAAAGTCAAAATTGAAAAGAATACACTACTGGAAGTCTGAGTGATCCAGTAGGGCCTGAATTCTCTTCTCTTGGTAACCACATGAAGAGCATTTAAAAATAGAGATTATAAGTACTTTTGAGTTTCTCCCTAGAAAAGAAATAAAAGTGTACACTCTGAAACAGACAGCGATACAAATAAATACAGTTTACAACTCCTCATCTATTATTACCCTTCTTAATAAACTTTAGATGCATTATTAGTGGTTGGATAATAATTTCCTGGTGAATGTAAAGGGTAATGCTGTAAAGTTTAAAAGTTTGATATTTGTCTTCTAATAAAACAAATTCAAAAGCAAACCTGACCAAAGAATTCAGAAAAATATAGGGCACCACTCAATACAGGATTGACTTCTAAAGCTCTTACCGTTTTCAGAGATTCATATATGGGTCACTAAGCACACAGAGCTCATGAAGAGAGACACGGGAACAATGAGGCTTTGAAGAGAAAAATGGAAGATCTTTCAATACGGCTCTCACAATTGGTCTGTCTACTGCAAAGAGCTAAAATTTTGCAATAATAAATTTGACAGCAATCCCTTAATAATAAAGTCCTAACTGATTTCATGAAGATGGCTTCTGTAAGCCGCTCCTCCAAATGAGAAAAGTCAATTGTGATTCCTAGCTGAGATACACAAGGTGAATTCAGAAGAGCAGCTGGACGCACATATCCTGCTGCTTCTCTGCCATCTGAAAACAAATGCCAGCGCTTCCAGAGAAGCATCTCACTGTCAATGCTGTATTTTCAGCGAGATCTCACTTGACTGAGGAACAAGCTGCTAGGGCAAATGTGTTACCAACTGGGCAGAAGACTAAGTCAAATGAACACACACCCTCACTATGCCTGCCAGAGAGAACTGGAGCATTCCATCAAAACCTTCTGTGTACTCAAACGATGGATCAGTAAGAAACAGTATTATACACTTCATGATCAAGCCAACTTAGGAAGGATCTTGTGCAAATGTAACATAGTTGACAGGAAAGAGATGGATGTTCAGGACTTCTAGATGAAATGGCAAGGGTAATGGGGTAGCTTTTTATTATGTAAGAGTTACAATGAAAACTGCTTTCAAACCCATTTCTTAATCCCTACACCCGCTGCTTGAGGAACAACACAATTATCTCAATTTTATGGGTGATTAAATTGAGGCACTCATGAATCAAGTATGTGTCCACAGCCCCATGGAGTAAACTCAGGAGAGGAGATTCACTGCAGGACTCAGACTACAAAGCCACACTTCAGCTCTATCTTGTCTTTCTTACATGTCCTCCGAATAAAGAACGGACCAGACCTACTGTAATTCTATCCATTCACTCTTATCTGTCCTAATGCAAAAGGAAAGCAGTTTTAAAGCTGCACAAGATAGCTGATCTGTAGTTTAAGGTTTTCTGACCTATTATTCCCTTCTCTGCCCAAGCCCTACTAAATGTGCACTTAATTAATCTAATTCTAAATAAGCCTCCTATAAAAAATGAGGCCATAATAGAGAAACAGAAGAGCAAGAACAGTAAGAAAGGATTGGACCAGTTGGGAAGATGAGACGACTCGGGACTTAGACACTGTTATATTGAATTCTCCTCCTCCATACATGTTTGGGGTTCCAGGACTGGCAGTTAAAACATGGACAACAACTATTGACCACCTCATGTAGGCATTGCTGAAATCCACTGATGGTGGCTCTGGTGCTTAACTGGACTCCTAGCCCAAAACCACCTTGGTTGAAGAGAGAAAGTATCAGAAAGAAAGCAGAGAAAAAGAACCCTACACTGAAGAAGCTAGGCTGACTTATCTCCTCCCCTGGAAAAGTGCTCTGTATGGCATGAAGCTAATACCTTCTCATATCCTCTCTGTATGAATCAGTCTCTCTGAGGGTTCCCAGCTAAATGTCAGTGCAAATAGGAGTGAAGAGTAAAGGTGGTAATGGGTATCAAAGATGAGGTAGGATTTTGATCAGTCTTTGCTTACAAAGTAAGACCGAGTAAGGGGGAAAATCTTAGCAATGGCAATGACAAAAAATACTCCATCTTTCCAATGATATTTCAGCTAAGTGTTGTTCTCTATGAGCAATAAATAGATAAGAAAATTTTAGCAGCCCAATTATCATGCTCAATGACCAGGACATATTAAAAATCTGAATATATCAACAGATCTTTTCCTCAGTGCATTTCTATTCCTTATTCTTTGCCCCTTTTCTTAGACCATTTTTTTTAATATCTCTGCAATATCCATCAATGGTGTCCATATGGAAATTTGACTTAGTAACATCCTATGGTAAAGATAAAAAAACTGCTATCCCATTTAAAACTCAAAGTATTCATTGAAAAAAATCAAACTCTGATATGTGGAAAAGCATAGATGAAAGATTAAAGCATACTAAAAAATAAGCCAGACATAAAAGGCAAGACACTGTATACTGCCCTTTGATATGTTACCTAGAACACTAACTTTATAAACACAGAAAGTAAACTAAAACTATAACCAAATGAAAACTAAACTATAATCACAGAAAGTAAACTAAAGATTATCGGGGGCTTTAAGAAGGAAGCAGATGGGGAGCTCTTTAACAACTGCAGAGGCATGGGATGAAGAAAAGCTCTCAAAATAGTCGGAGAGCAATGATGACTTCAAAATGCTAAATGTACTTAATGCCACTGAGGTGTCCATTTTGAAATGACTACAGTAGTCAATTTTGTGTTTTGTGCATCTTAAGCATACCTAAAAATCAAAACATACAGTATCTCTTTTTCAACTGCTGCAAACAAAACAAACTAGCATATAAGAATTTGTCACTGAAGTATTTTAACAAGTACAGTAGTGGCCAGGTATAATGCCAGTGTTTTGCAAAACTGAGGCAGAAGGATCACAAATTTGAACCCAGGCTGAACAACTTAGTGACTTGGAAGACAGATGTTGTCCCAAAATACACATGATACATACATACATGCACGCATACATACAAAGTCAATTTTAAGTTGCATGAGGACAGGGACCAGATCTGTTGCATTCACCACTATTATACAGTAGACTTGCCATAAATGTTTGCTTGAAAAGTAAATGCTTAAAAGAAAGTAGGAAAAGGGCACTCCTAAGTAGGAAATACAATACTTAAGGAGTAATTTACTATTGATGAAAAAGTATAATGGAGTTTATTCCAAGGAAGACTACCACCATTACTATGCCCAGCCGAGCTCTTTCTAGTTCAGCTGTCTTCCCTTCACAGCATGTCTTATCACATCTTACACACAGCAGACAACTAACAAACTTTTGTTCAGTGAGGGAGAATATATGGTTTTAAAAATCCATATCATATTACTGCTCTATTCCATTCTAAAAATTATTTTCTTGCAGATGTATAATTCCTTCTGTTACTGAAGAAAAAATAAACTCACAGCTTACCCACAGTGAAGGTAAAATATAAATAGTTAGAACATCTCACCCACAGGAAAAGAAAACCACAAACATGAGACACACTGTCTTCTATACAGACAAAAGGTTTTATTAAACAGCTTATAGTTCATCTTTATTTTTTGGAAATAATGATCAAGATAAGAAATTCCAAGTGTTCATTACCAAAAATGAATGTCCAACTTTTGCAGTAAACAGATGAATGAATACATAAATACATTTAAGGCTGCTGACTCTGGGAAACAAGAAAATGTTTTTCAACTTATTGCAAGTCATAGCACACTATCAATATCGCTCTTAATCCACCTATTAAGTAATCAAGTGTATTTTAAATTGATTTATGTCCCAAAATTATAGAATGGGCTTATGCCCAACCTGCAATTTACTGACAATTCTACCAACTATTATTCACTCTGTGTAAGATTTACATTTTACATGAATTACTAAGTGATTCAGTATACATTTAAGTGCACATAAACAGAATATTTTTACAGCATGAAATTAAATGCTGGCACCCTTAACATTCACCACCTATATGAAAGGTGAATCCACACAAACTCATCAGAACCATGTGATATATAGTCTCACTCTGAACAATACTCCAACATGTCCTTCAACTTCAGCCCCCCGCCCTCCCACCCCCCACACCAAGGGCTGTACACCATTTAACAAGGGAGACAAATGCAGCCTCCATGGATGTCTGGGTCTGCGTCTCAATCTCCTGGCTTTTATCTTGTTTATGAGCAGGTGGGCATCCCTTTGGAGCAGCCTGTCTGCTGTCCTGCTCTTTCACACAGGCAGGAGCTGTGCTTTAGCATCCAAAATGCCAACAGTCTGCTAGGAGAGGCAGCACTTAAAGCAGAGCCGCAGGAAGGATGATCACTTCCGTACATAAAAGCACAACCACTCCAGGTGTAATGATGCAAAATACCAGTACGCTGACCTCTGCTCCGCAGCACACACTTAAAGCAGGTGCACTTCGGTGCTCCAGGTGGGTGAGGGTGGCACCAGAGGAGAGGAAGCCCCAGCTCCCTGCTAGGTTAGACAGATTTATGCCTGTCGGATGCAATCCAGTTAAATGTATGGACACTAGTTCACCCAAAGAAAAAAGTGATCTCTGTCCTTCACTTGGTTTCCTCCGAGGGCACCGAGCCAACCACAGGCAAACAAAACAATCTGTAAGATCTCTGTAAGCTACAATGAACAAGACTAATTGCAGGAGAAATAAGACTTGGATGTGGCAAAGAGCCGTTTCCTCATCTTATCGCTGCTACTGGTGTTTACAAACTACAAGCAATAGCCTCGGGAGCCTCCGCAGACTCTCCCGTGAGTAGCCTCCTCTCAGAGCCCTCATGTGAATACCTCTTCATCAATCTGGGGTGGCTCTGGCTGTTAAATAGAAGAGAGTGAGTAAAATGACATGCAGAAAGTGAATCCTTTTCAAGTTGTAAATGAATGAGTCAGGATTCTGACTTGCCGAGATGCTCCGAATTAAAACCCCTGATAGAATTTTAAGCATGCTCTGTCTTACCGTTCTGCTGTCGTCTCTCCCAGGCTCAATTCACCTGGAACTCTTTAACATATCTCTAGCAATGCATCTGCACGAGGCCAGCCTCATACAGCAACTGAATTCACATCTTTCTGCACTAGCAAGCTGAAATGGTACGGCCGTACTACAACCAAGACAGGGGGAAGCATGAGCAAAAAAAAAAAACCCAGCCAGAAATCATCTGAGAGAAGCTGATCTCGGGGGAATCAGTCCAAAAATGTTTCAAAAGAGCAAAAGGACATGCAGACATTCATTATCCACAGCATTAGCAGTTCAATTTTTTTCCCAAGGAGATCATATTTTTTTCTCTCCAAGCACGATGGACTTGCCTGTAGAGTTCCCAGGAAGGCAGAGTAACCAGGCTCTGCAGCAGCATTGCAGCCAAAGTAAATGTGCATATGCTGTCCAGGCAATTCACAACACACTGTCTCTTCACAAAGATATTGATTTGCAATACAGGGCCGCCTAAAAGAATGCAGAACAGGAGCCAAACAGCTAATGGTGATTGCACAGAAGGAAAAACATTTAATCAAGGGGATGCACCTCATTGTGTTCAATTCAATTTTTTTAAAAGCACTGGAGAAAGCCAGTAAGTGCCCTGAGTGACAACCCCATTAAACAATAATGTGAGGTCCCGCAGAAGGCCAACTTTAGGCTACCATCACTAACGCTGCAAAAGCTGGGGAAGTAGCTTCATGTGTCTATGTGCATACGCTTGTCAAATGGAGTATAATGAGAACTCTAAAATCACCAAACTCCTAATACACGCACAGGTGAGGTAATGACAGAAGCGCAAGAACAGAATGCAGAATTATGAAGCTAAAGAAATTACTGGTGCGACTAGAGTTCATACCAAACTCAAAAATGAAATAGCAACACAAACCAGATCTCACAATCTTTAGGCAAATTGTGCCAAGTCATGCCACAAGGTGCTGGGTGGCAAAGAAACTATGCCAAACAACTACTCTCTTAGCGACCTCTACAGGAGAAAGGTTGATCTACACTTCGTCTTTGTTAAAAGGTTTCCCAGCCTCAGAAACAGAACCATCAAAGTTCACAAATTACACTCAGATGCAGCAATACAACTGAGAAACACCGTAAGCAAGAAACTAAAAAGCCAAGCATGAAATCTGGCCCCATAAATATTAATTTACTTCAGAAAGTAAGAAATTAAGAGGCAGTAACTACTAAGTCACTGGGGAGGGTCAATATTTCCATAGTTCCTTGAACTTGAGGTATTCACTGATGACCAGAAAACCCAAGGAAAGGCATTTTTCCTTAGCATCTTAAGTGGTTTAAGTGAATCCTCCCTCCACTCCCATATCTGAAAGCCATCTTCACCCTTATCACTAAGAATGATACCATGAGCATATTCAACTGTGTTCTCCTACAACACACAAGTTCATTCAAAAACCCTACCTGAAGTTCTTAAAATGTAAATGTCATGCGGTTCCTTGTTCACCAAAGCTGAGAAAGAAATCTATTACCTTAGTTTCTGAGGACCAGGTACATAAATTATTTCTGCAAAATAGACTTTATTTCAGTACTTTTCCAGACACTGAGGTTTTACTTGTTTGTTTGTTTGTTTTTGAGACAGGGTCGCGCTTTGTAGTTCAGGCTGGCCCTGAGCTCAGCCTCCAACTCACATCACAGCAATCCTCCTGCCTCTGCCTCCCAAGTGCTGGGATTACAGGCGTGAGCCACCACGCCCGGCACTGTGGTATGTGGTACTGACTGCTGCTGGGCGTGACTCTCCACGCCCAGTATGGTATGTGGTTACTGGGGATCGAACCCGGGCCCCTGCACTTGCAAGACAGGCTCTCGAACCACAGAGCTAACTCCCCGGCCGACTGAGGTTTTACTTGTGACTGCTCAGCTCTTACTCACAGTGACCCTCCTCCAGAACCAATAGCATGCCTTATTTGAATTATTTGACTTAACTCTATGCTACTTCAAAAAATTATTTTATTATTGATATTTTCACTATTTTAAAACCTTTTGGGGGTAAACCACATCAACTACATTCTTCTTATTCCCCCATAACACAGAGCAGAAGGCTGACATCTAGGAAATATTAAATATAATAATGAAGGAATTTCTCAGTTTTGTATTTTGGGCTGCTCCTCGACCATGCTATGTTCCTGGAAAGCAGTCACTGTTAGAAGAGCTCCAAGCAATGAAGAAGAGACCATGCCTTTTTTTTTCTTCAATCAAGTTGGCTGGTAAGATGTAAAGTGTTTGCGTTTACTAAGGGACAGAAAGGTGTGAACACAGCACTTTCTCTTTTACTCTTTCATTTATTCCTTCAACAAACACACACTGATGTACCGAGCCCTGTGAATAGCCCTGCATATTCAAGAAACCCAGTGAGGGGTTAGAGGAACAGTGGTGAAATAAGTGTTTCAAGAACATCCTGAGAGGTATAACTGACCTCCCGGGTACACTGGAAAAGACTTTGAAGGGTAGCTGGCATGAGGCTGAAGCTTCCAGTCTCTTCCCAGGAGGGAAGGAGCATTTCAGACCAGCACAACACTAGCAGCTGGAATCTGTCTGAGGAAAATGCCATCCAGTACACCAGCAGTCGCCACTGTTAAGGCTGAATGAAAGGTACCTTGGTGCCAGATCATAAGAGGCCCATATGCCATGCTAAAAAGTTAAATTTTTATCCTACCGGAAGTTGCCATTTACTCTATAAGGAAACCCTATAGTCAGAAAAGGGACTAGATGGGATTTTTCATTGTACAACAAAAAATGGTAGAGCAGATAATTTGAAGAAGTCAAGGGGGTAAGGTAAAGGTCACTTGGAAATTTAAAACAGTAGGTTACACAAGGCACTGAATGAAAGTAGTGAAATTGGAGATAGAAGGAAAGAAAGGAGGCAAGAGACATTCAGTATGAGTTACATGTTGAGTGACTGGACCCAAAGCAAGGGAGAGTGCACCTGCAGTGCCCACCCTCCCGCAGCCCAGTCATGGTGGACGCTCACTCTTCTCAACACTGTTTCCTGCCTTGAAACTCCTGGCGTGGCTGTGCTCTCTGCCTATAATGTTCTTCTGCAGGTGACGTGGCCATGAGGAGGTGACCTCAGGACACCCTCCTCCCAGTCCTTCCCCGGCTTTCCTGCTTGTATGTCAGTCACACTGCAGTGCTTCTCTTCACCAGCCTGCTCCATCTCCGTGTTTACCTTCTTCCCTTCCACACATAAGCTGCGCAGGGCATGGGTTAGCACCACTCAGCCTCCCCATCTCCCCAGCCCCTAGAGCAGCACTCAGTGCTCACTGAATACACAAACAGAAGAAGATGAAGTGAATGGCAATGCACAGGAAGCTAGAAGCACTAAAAAGAAAAAGCATCAGCTAAAACAACTTTACCACCTGCCATAAAGCATAAGTAAAGACAGGTACTACCAGGCAAAGCCGCAGGAAATTCATCCACATTCAGGTTGTAAGGAAGATCTCTCTGATGTGTATCTGAAACCACACCATCAAAGAACAGTTGTACAGCCTGAAATAAAGTTTCTAGTTTCCAAGAGAAGAGACAAAAAGGCCTTTTTAAAAAATCACCTTCATGGGCTGAGGATTTAGCTCAGTGGTTCCAGTGCCTAACTTGCAAGTGCAAGGGCCCAGGTTCGATCCCCGGTAACAACATATCCCAACACCAGGCATGGTGACTCATGCCCACCAGCAATCAGTATCATACAGCACAGTGCTGAGCTTGGTGGCTCACACCTGTAATCCCAGCACTCAGGAGGCAGAGGCAGGAGGACTGCTGTGAGTTCAAGGCTGAGTTCAGGACCAGGTTGAACTACAAAGCGAGACCCTGTCTCAAAAAACTTACAAAAAAAAAAAAAATCACCTTCATGAATATAAGGAAAACACAGAAGAGAAGACTGACAAGACTGGAACCTGCCATCTGCTTAGGTCATTTTTGCAGATAAACAAAAACTGATCTCAGTAAACACTCTTCTTTACAAGAGATTTTTTAAAATTCTAAAATGTATTATGTTCTTCACTGGCTTTACATCAGTGATGAAAGCCTTCAGGGGTGAGCAGCAGATTCACAGAACCAACTGGTTCCTGCTCTCAGTAAGTTGACATCTGCATCTCACATTTACGGCATACAGAGAGACGCTAGGGTTTAGGAATACAACACGCAACAATTCAACTGAGGGAACACACCCATCACCTCAAATGCAAATTCTGACATGAGGATGTCTGAAATGTACACTTAGCAGTTCTGAAATGTGTAATATACTATTCTAAACTATATTCACTATGCTGTACAGATCTAAAACAACAAAAATTAAAGAAGTTACTCCTCCTGCCTGACAGTGTGCATTATCACCTCACTCCACCTGCTCCCCAATCTCTGGACGCACCGTGCTACTCTCAGCTTCAAAGAATGCAAATGGTTTAGTTTCTACATACGGGAGAGAACACACATGACAGAATGTGTTACTTGTCTTTCTGTGCCCAGCTAAACTCGCTTGGTATGAGGTTCTCCAGTTCTATCCACGTTGTTGCAAATGACAATGCATTCTCTTTGAAGGCTGCACGGTTGTACTCCACTGTGTGTATACACATTTCCTTTATCCTCTCATCTGCTAGATGTTTGGGTCAACCTCGTTACCTGACCACTGAGAATACTGCTGCAAGGAACAAACTCACCTCTAAGCTGATTTCAAATCTGTGGGACCTCAATTAAGTGGGACTAATGGATCTGCACCTGTCCTCTGCATCCTGTACAGTGCTGGACACTCCTACAAGTTTCCTGGCGAGATATTCATCTTGCCCTGGTCATTGTAAAAGGCAAAACACATATCTTGCTGAAAAGAGTTCAGTGACAAACTTTATCTAGATTGAAAAGTAAGAGCCAAATGACAGAGCTACTGCAAAGGAAGTTTAGAGTGTTATGAGTGTCAAGAAGCAGCATAGAAGGTGAGAATCCGAACTCCAGTAACAGAACAAGTCAACGCAAGATGATACTAACAGGGAAAAAGGCTTTTCTTTTTGTCAAGTTTTCAAAAACCTCACATCAAGCCTGTTATGCTTCTACCCAAAGGTTCTACTCTACTCCATTTACAGAAGAATGTCCTTCCCTTATGTTGGTTCCTCAACTGCACTGGATCACACCAAGTCTGCAACTCACTCTTTGCCTCCCCTTGGTTAATCGCTAATCCTTCCACATAAGACCTGTCACTACATTCAGATGTGTATTAATTCTCTACATATACACCACACAGGTGACTTCTACATACACATCCATACACATCTACACATTTATTATTTATTTGAGTGACACAGAAACTGTGTGGGCAACTGTTTTCTGTGTGTGACTGAGCAGAAACACAAAGGCGTTCTGATGTGCTGCCATGCCCCCAGCGGGTGGAATGAAGACTAGATGCAAAAGCAAAAGAACAACAGTGCAGAGTTCACAATGTTTACAACTAACATGATCTGAGAAATGAGAATTAAATTACAAACCTCAGCGGCAGACGCAAAATCCTCAAGTATCAGCAAAAACAAGAGCAAACTCCCAGAAAATAGCATGAGGCTCTTCTCTTTTCCTGGTATCATGATGCCTGTGAGGACTGAGACTACAAATCCACGGCCATCAAAAAGTGCTTTAAGGAGTGAAGCCTCACGTTTTTATAAACTTATTTAAATTTTGAACTAACTGAAAAGAAAAATAAAATTTAGTTCAGGGTTATAAATCAGTATGCTCTTAGGAACTTATTTCAGCTTTCTCAAGTTTTACTCATTTGACAGCTCCCCAAAAGAAGAAAACCTTAAAAATATGTCAAGCGGATACACTGAAGTAATTTGTAATTATAGTCGACATTTTTAAATCTAAAAAATATGTCCCTGGTCTAGGATGTACCTAACATGCTAAAATGAAAATTACTTGCTAAATAATTTGCTTCTCTGCATCATTTTCCATACCTAAGAAACACAGTAGAATGAGAAGCACTTCCTGGGTAAGATAGCTAACAATGACGAAAGGGCAACAAACCAAAGAAACTCCCCAGAGAAACTGAAGTACATTCCTATGTAACATCAGCAACTTCCTTCTTCATGACGGAGTAGCGCTCCACTAGGTACAGAGACCACATCGTCTTCACACAGGATACCTGGATGAGCACACAGAAAGACACACCAGAGGCATGCACAGGAAAACGGATACACTGAGACCGCATTAACTGAAATAAATCAGACACACAGGCTTAAACAGCGCATCGCTTCTGTTAGATTAGAAGCCCAAAGTACAGGAAAACACACACACACACACACACACACAAAAGGACAGATAACAGAAAGTAGGGAGGAACTTTTCAAATGAAAAGAGAAAGAGGGAGGGAGACAAAGGGGATTTTAAAAAAGAATTGAGAGAAAAAATACAAACAGAGTTACAAATGAGAAAGAGAACAAGAAAGGGAAGGAGCAGGGAGGGGTGGAAAGGGTCAAGTATAAAAAATTAAGATGTATTATGTACATTTCCAACTTCCCTTGATAAATGTAATCAGTATGTACTCCAAACATGTACTAATAAAAAAAAAAAAGGAAGAGGCCATTTCCTGTCTATGTGTCTTTTCAAGTTAACACTGGTATAACTGAGGTCATGCAAAAACCAAATGTACATCACTCTCAAAAAACAGAAGACAAACTATAAGAGGTAAGGCGGCTATGTAAGAAGCTCAATATGATCATCTAACCAGTACCACTCTGCTATAAAGAAAAGCAGATTCACTACAAAATGTGCCTCAGTAACACACATATTAAGAACTCTGGCCTTTGTTTTCCTTCTAGCGCTGGGTGCTGCTGCACTCTTTGCCTAGCCCTCACAGACAGCCGAGGCCCTGGGTTTCAGAGACCTGAAAAGCCCTGCTCCCTCCAGGTGCTCAACAATTACCTGGTGAACAAGAGCTACATGGAGCTACACCCTTACAAGCAGATATGACAATATTTGAAGCAGTCTCCTGCCCACTGCCTGCCAACTTGTGTCATGCCCTATGTGGGTACAATCACATTAAGTCCAGCCTGCCAGGAGTGAAGAAAGCTTTAGGCAAGTATGGCCCTGGCAATGTGGAAGACACCACTGGAAGGGGAGCTACAGAGAATAAAAATCATGATGATGACACTGATCTCTCTGGATCTGATGATGAAGAGGAAAGTGAAGAAGCAAAGAGGCTAAGGGAAGAATGACTTGCACAGTCTGAGTCCAAAACAGACAAAAACCCTGCACTTGTCAATAAGCCTTCCATCTTGCTAGATGTGAAACCTTGGGATGGCGAGACAGACGTGGTAAAATTAGAGGATGCGTCCGCAGCATTCAAGCAGATGCCTTGGTCTTGGGCCCCTCTAAACTAGTTCCAGTGGGATATGGAATTAAAAATTCCAAATACAGTGTGTAGTTGAAGATGATAAAGTTGGAACGGATATGCTGGAGGAGCAGATCACTGCTTTTGATGACTATGTACAGTTCATGGATGTGGTTGCTTTTAACAAGATCTAAAATTCATCCTGGACTGTTGCACTTCAATAAAAGCTTGAAGGACAAAAAAAAAAAAAAAGAATCCTGGCATGCCATACATTACCCTCCAAGCCTTCTCCATCCAGGACAACACTGACGACAGCAATACTCAAGTACTGGCTGAGCCCTTTCTATCCCTCCCTGAGGAATATTTTTTCTTGATCAGTTATTAAAAGAGAATATGATCCTTGTTTCCTAATGAAGTAGCATCCATCGTCTGCCATGACCAGCATGTCTCTCATCTCTTCCTAGAGAATCACACCACTCTCCACACCATTCCAAATTCCAGGCAGGACTGAGTCCCATCCAAGGCCAACGGATCCAACCTACACCAGATCTCCTTCCTCGGGACTTCTCCAACCAGCGCTCAGCTACCCCCATCCCTCCAATCCAATGGTGGCAGCACAGAGAATGTCAGCTTAGATGAGGCAGTGTCCTAGTCATCAACAGTCAGGGCAGTGACGTGAGACAGCAGCACTGACAGCCCGGAGGCCCTGGGCCCAGCCTGGCTCCAGGCCCTGGCTCTGTAATGCAGAGCTGTCCCAGCCTTGTTTCTATCCTGCCACACAAATCCTTCCAGTTAATCTCATTTTCACTTTAGACACTCCAAGTTGGTTTTCATTCCTTTGTATCCAAGAATGTGGCACATATGTGCATACGGGAATACTTGTACAAAAAGGATGTGGAACTCCTGCAGCACCCTGATGCCACAGCTAGGGCTAAATAATTTAATAGATGTGCTGCCTTACACTCTGGGAAAGGGAGAAAAACATATTCCCAAAATGATGGTTTTTGCAGCTGTCAGAGCTTTTTACAAAGTTTCTTTACACAGTTCTAATCATTCTATAAATTTGTACTATATTGAACATCATAACTATTAAAATTTTGCTCTTTTAACTTATGAGAAAACTTAGCTATTAACCAGCAATCTGCACTTACAGAAAACCTGAATGCTTTGACCAATTAACTTAACCAGGCATTCAAGCTGCTGTGATAGTCCAAGCTAAAAAGTTTAAGTACAATACCTGAAGGGAAATAAAAGGGCAAGCTATACAGATACCAGCCATGAATGGTTGATAAACAGAAACTCCTATAAGCAGCTTAAAAATGTCACAAATATGAAAGTGAAATCGGTTTGTTTTACCAGTTTTGGCCTTTAATGGCTGCTGGCCATGAAGGAAACAGGATTATTAAAAACTAAAGAAGGACTAGCCAGAGAATTTTGGAAAAAACCACAAAAAGTACACCAGGGGCCTGTAGCATATGTAAAGGAAGTGCTAAGAAGGCATCGTAAACTGCGCTTTCTGGGTTTCACTCCTAATGGATTTTGTCCATCTTCTGTTCATTTACCAGCCATTTATTGAGCTTTTACTAGTCATGACAGAAGGTGTAAAGATGCAACCATAGCTCTCTCAGATGCTTATACAAATAAACATAATACAAGGCATAATTCCTAGAGAAAGACCCCCGCAAAAAAAAAAAAAAAAAACACGATGTCAGTTCAGACTGGGAAAGGCTTCTGACGGATCAACTAAAATTGGTAATTTTCACTCTAGTAATCAAACAGAATTCTAGAGTCACAAAGAATTCAATTGGAAAAATGGGGGTGGAGGAAAACTATATATTCAAAGACTAGCAATGGTCACTCTTAGCACATCAACTGGTGTCTATACCTGGATGTGATTTGATAATTTAACAAAGAGTCTTTGTAATTATAGTGGCACAGCCTAGAACAGTGAAGCAAGTTCCGTAACTCAAACTCTCGTGAACAATGGTTCTTTTCTCCCCTCCGGCAGAAGATCATCTGTGGGGACTCCTGGGTCTCTGGGTACACTGCTTGCCATGCAGTTTAAAGATGTGTTTCTTCGCAGTTGTCCTGGCTGCAGACAACCAAGCTTGTTTCCCAAGCTACTTAAGGAAAATAGCTTTGGGAATTACTGCAACAACTGGCCATAAAGAACTCAGAAGCCACAAATGCCCCACAGTTCATTTCCTCAATACTGTCTCTGACTTTTAAAAAGTTAAGATTTTTCTTCTCACAAGACAGTGGGCAAATCAATTAGCTTTATCACTCCTCTCCTGAAACACCTGATTCTGTTGTCAATCCAGCTGAGCATGGACCAATACCTGCTGGCTGTGCCCAGGAGACCCCCAGCCTCCAGAGGCACAGAGGGCACCCACCATGGTACAGGTGCTCACACACCCACTGGGGAGCATGACTTGAGTGTTCCTTCCTTCCATCAGTTCCAGCCCATTCCACTGCTGTCTGCTTTTCTGTTTCTACTGCCACTGCACTTTGCTTTGACACCATTCCACGAAATTCAAACATTTCTCAAAACAGCTGTAAGATACCCCAAAGAATTTCTTAACATTTCCTTTAGATAAAGAAAAGGAGTTGCAGAACTATCTACAATATGTTTTAATGCTGATGCTGGCCGGCACACCTGTCCCCCACCCTCATCTGCTCTAGTTCTCCGGTTCACTCAGTATCTTGTCCCCCACTGTAATGCAAAAGCTGCAGCTTCAACATCAGATCAGCACCGAAGATCCACAGTTACATAATAAAACTGCAAAAATCAGGTTTACAGAACAGATGACAAGAATGACAAGAGATCTAACCACCTTCAGAACACACCAGGGAAATTCAAGGAGTCAGAAATGCTGGGAGAAGTGAAATTTGTCCTTACAAACAGGAACAAGATTAGAAAAACACAAACATTTCAAGAATCAGTTTCACAACAGCAAGCAAATAAGTTTCAAATAAACAGCTTTAAATTGTCACGCACCCATTTTCAGAAAAAATGGTAGTGTTTTAAGATAATTGATGCCAACCAGGAAGGAGAACTCTATCTTCTGGGACAGCACTAAACAAAATGTTCCAACCGATCAAAGAAGAAGTGGAATTAGGAGACATCAGCTTTCAATACAAACACAAATAATAGGTTTCCTTAATAAAATCTGGTGAATCATCCACAATGAATCTATCTATGTAGAAGCAGAATCTACCATGTTAAATCTCAATCAGAAAGCCATACTGTTCCGCTGTTCTCACGTGCAACAAGTATTTTCCATACTACCACAAAGAAACTGCACTGTGATTCTAAGTAAGAAAAGATACAGGTAGAACTCATTATCAAACTATCACTTCAAATATCATGAAATTAAAATGGTAATACAAACAAAAGTTACTATTGGAGCATTGTACACAAGCACAGGTAAAATGCCTTCACCCTAGGACTCTGCAGAAGTCCTGATCTCAAAGACACTCCCCCATTACCCTCAATTCTGAATATGTGCACGTGTAACTGTGAGAACAATAAATTTTAATTAAAACTACCCCATTCATCAGAGCAAACATTTAATACGTACCAGCTAGTTTTCAAAGGTTTAAGAACTTTTTTTTAAACAATCACCCTGCCCAAAACATTTTTAATGAATAATTACTTAGAAAAACAACCGATTATTTTAACCCTAGATATTTCAAAGACAGCTAAAATACTACTATAACTTTGAGCAACTTAGCCTCACACATAGAAGTCTTCTCTACAATTTTTATTGTGAACTTACTCGTAGGTGTTTACGAGGATCAACTACGGATCTTTTCAGCGTTCTACTACTTCAAAGACAGCACCGGAACCAAATAGCAAGATCTTGTCTCAGAAATACAACTAAACAAAAAGTCAACATTTAACATCTAAAAACTCAAAGAAAGAATGCACATGTGACCACAGAAAGCTGATACTTTATAAAAAAAGCAGCTTTAGCACTACAGAAAATGTAGTAAGCTCTCCTTTTCAGGACCATTTTCTCCTACTTATTGGTAATATAAATATTACAGTTTAGGACCACCAGGTAAGATCTTTCCATTTCCAAAAAAAAGAGAGAGAGAGAAAGAGGAGGAAACTATCATTATTCCCTGAGTTATCTTTTACTTTAAATCTCCCTTAATCCCTCAACACCTCCCGAACATTTAGGTTCTTCTTCCTCTCAAATGTCTCAGAAAACTGACAACTGCCTCTCCGCTCATGCTAAAGTGGCTCCTGTCTCCGCCATTCTACTAGAGGTCAGCAGTGGCCTCCAAGAGGCCAGTTCCAAGGCCATCCCTGCACCTCGGAGAGCATCTGACACAACCGGACAGCTTCTCTTTCCTCAAACTCTTCCTCACTGGGGCTCCCACCACCACACCACATGCCTCCAGCTCCCCTTCTCCTCACTGAAGAGGTGGAGCCACCTCTCTAGGGTCCTTTGTCACAGAACTTGTCTCTTCCCAAACCTCTGAAGCAAAACGGGTAAGTCCTAGTGCAGGACCTCAGAACAATTTCCATCCCTGTCTGCACCCCTTCTCTAGGGAATCTGACCCTACCCCATTATTCAAATCCCTGAGTGCCTGGAGATCCTGCCCATATATTCAAAATATTTGGGACAACGCTTTGCAGATATCATAGTTGTCAATTTTCCATCACTAAGAGAAACAACTAACATAACCAACTTTTTCTTGAGACAGGGTCTCATTTTTATAGTTCAAGCTGTTCCTTGAACAATCTTCCTGCCTCATCAAACCTCCGAGACCAAAACTAATGCCTGGTAAATCGTCAGTGCCCAGAAAACACTTACTGACTGAATCACTTCTATACTCTCACCCACTGCTTACTGAGATAAAGAATGTTCTGATGTATTTCACAGTTTATTAAATATTTTCAGTGTCTCATAACATCAAACAGAGACTTCCAGGCAGAAAGAGGAGTACAGGTTACAGCAATGATATAGTAGAAGTGACAATACATTTATGTGAAAACAGGGAGCTCCCTATGGGGAAGGTGGGAAGAGTCAGGTAAAGAAGGCGGGCAGTGAATGAGGAGGTAGAAGGTAGAAAATAAGACAAAGCCATTGGGTCTGGGCTGAGGCCTGACTTCTGCATGTCAGCTTGTAGGCAGCAAAACGTCACAAGCAGGGAAGCACCCATCAGAACTGCATTTGTGAGAAAGGATTCCAGACACAAAGAATTACAAAACCCACCGAATCGGGTGCTTTTAGCTGACTTAACAACTTAGCTCTCCATGGAAGAAAAGGTATGAGCAAATGCACCCTGCATGATTAATCCCTTATCATTCATACCAAAATGATATTCATAATTTCTTGTTCATAGACCTTTAACTGATTCATTTTCCTAGTGAGATAGTCTCTCAGCATGTTCTAATTTGAATATTTTCAACTTTTAATCAATTACCTCTTGAAGAATACTTACATGACAATCTTTAATTAACAGATGCCTGTGTATGCACAGTAAATTAGCTTCTTTACAACATTCAATGTTAATATTACTTTTAATAGTGAACTATTCAACAAAAATTAAATTATAGTTAGTTTAATTGGTAAAAGAATTGGTATCTGGTAACTAAGATACTACAATAATTAGCATTATCTAATGCAAACTTCAAATTAAAGTAAAATGAAGTTCAGCTGGTGAACACAAGAAGCATTCAAGAAATCTTGTATTTTTAAAATTAAAACAGATTTGATTTTAACATTAAACATTTGTTAATATAAGGAAGCCTAATGCAGACTGCATATTGTCAGATCACAAGTTTCATATTTAACCCAATGTCTTTGAATTAAAATTGAAGAGGTACATTTTAATTGTTGTTTTCAGCCATGGCCCTCTCCTTGGCTTCTTCTGTCTTAGTATTTATAACGCACTCATTACTGTCTTCCACCGTAGAGCGTGTGCTCCACCTCTGGTTGGCAGTTACTCCACCTGTGACTGCTCGACCACAATCCCTGGAACACCTACTCCACAGCGGGTACTGGGTCCAGCACAAAGACAGGAAGACAAGACAGCCGCCCGGATGTCAGCCTTCCCCACTCTCCCTCCCACCACCGGGCAGGCACGCGCAGGACTCGGACCGACCCTTTCATGACACGCTGGCGGACCTGTGCTTGTGCCTCTTCCTGGCTCAGCATCATTTCAGCAGCACGTGTTCTTCTTTAATGATCTTTACTACAGTAGCCTTTTTGCACTTATAAAAAGAAGCAAAGTCAGTCAGAAAAGGAACAATGACAACAGCATCAGAATCACCTTTCAACAACTTTTCTCTGCTGAGGTAGCAAGACCTGACTCATACCAAGTAACAGAGGATCCAAAAGAAACTCATTCTGAACAAGCTGAACAGAAGGCCCAGAGTCAGTGACTCCGTGGGTGCCCATCGCCAGACTCTTGGTACTGAGTCCACTGGACCCAGAGGATTCGCTCCAGGGACGGAGGTCCAATTCCTATGCAGCACAGAATGTCCCCATCTATGCCTTCCTGAGCCACTTCCCTGAATGAGCTTTTCCTGGAGTTCCCAACAGCACAACCCCGAATGTCCAGGGAGAACCATAAAGACAGGCCCTGGCACGAGTCACTCACTATAAAAATGAGTTATAGAACAACAGGGAAAACCTCCAAAAATGTCTGTCCTACCTGGCGCATCCTTAGAAAGTGCCAGCTTGGCATGCTTCTTCCTCATCCATGTTGGCTTCATAGACCAGGGTCCATGCCAGCTCAGGACTCCCCACCGGTTTATGTAACTTACCCAACTTCTCTTCGATAAATATTTAAGTATGAAGAGTACAGATGTTTTAAATTTTAAAAATGACCTTTAGATATCAACCCCCATATTTACATTCCACAGAAGCAGTCATATTTTAAATACCTTTGGGAAGAATAAATACACAGAGCAACCATTTTAAAATGGAAGAAAGCCGATGTGCACAAAATCGGAAACATTTCCTACAATAGCATGGAAAAGGAATCTGAATTTTTCACACACAAGCTGAAAGTACTATTCTTTCATTCATGTGCTTCACATTTTTATGTACTTTTCTTAGAATAACCCACAAGCTATACAAAATCTTGCTGGCAAAATGCTTTTCTCTGGGGAGGATATTTTTTAACTTGATAGAAGAAATAGCCTGAATTTAAAGCAGTTTTTCTTTCTCATCAGATCAGTACCATGACCTCTATGCAAAATATAATGAAAAACACAAGTCAATGTTATGAGACAGAAAATGAAAACAGGGTCTCTATTTGCAAGGAGATCAGATCTACAATGGCAGAATTATTTCACACAACTGAAATACAGAAAATATAAATAATCCTATGCACGTAGTGATCCCTCCTAATAATGATACTTTTCTCTGAAAATCTGGGTACTACTGGGAAGCTGATCTGATTATCAACAACCTTCCTCCCAAACTTTCTGTATTGTCAAAACAAATACACAGAAATACTGGTTAAAATCAAAATAAAATGAAAGTATGATGCAGGCCCCATTGCATTCCAACAAAATTTCTGGCTCATGGTAAACATAAAACTTATTTAAATGAAAAGACATGAGGCAAAGATTTTTAAAGAATGAGTCCAATCTAATTTGCTAAATGCATGGAAGGTTTTCCATAAATATTTACAGGACTGGGTAATAAGCTGTAGGACTACAGGTGGAACTCTCAAGATTATTATTATTTCCCTTTCATAAAACTGGCCCACATATCGAGGATGTCTTTTTAGTAACTGACTTCATGAACAAATATGTGACGAAGCAAGAAAACAAATCTCACAGCCCCTTCCTCCAAAACTGTAACAACTGAAAACAACCACATTAGGCTTAAACCTAAAGACAATCTCTTCCTACAACTATGACAAAGATCACCAAGAAATATATATACTGTGGTTCTAAAGTAGGTAAGGAAGGCATGGAGGCTGGCTGGGAGACAGGACGTGACCTGTTGGGACATGACTGTCAAGCAGCGCCAGTCTGTAAGCTTGTTCTGTTGTCCCCTTGTCCAGGCAGTGACCTGTCCTGCTTACATGATGAATCTCCTCTTGCTCTTCTTTTGTCTTCACATTTTTCCTTTCTCTTTCCTCATTCTTTACCTTCTTGCTTTAAATACAAGTTTTAAGAAACACACGAAATCAACAGAATGAGGGCATAAAAAGGAGGAGAGGGCTGCTCCTGCTGAGGCCCACCATGAATGTGACGATCATGGTTGCAACTGATACTTTGATCACTAGAAGATTCAGTCACTGTGCTAAATGTTCATTCGTATTACTTCACTTACTCCCATTAAAGGAGGTAATATGAATGGGCACTATTATTCCCCCCATTGTACACAGAAAATGTGACACAGATGCCAAGGAGAAGAGCCAAGGTTACAGGATCAGTCATAAGGCTGCAATTCGAGGCTGTCTGCTCCTGCCAAAAGCTGCAGGCCAGACTGCTCCCTCTACTCCAGGCCTCTCAAGATTCTGAATCTGTAGGTGATCAGAAACTACTACTTTCCCAAAAGTACCTCCCTCTTATTGTAGGACACTGATATTCCACACTACTCATGCTCTTGTCTCTGTGAATCCCTTGGCAGTATGACCTCTGATCATGATGTCAGTCTCTCCTACACGTCACACAAGGTCAGTGCCATGAGAACACTCTGTGCTTCCCTGGTGAGCTGGATGGAGCCATGGCAGTTCTGGGTTTAGAGTGTACCATTCTCCACCCAGAGCACCATTACCTTCTGAGGAAGGAAACAGATTGTCGGTACTTCCTCACTAGAAATGAGGCTTCTCGCTCTTCTCTTTGATAAAGATCTAGGGAATGGTAGTGTCTGCTGATCCACAAATGTGAAAAAGACCCAAACATTAAACCGCCCAGCAAAATCTAATGCATGTGCATCTTGTGACCTATAAAAAACAGACACTGAAAGCACAAACGTGCAAATCGACTTGTCAGGACTCACTTTTAAATACCAGAGAGGAAATGATAATTGTGAATTTAAGGCCAGCCTTCAAAATGTAAGAGAACACACAAAAATAAACAGGAAAAAGAGGTGTGAAAACATGTAGGCATTACAAGGAACAAATATGCGAAAACAAATAGAGATTATTCAATTATCCCTTAAGTACAGACAAAACATTACTTAAAATTAGTATCTTTAGAGAGATCACATCTATAAAATATCAGAATGCTGCATTTGATAATTAATCTTGATTTCCACCTTGATTTGCTTGAGGACACCCAAAGATAAGTAAAACATACTTCTAAGTATGTGTAGGTGGAGCGTTGGGACTTTGGGCCCTGGCCCCTTCCTCTCTGAATCTTCCTGCTCTTGGCTTCCTGGATGTGATGAGTTAAGCGGCTTTCCTCCGGCACACCCTTCTCCTGTGATGGCTGTGCCTCAGACCTGAAATCTCTGAACCACAAGCTAGCAATAAAGCTTTTCGCTTTAAGTTGCAAGTATGATCATTGTTTTCAGCAATGGAGAAGTAGCATGTTATGTAAAAGAAATCATCACTAACCAAGAAAGATAATTACTAACAATAAAACTATGATAACATAACAGTAAAAGTTTACATCAAGGAATTAGAAAATAAAGTCAAAGAAATCTTCCAGAAAGTAGAAACACAAAAGAGAAATATGTAACATTAGAGGAAGTCTTAAAATTAATAAAACTGAAGAGAAACTAGCAAAATAATAAAATCAGAAGTTTCTAGGGCTGGGGATATAGCTCAGTGGTTCCGGCACCTGTCTTGCAAGTGCAAAGGCCCAAGTTTGATCCCCGGTAACCACATAAAAATTCTGGGTGTGGAGACTCATCCCAGCAGCAACCAGTACCACATACCACAGTGCTGGGTGTGGTGGCTCACGCCTGTAATCCCAGCACTCGGGAGGCAGAGGCAGGAAGATTGCTGTGATGTGAGTTTGAGGCTGAGCTCAGGGCCAGCCTGGACCACAAAGCGAGACTCTGCCTCAAAAAAAAAAAATTTCTACAATCAAAAGACTCTACATTCATCCCAAACCCAAGTCTTAAAATTTAAAAAGGCCAAGAAACCAGCCTAATCAATGAAAAACAGACCAGTAGTAAAATTAATTATGAAATTTGACCATATCAGATTGAGATTTCAAAGCAAAACAATTAATACACATGTCTAATTAGCAATCAGGGTGACAAAGACTTCCTGACAATAAAAATGGGATCTAGAAGAGAACAGTAACGATTTCTGAACTGTATATAAAAATTATTTTCAACCCACACCTAGAATTCTATACCAAGCCTAGGGTATCATTCAAATGTGAAAACAGGAAACAAGACTACAATGAAAAGGATGAAAATTTAGCCTCTCATATTCATTTCCTTAAGAAGTTATTAATTTTTTTTTCCCCAAGATTAGAAGACATGAGATTTTTGTCCAGGCAATCCAACCAGCAGGGATGGATGTGACAGAGTAAAGGAGGTTCTTAAAAAGCATCGAGACTAAAAGTACAAAAGTGGAGCTCTGGGTCAGAAGAATTTAAATATGCTATATACAATCACAACTGATTTCAGGGAGGAGAAGAGTAGGGCAGGGACACAGAAAAGTCGGAAATGGGGAACAAGTGTTACTAGCTGAAACAGAGCTGCACAATGCAGGAAAGAAGAAGCTAAAGGAAAGTTAATATATAAAAACAGATGGGTCCAACAAAACTGATTTCTCTGAGTGGCTAAATCTTGAATTTAACTCTGAAAAGGAATTCCAAAAATAAAATATGTATCTAGCTTATGTAGATAATGCCTATTTGTCTAAAAAATTAAACCAGTAAAACAACAAATATATTTTTGGCCTATATAAGAAATATTAGGTGGATCAACAGCACAGGAGAAAAGTCAGCTCAATGAGGTCCCAAAAACTTACAACCAAGTGCCTTTAAAACAACTCCAATATAAAATGCATATATTTCTCAGATTGAAGAACATAATTTTTACTTTGCCTTATTTTTATGTCTTTAATATGAAACACACATATGTGATGAGACTAAGTAAAAATTTGCACCTTTCCTTTCCAATTCAACACATCCCAAACAAAACCGCTGATCTGCCCCCACAACAATCCTCAAACCTACTCATCCAACAGTCTTCCCCAGCCTCATTCACAGCCAATTACAACTTTCAAACTGCTTAAACAAAGCTCTGATGATTTGGGTTTGATGCTTTATCAGTTAGCAGACATGCTGGCTCTACCCTCACGAGGCATAAAGAATCCAGGACACCCACCAGACTAGAATCTCATCACAGAAGCCTCCCAACATGGCCCTTACTACCTGATGACTTTTGTTGGCAGAACTAAGAAAGTGATCCGCTTACAACAGGAGCAAGATCACTTCCCCTACTCAAAACATCCAACGGTTGATCATCTCAAAGTCCGAGCACCCTGGAAGGCCCTGTAAAGATGGTTTATATTTCCCATGTCCTTCTGTTCCCCTTCCCCTTGCTCACTCTCTTCTACCCATAAGCAGACCCCTTCTCACTTCTTCTACTGGAAACACTACCCTTCTATATTTCCACATACTTCCCGCCCCCTCTTGGCCAAAAGACTGTGCTCTAGACACCTTTGTTGACGATGCTAATTAAAACTACAACCTTCTTTTCTCATTTATTTTTTTGTTTTGTTTTTTGTGGTACGAGGGATCAAACTCGGGGCTTTATGCTTCCCAAGCAGATGAATTCCCAGCCCTTTTCTCCCTTACTTTTCTCCACAGTACACACCACCATAATGGAAACAAATTTTATTGCTGTTTATTATCTGCCTCCCTACACAATTAAGTTTATAAGAGGACTATGTAAGTCTGTTCACTGCTTTACCTTCATAGCCTACAAATGAGAAAGTACTGTCATAGCTTGTGTCTAGATGTCCCACCAAAGCCTCATGCAGTCTTAGTATAGAGGTGCAAAAATCTGGATGGTGTGATGTAGGAAAAGGTGTAGCCATTTGGCAATTAAGTAGAACTTCTGTTAAGTTCGTTATGTAGAACTCCTGAGCCTTATGATTTGGATGTTCCCCCAGACTTTGTTAATTTATCCTTAATAATAAAAGGGTTATTGAGAGAGTGCTGAGGGGGCTTCAGTCCTCAGAGACTCTTCTTTCTGCTGAAACTCATCCCTGACTGCGTCTGTTTCCATCCACAACCCCGGATCTTGCGTCGAACTGAAGCCGACAAGTGGCGCCCAACGTGGGTCACAAAGGATTCAGAGGACTGGATGTTTAGGGACTTCAGGGTGCATTTCTTGGTAAGTGGAAGACTTCAGTATTATAACAGGGAATGGGAAATTTTTTATCTGTAATAAAGCAGTATGCTCAACTGCTGCTACGAAGCATTAGTGAAGAGGACGAAATGGAGGAAGAATCGTTATCTCCTCCACTAAGGGTTGATAGTGAAGGAGAGGATTAAATTAATAATTTAACCATCCAGATGAGGAGGTTGCAGCATAAGGTTGAGCTATTGCAGAAACAAAAGACATTGGTATTCCCTGTAGAATATAGGGAACCCTCAGCACCTCCACTAGAGATGGCTGGGGAAGTGGCAGGAGATGTTATTTTATGGAATCCCCTGAATTATGTTTCTCCCTTAAGTATGTTTCCAGTTACAATTCAGCAAATGTCTCCAAATCAGCAATATCCCAAAGGGTATAGTCAGATGAAGTGCACTCCCCCAGAATCTAAAGATATGAAAACTTTTAAAGAAGCAGTGGTTTCTGATGGAATGCATTCTCCTTATGTTCGACAAATCATCAGCAATTGGACTAATACCCATAAAATAACACCCAGGGACAGGAAAGATTTAGTTACTGGGGTTCTCGAGGCAGGACCTCAGTTACAGTGGCTTTCTTGGTAGAGAGAGGAAACCTCCAACATGCAGCAAAAGAACAGACAAAGAAATGTTGCAAAAACCCGAGAAATGTTATTAGCAGAAGGACTGTATGCTGAGTTAAGAGCGACAGGTATAGTATGACAATGCTACAATTGTATAGTATCACCTTGCCGCTCTCAGGGCTTGGGATAAGGTTGACGAGCCAGGAAAAAGGGCTACTGCCTTCACTAAAATTACGCAGAGTGCTGGAGAACCTTATACTGAATTTTTACAAAGGTTGACTATTGCTGTATACCGAGCTATTGCACATCCAGAAGTACAGAAGATTTTACCTGAATCCTTGGCTTTTGAAAATGCTACTGCCAAAAGTCAGAGAGCTATATATCCTCTGAAGGCTCAAGGAGCTCCTTTAGACAACTGGATAAAAGCTACTGTAAACCTAGGCTCTCCATCTTTCCACGCTAATCTTACAGTGCAAGCTATTGATCAGGAGTTACAAGGAAATAACAAATACTACCAACGTGGAAAGATAGGACATATCAAAAAGGATTGCAGGCAACTTAAAAGTGAGGGACGTAGAAGCCAAGGAAGTTGGGAGAAGAAATATGTGCCTCCTGGTTTGTGCCCTCCATTGGTCAAATAAATGTCAGTTAACATGGGATATGCAAAATAATTTTCTGCCTTGGGGAAACCTGAAAACGGGCCTAGCTCAAGGCCCTCAGACAAACAATACGAGTCAGTTGTTCCCCGTCAGCAGTGGCTTGCTCAATAGCAGATCAATCTAGCCCAGAACAGCCAACTGCTCAATTTCTCCATGTTGGAGATTTAATGCATGCTACTAAGGGAAATGCAGCCCTAGATCTTCCAGTGCCTCGTGATATTTTTCTATCTCCCAAAATTGCTTTATATCGAATTACATTGGAGTTTATGGTCCGCTCCCTCCTGGGACTATGGGACTATTATTGGGGAAAAAATAGTCTGACTTGAAAAGGTTTAGGAGTACATCCTGGAATTACTGATGAAGACCACAGAGGGGAAATTCAGATTCTTGCACAGGCAGAGAGAACTATACGAATAGAAGCAGGAGAAAGAATTGTACAATTGCTTTTGTCACCACATGAGAGAGAGAAGGATCATCCTTAGGTTAGAAAAGAAGGGTTTGACGGTACAAGCAAACAAACTTTTTTGGCAAACCTTAATTAAGGAAGATTGCCCTAAGATGATTGTTATTTTAGAGAATATAACTATTGAAGGTCTGGTGGATAAAGGAGCAGATGTTTCTATTATTTCTACTACTTCCTGGCCAGAATCTTGGCCCCTTAAAAGGATTCATACTCAATTTACTGGACTTGGTACTCTTAATGATATTTCTCAAAATACTAACATTTTGAAGTGTCAGGGGCCTGATGGACAGCCTTATGTTGCCCCTTTTGCCATGAATCCATTGGGAAGGGACTTGTAACAACAGTGGGGAGCACAAATGTACATTCCTACTTTGTCACATAATGTCAAAAAAATAATTTATAAATCTACTCAGAAGGGACATCATGGTTTAGGTTATCCAAGTTTATTATAGGAACCACTTCTTTGCCAGCTGCTCTTCCTTTAAAATGGATTACTGATTCTCCTATTCAGATTAAGCAGTGGCCCTTAACTAAAGAAAAACTACAGGCTTTGGAGAACTTAGTGGAAGAGCAGTTGAGGGCAGGTCATATAGAAGAATCTACTACTTCTTGGAATTCTCCTGTTTTTGTGATAGAAAAGGTCAGGGAAATGGAGAATGTTAACTGATTTAACGGCTGTTAACAAGGTCATTCAGCCTATGGGACCATTACAGCCTGAAATTACTTTACTTTCTATGCTGCCAAAAAAAATGGTTTTTGCTAGTCATAGAACTTAAACACTGCTTCTTTACTATTCAATTACAACCTCTAGATTGGAAAAGGTTTGCTTTTATTGTACCTACTTTCAAAAATGCTAAACCTGTTCAGTGTTATCAATGGAAAGTATTACCTCAAGGTACGATAAATAGTCCTACTCTGTGCCAGTATTTTGTTGCTCAACCATTACAAATGATCAGAATATGTTTTCCTACTGCTATTATTTATCATTATATGGATGATATTCTTGTGGCAATAGAAAGCCAAGACCAATTGTCAGTCATTTTGACAGATATGAAATATATTTGGGAATCCTGGGGCTTGGAAACAGCTCCTGAAAAAAATCAGCAAGGCAATGTAGTTGACTCCTTAGTATATAAAGTTACAGCTTCAGCAATCTATCCACAAAAATTTCAGATTCGAAAAGATACCTTAAAAATTCTTAATGCTTTTCAAAAGCTTCTAGGTGATATAAATTGGTTGCGGCCTACGCGAGGCCTAGCCAATGCAGATCTTACTAATTTATTCCAAATTCTACCAGGTAATCCTCAATTAGATAGTCTCTGACAACTCCAGCCGCAAAGGCTGAACTCCATCTACTAGAAGAACAAATTGCCAATGCCTGTCTGGGATGATTAGAATTAACTTGTTCCATTAACTTTGTTATCTCTAAATCTCCTCACTCACCTATGGGTGTTAATTATGCAAAAGGAAGAAAATATTTTAGAGCGGCAATTTTTACCTAATAAAACAAACACAAGATTAAAAACTTACGGAGAAAAAATTTGTGAAATGATTATCAAAGGTTGGTTGTGGGTTTGACAGCTATCTGGATATGATCCTAGTTCTATTATTGTTCCTTCTATAGCTAAAGAAATCTCTCACTTATATGCACTTAATGAAAATTGGCAAATGACTCTTTCTGATTTTGTAGGACAAGTGCAAAGGGAAAATATTCCAGGATTTAAAGCAAACCTCATGGATTCTCCCTACAATTGTCAAATATAAGCCACTCCCAAGAGCAAGAACTTTCTTTACAGATGCTAATAAGCTAGGAATGGCTGGATAGCTTTCTGATGAGTTATATAAAGTTGTTCAAGGTCCTTATCATTCAGTTCAAAAGGCTGAGTTATATGCTATTCTCATGGTTTTAGTAGATTTCTCTATTCCTCTACACATCATTACAGATTCTCAGTATGTTCAAAGGGTTGTACAGTCTATTGAAATAGCTTTTATTGCTGATGATGGTTCTGAATTAAATATATTATTTCTTCAATTACAACAAATGGCTCATCAAAGAACATCTCCTTTATATATTACTCACATTCATGCACATTCTTAGCTGCCTGGACCGTTGGTGGCTGGCAACGATGCTATTGATAAACTCCTCACTGGCAACGCTGCTGCCAGTACACAGTTCTATCAGACACATCATGCTAATGTAAGAGCCTTAAACATCATTTTGCTATTACACGGCAGGCTGCTTCTTTCAGGAAACCAAGTTAGAAAAAAATTAAAACATTTGTTTGACCTGTATATGTATCTTTACATGATTAATATATAGACAAAATAGAATTTAGACAACCTTTCTCTTTGATCACGTGTAGAAGGATGATCAGAGTGTCTTCCCTGATTTGTAGACTATGACTAAAATTGTGAATTTTTCAAATGATCAGTAAGTTCAAGATAAGACTAGTAGAGGGTCACCAGCAGACATCGAGGCATGGGCATCCGGGGATACAAAGTCTGCCCTTTTGGGCTGGCACAAGGTACACTTTCATCTAACTGAACCCCTCAGTCTGGTCTTATCAGGACTTTACTTAAGTGACTGAAAAGATAGTAAGTGCTTCTGGCTCTCCATCTGGATAGCAAAGCAGAATCTGACCAACTATCTCTGAAGGTAATTTCCTGTAAGAGTGTCGACTTTGATCACTGACTTAGTTTTCCCTCTTTCAAAGAAGTAGAAAGCAGCTGATTAAATCTCTTAGTTTTTAGCAATATCTCATATACTCCGGTGGGGGTGAAGATATGCCTACATTTCCACAGGTCATGAAAAATTGTGGGTCTCAGCAAAAAAATCTCAAGGCCAAAGAAACTGTGAACACCACCGAAGAAAACAGTTGATGGGGACAGCTGAAAAAATTCATCAATAAAGCTGAATCAATGGTAAAATCAGTAACAATTAGACATAATTCTAATTTTTGGCAAGGTAAGTGGACAAAATTTACTTACTGAATTTGTAATATTTCTATTTCTTTTAATACAGGATTCATAAGGGGAGACCCAAAGGTAACTATAACAGTAAAGGAGACTAGTTGGCTCCCTGGAATCTATGAGAGAGATTTTTAATACCAAAGGAAGATGAAGATAGATTAGAAATTACAGAGTAGAAGTTGACTCTTATTTATTCTGGTAAAGATGAGCATTGTTTGCAGGAAAAGAAGTCAGAAGTAGGTTGTTTATGATTTCTTCTAGTAATACTTTTTATTTCATTCTTTTAAATTGTTTTTGCTTTATACTCATGGGTTTGAGGGAAAGTGTTACAATCAGATAGATATCTTAAATATTCAAAATCTTCCACCATCTGAAATATAGTATGCTTCATATGAAGCACACTGAGCTTATTTGTGACAATGTTTGAGTGTTAATCCTCAAATTATTGTATTATTTCCTATGGAAATGTCATTAATAGGAACCTTTTTTGGTTCTATTTGAGGAAAATTAGCTCAAGTGGCATTGTCCCATGTTTAATGGCTCAATAAAAATCAAAAACATAGCTTTCAGACATGTATACCTCTACCCTACTTATTGCTAAAAGCCTTTATTCACTGGAATACTAAAAACTCTAACTCATTTATTCTGCACTATATATACCTCAATAAATGCAAGTATGATTTTTGATTTACCTTTTGAAATATTGTTTTCATAAAGTAAGGAACCAGCTGTAGTTACCAGCACACCTATAGAAGAAATGGACTCAGTTCTTGTTTCCCTATGGTTTGACAATCTGATCAGCAACAATATAATCTCCTGGAGAAGTAGGACTTGAGAAAATGTTAAGGACCTGCTTTGACGTACACCATATACATTGCTGATAAGAGACATTCAGGTGTACTATGATCAGGGACAAGAGTTTAATATGCATTGTGCAAACTGTATGTTAATATCCAGAGGACATTGGATCTTATTGTGAACTGGCACAGTGGTCTTAGCGCTCCTTTTTCTTGTAGCCACTGCAACCATACCCACAGTGGTCCTGTCTCAATAAAGTCCAAAATGTGCATCATGTACATGGTTTTTTCTAAAGTCACCAAAACTTTCTTATGCTCATAAAATCAGTACTGAACTCATCAATAAAAGTAGCCTGCAAGGTGTAAGAGTTACAGTTACGAGCTCCACCTTCAGAGCCTATGGTATAACTCTTTTTTTGCAGAGCCTGATTGTCAGTGATGGGTAAGAGAGATGCAGGGACTACCAACCTAAGACAGAGCATGGGTATGTGGATACTCATGGCCTGATGACAGGTAAGGAGTCACTTTGGCACCTCTCACCTAAGACAGGCACAGTCATCTTGTGTTTGAAGAAGGGGAGAGCAGTAAGTCAACTTGTAACCTCCACCAACAAGGCTGTGCACATATGGACTGTACTGACTAAATGAGCTAAGAGACTGGTCGAAGTCATCATTGCTGTTACCATCTAAAACCATCTAATCTCTAGACAAATGTTACCATCACTGCTGCTACTACCGGACTTGCTCTGCATCAATCTCTCCAGAATGCTGATTGAAACTGTTAATGACTTAGTTGGATTGAGACAGACTGTTATAACTTTGGGAGGTCGACTGGGTATTGTGAGGGGACAACTTAAATTGAAAAGTGATTGGAATTATACGTATATTTGTATTACATTTGTACTTTATATGACCTAACTATATGGATATATGTCTTTCTTCTATGTACTTCATAATATGACCTAGTATGATCGGGTTATATAAAAACGAAAAAGGGGGCTATGCAGGAAAAGGTGTAGCCATTTGGCAATTAAGTAGAACTTGTTAATTTCATTATGAAGAACTCCTGAGCCTTCTTATCATTTGGATGTTCCCCAGACTTTGTTAATTTATCCTTAATAAAAGGGTTATTGAAAGACAGCTGAGGGGGCTTGACTCCTCGGGGCTCGGCTTTCTGCCCAAACTCATCCCTGAGTGCCTCTGTTTTCTTCCATGACTCTGGACCATAGGTCAGACTTACGCCAACAGAAAGTGTGACTGAATTGTACAGCTTTGAAGAAAGAAGGAGAGGTACTCACCTCAGTGACTAAAAATAAGATGCTTTCATGAGAAAGAATACCTAAGGAAATTCATGAACACCAAAGCAGGCTCCAAAGTATTCTCAAGGATATTCTAGAAAGTGATGACCAAGATTATAATTCCATTGAACCCCAAAGAATGAATCCACCAAGCAAAGTAAGAAATAAAACAGAGGGGAAAAAAATGAACCAACAGCAGGAAAAAAAAAATCAGGTATGACTCTCTCTCTCTCTCTCTCTCTATATATATATATATATACACACACACACACATAATGAAAGCAATCCTATGAAAGAACTTTATAGCAATGAATTCCCATATCAGAAAAATAAAAGCTCAAACTGCCTAAGGTTGAACCTCAAATTACAGAAAAATATTAGCAAGTGAAGCCCAAAGCTCCTACATATATCCTATATATATCTATAGATAGATAGATCTATCTATATTCTATCTATATTCTATCTATCTATTCTATCTATTCTATAGAATATAGATAGATCTATCTATCCTATGTATCTATAGATATATATCATATATATAAAATACCAGTACAACCAACTGTATTTAACAAATATTAACAAATATGAAAAATCAAATAAGCACTAACACAGCTGTAATAGAGGACTTCAATACTGCACTGTCAAAATAGATCAAATAGACAAAAAAAGACAATAAAATATTACAAGTGAACGAAACTTCTGAACAGTTGGATTCAGTAGATGTCTACAGACTCCACAATACACATTCTTATCAGGTCCATGTGGAATAGTCTCCAAAATAGACTAAAGACTAGCTCATAAAATTTGTTTACGTAAATGCAAAGGAAATTGAAATTATTCCATACTTATTATCAGATAACAGTGCAATGAAATTGGAAATGAAAAGCAAAAGAAGCCACAAGTACTTGATAAACACATGGAAATTAAATAACACTCCTTTAACAACCAAACAAATACCAAAATAACAAAGAACTTAGGTTCTACAATTAAATAATACTGCCAACACAATATTCTGAAACTTACTGGACATAATGAAAGCATTCTTATGAAAGAACTTTACAGCAGTGAATTCCCATATCAGAAAAACAAAAGCTCAAACTGCCTAAGGTTGAACCTCAAATTACAGAAAAATATTAGCAAGTGAAGCTCAAAGCTCCTACAAGGGAGAAAATTATAAAGATCAGAGCACACAATGCAATGGAGACTAAGAAAACAATATAAAAGATCAACGAATCAAAGAGTTGGTTCTTTGAAAGATTAAATAAAACTGACAAACCCTTATCCAACTTTATGCAAAAGGAAAGACTCAAATCCATCCAATTAGCAATAGAAATCACAACAGATACTGCAGAAACCCAAGGTCAATAACTATTTAAAGAAGTTAAGAGGTATTCTGTTAAGGTGTAAAAGAATTACATGAACTACCAATTAATTACATGAATTACCAAAGCTGAAGATGAGATATGAAACTTCTAAGTGAACCAGCATCAGCCAATGGAACTGAACATATAATTAACAATCTCCCAACAAAGAAAAGTCCAAACCATAATGGACTCACAATTGAATCCTACAAAAAACTTAGAAAAGACCTAATGCTGTTTCCTCTCAAACTCTTTAATGAAATTGAAAAAAGAAAAAGCAATACTGGGCTGGGGATTTAGGTCAGTGATTCTGGTGCCTGCCTCACAAGTACAAGGTCCTAAATTCAATCCTTGGTCCCCTCCCCAAAAGAGAAATGGAAACAATACTACGTAATTCATTCCTGAAAGTAATAACACGCTGGTACAAAAACCAGAGAATGATCCAACCATGCAAGAGAACTACAGGCCAATCTTCCTAATGAACATAGACACAAAAATCCTCTCTATGATACTGGAAAACAATATAGTACATCATCAAGATTATACACCATAAACAAATAGGATCCATCCCACGTACACAGGGATGGATCTAAATATGCACATCAATGAATCTAATACATCATATCAACACAGCCAAGGACAGAAAACAGGATCATCTCAACAGATACAGAAAAATGGGAGAGGGGGAAAGGACAGAATGATAACTAAAAAAAAAACAAGGAAAATATGAAAACAAAGCTTCTGTAAATAAGGAGGGGAAGAGGGACTGAGTGGGAGATGGGAAAAAAGCACCAAGATGTATCATGCACAAGTGCAAAATTCATTATGACAAATGCTGTTATTACATATATCTAAAAGGTACCGATAAATGTTTTGCTTCAAAACAAAACCAGAATACAAATAATACTTAAATATGAATTAAGCACCAAAGGCAGAAGTCCTACACACAATTAAACTTAGATTGTTTTTCTTTGCATTTCTCTTTGCTTACTTTCTAAAATAATCTTTGATAAATTCTGACAAGTATAATTGTCTTAATGTGTCTTATGCAGTTCTTAAGAAACTCTGGTGCAAAATCAGTTAAGTTGCTTGGAAAAGTCTATACATTTGCCCTATAAATTTTTAATTTTATGTTAATTTAATTTTTAAAAAATACCTGTGGTTGCTTGTAAAATGATATAGCTATAGGATTCCTCACTTGGTAGCCAGAGAATACTATCTGACTCTAAGTGAGAGAACCACACTATTATACTGAATAAATCCATTGGCTTAGAGTTTCCAAAGGAACTTCCTTTTAAGATGAAATAAATTAAGTTATGGTATTTTACTTATTTAATAAATACTTCCTAAACAAAAATCACACAGATTTAAGAAATTAATGTAAAACTTCAGATAAGGGGTAGTGACATGCTTTTAGCATGTACTGCCATTTTCAATGTACACAATCATTTGACGCAGGGGGTTCTTCAGTAAATCCCTTTTATGTTTGAGGACAAAGGCACTGAAAACATGATCCATTTACTATGAATGTTAACAGAGTTACAATTCAATCCCAGGTAGTCTGACTCCAAAGCCCAAAAATGTCACTGTTAATCTGTCTAGTTAACCCCAGACCATGTGACTTTCATAGCATTGAAAATAGGCTCAGATCTACTGTGTAGGGCTTACAACTTAAATAGACCTTCAATTAAACTACCTATGACAAATGATCAGACTTTTCTAAATCAGTGTCATATGTGTCCCTAAAAATATGTTAATTTTTAAATGTCACAAAAAAACTAAAAATGTAAGTTCAAGCATCAATACAATACCTGCCTTATGATAATCATGAATCCTGAAATTATGTAAAAATTTTCTCACTCACAGATCAAAATTTTTCCTTTCCACTGGATCAACAAAGATTGATTTCTGAGTAATTTACAGATTGTGAGCAACTTTCAAAATCATTTACCCATTCAGAGAATAATCATTATCTACAACTACCCAGAAAGGGATCCCAAAGTAGATAAGATGTGCTTCATGTCTTCAGAGTATTTAGAGCAAATCATATACATACATACATATATATATATATATATACACACACACACACACACACACACACACACACACATATATTCAAATGCCATTCTGATGTCAAAATTCCCTGAGTTACAAAAAGTTGCCTTATTAATACTGTATATATAAAAACAGTTTGCCCTCAACAAAGACCTGTGTTAGTAACTCACTGGCCTGGCATGACAATCCCTTTCCCAGGCCAATATGGGGAAATCTGTAATAACGCCCTTGGTCCTTTGCTTCTCAAAGAAGATGGAGGCCTCACAGATCACAGTTCAGTGAGACATTTTCAATTTCTCTCATGTATCTCTCTCTCTCTCTCTCTCTTTAATCCCTCTCAGCCATTCTCTGGTTCCTTTCTTCAGTTTGTATTTTTTAATTAGTACATTACATAATGATCACATTCCTTGTGGCAAGTTGACACAGATACATGACATTCCTTTCCTCTCCCCTCTCCATCTCTTCATTCACTTCTAATATGAGAAAGATCTCCCTAACACTTGTCTTCTACCCTTTATTTTGCTCGTTATTTATTTATTTATTTATTTATTTTCTTTTTTGGTGAGGAAGATGGTTTCTCATACAAGAGAAATTATATAATATTTAAATTTATGTGTCCAGTTTATCTCACTTAACACTATGACCTCAGGTGCATCTTTTTTCCTAAAAATAACTGTCCTTACCTAAGCCTTCCTGAATACCCCTTGGTCTATATATAAATCAATAAATGACAGTGATAATTCAGTACAATATAGTACTGAATAAAACTATAACTTCTGAGGTTGCATTAATTATCAGAATAAGCATCAAATCTTCTAAAGCTCCTGCAATAACAAGTCATTCTAAGAACTCCACCAGTCTCTCTCGAACTCTCTCGCTGCATCTAGCTACCTTTGCTTGTCTTTGAACATCAGAATTCTAGACAGTCACTTGCAGTATCTGCACTGTATGTTGCCTAATTACCTGTCTGAAAGCTGGGGGAAACTGAGAGTGGAGTAGTGTAGGAAAGCAGAATTCAGACTCCAGCGAGGTAAACATGGCTGAGCAAGGGCACTGTGCGCTGGTTATTAAACCCTGCTGCCAGTCTGCAGAGTTCAGGTGCCGTCAAGTGGCGAATAGGAGGGAGGAAAGCAGAGCACAAGGACAAAGACCACAATGCCTTCCAGTTGTGGGCTGGCAAGATAACACATTGTGAATGCTGCCTCTACACCTGAAGTTTATTTACACCTGTCTCTGAAGTCGGCACAAACTAGATTAATGCCTGCTGACTCAGAAATGCAGTTTCAGAACACTTCCTCACCAACTCATTAAGTATGAGAAGCTTTTATTATATTACCATAGTACACTTTCAATATATATTTACTTGAAATATATCATGCAGTATCTTCCAGCTAACTTTTCTAATGACCTGTTAGCTATGTGTTTGTTAATACATGTTACTCTCATTACTTGTGAATTACTAAGTTTTTTAACATGTGTAACTGTTGTCTTTTCAGTGATCTATAAACAATGAAAAATCATGTTTAAATCATTATTGAAGGCTTCTAATTATGTAATTTAACAGTAGGGGCATATAGGGAAGGTTAATTTTGATCTAAGAGAAAAAGCCATCAGATTGAGTTTGTTTAATGTCAACACACAATGACATGCTATTTCCATCTGCTTTTCAATTCCTTATTTATTTTCTCAGGTATCATTTCAGATTTCCATTAGAAATCTATACTCACCGGACTAATCCCACGTGTCAAAACAACATTCTGGATGGCCACAGGAAATCTTTTACTTAGTTCATTTTAGACACAGGAGCAGGGCCTAGGAATGTGTTAAACATGTGTGTTCCAAGTGCTGTCGTTACCATAGTGCAACCTTCGTCGCATCAACAGCGCTCCTAACATTTTCCTTAAGACCTGAGCCTTTTAACTTGATGTTTTGTCCTCCTAACAGTAGTGGTATTGAGTGGGGGTAAGACTGAGAAGAGAGCAATCGTACTTGCAAATCGCCTTTCTCAGCTGTGACTGGAATCAGGCACTTGCTGGCTGGCTGTTCTGTGCTTTGGCAGCTGCCACTGCTTTTAGCTGCAGCAATTGTCTCTACTTGCTCCAGGTCATCAGCAAAGATGACATCATGGCACAATCACTTATCACAGCACCTCAGGAATTTCTACACTCCAAGGTGTTCTTCAAGACTAATATGTCTCTTTTGAATTCCATTGAAAAAAAAAGTTATTTTTTAGAAGATATTTTAAATGAATGCCTAAATCCCTTTTAAGGGCAGGAGGATTCTCAAACCCAAAGAACCAAAAGCCTTTTGTTCAGAGAGAAAAGCCTCCCAGATCCAGCACATCCTTCCCCCCACGTCCCATCTCAGCCCAAACTCAGTGATTAACATGAATCCAGGTGAATCATGTCCCACATCCCACCATGTTTTCTACTTTCAGTGACACCACTACCTTTTCCCCTCATCAGTAAAACTTTCTTTTCCTATTTTCTGTCCCACCAAAAACTTGTTCCCAAGGAAGAGCTTAAACTCTCCTTCTAACGAAGGCCTTTCTGCCTCACAGTGCCAGTCTTCATCAGCTGCTCTTGACCCTACAGTGCAGTCATTCCGAACCTCTTGCCAGTCTAACTTCCAGACCAGCCCTAACATCACTTACTACAGCAGACGCATCCTGAAGATATTTTTAAGGTTAGAAAAATGTGGATAAACAGAACACCAACTAATATTTCAATACTGCAGACATTCCTTACATCTTCCTCCTGCTCATACTTACATAGTATTTTGCAGCCCACCTAGATCAGCTATAGGTTGGAAAATAATGTAATCCTCTTTGAATAAATTTTCTCTTCCACCCTGATGCCAATGGCCTTATCTGCTTAAAAGTTAGCGTTTCTAAATTGCATTAAGTCACAGCTGCTGCATAAAGCAAATTCATTCACAAGTAGGCCAGGCACTCACACCGAGACAGTCCTGATGAGTGTGTCATTAGGTCTTTCCTTCTCTTTAGTCTTTAGCTCACAAACAATGTGCTATTGGGTTAAAGCCATTCATCACTGCTGGGCCGTACAATATAATGGAATCATGGTATGCAGTTACATTTTACTTTAAGCCCATTAGAATGTTTAATGTGTGAAAAATTTTAAAGCAAAACAAAAAACATTCTTTTGACTCTCATATCTATCTTTATCATGAGATTAGGCAACCACAAATTGCAATGTGAATTCATCATTTCCCTCACAACATCTTCCTTTCAGAAAATAATGGCAAAATACTCCCATGTTACCCTACATACTCCATAAGTTTTGATCAACTTATTTGGCTTACAATATTGATCAGCACTTAAACAAGGGAAATGGGATACAGCAAGGAACACAAGACAGTCTTTTGCCGGTACTAAAATAATGCTGGACTTCATTTTTTACTATGCCATTCTAACCACCAATGCTTTCTTACAGAGCTTATCTTCTAGGAACTTCTCCACAAATAAACAAAACTATTGTACAGTTCATTTTTCATATATTCATTCTCCAAATTCATTCCCATTTGGGCAGTAATGGTGAACTTTTCAGAGTTCAAATACAGCCTGCTGTGGCATGTGCCAGAGACTGACATTTGCATCGGCTCATCAAAGGCAGACAAACATAATAATCCAAGACACCTGAATTAAACTGCCTCGTGAAAGACAGGAGCACTTCCACTGGATTTAACATCAAGTCTGAAGGACAGCTGGATACCATGTGCTCCAGACGTGAAATCCTGAGGGTGTAACAGCAGTTATGTAATATGCTGACTAGAAATATAGACTCTAAATAGGACAAAACATCACACAAATACAACAGATAGAACATTCACTTCTTTAAAAAGAAAAAGACCTATATTTAGAAATGGCAGTGGCATAAATATGGAAGAAGGCTGAAGAATGCGCCAGACTGAAGACTGTCCTGCACGACAGTAAATGCAAAGTGTGATTCCAAGCTTGCTTCTGCCATGAACCGATGGACTTGTCTGAGAACTCTAACACTGTGACTTTGACAGCAAGACAAACAGTGGCTCGGTCCCTCGGACTGGAGCCTCTCCTCTGGCTTCCACACCACTGCTTCAATTTGTTATTCACGCTGTATTTTACCCCTCCATACAAAGAACAAGTTCTGTACTAAACACTGTATTATGGGTAAAGAAATTTAATTTTATTAAATATTTAGTGACTTAAAATATTATAACTGAATATTTTAATATTCATCAGAAACTATATGATACAATAAAATTTGAATTAATCTCAAAGATGTCATAAAACTCATGAGAGATATAAACTCATGTTCTTATGTCATTAGCTGAGCTAATATTTCACAATACAAAGAAACTGAGATACTATATAAAACTAACACAATGCAGAAATTTTCTTCTGTAGCCCATAAATTACATAAAGGCTTCATATATATAAACTACATACACAACTATATATATATATATATATATATGTATATCAAGATATTTAAGCTGAATTACTATAAATATACAAACAAAAAGAGGATATTAATACTGTAAACCCCTTTTGCTCAACACACAGAATTGTTTTTAATGGCCTCTCAACTGCCAGGAGAAAGACAATGGATTGAGATGATGTCCTATGAGATCCAAGTCCTTTTCTGAGCTGGACATATCTGTCCCCAACACCCTCTTCAATCACATATGGAGACTAGGGGTCTTTACAGCAATAGAACATTTTAAAAAGTTATTCTTTATAGTGCCATTCCATGACGCATACAGTGAATACAGAACATAGACACATAATGCCAATAAAAATAGACAAGTTTGTACAAACAAAACTGCCTCTTCTGAGTCAATAAAACTCCTGGGATCACCCAACACACTTTTTACATATTGTCAATGTTTAGAGCATTTTAAGAGATTCAAAAATTATATCAACTGGCTTTTTTCTCCATTCTTTGCAATGTTACCTACAGTTGTTTTTCAAAACTAGGGTGGGACTTGTGTTCCTAGGGCTTCTCAAAAGGAATATGTGACAAACAATTTAACAAAACACACATGTATTCAGCAAGCGACAATTTCCACTAAAGGCTATTAAAAGAGACCAGTTATTAGCTACCCTAGTGAGTCTTTAGTATTACTTAAAAAAAAAATTGGGGTAAATAATCAGAAAAGATGACTTGTGTAACAAGTTTTAGATGTCTTGTTTGAATATGCAGCTCAAATTATTTTAACTGGAGTTGCAGTGAATACATGTTATATTAATTGCATAGCACTATCAGTGAGCTGGGTCTCCTAAGTGTTCCCGACTCTCCCGTTCCTCTTCCTGCTGTGACTCCTGCGTTCCTGTCTCTCTGGTCGCAGATAGCGCCTAACTGCTGAGCCGTGTTTGCATTCGCAGCCCCACGCTAACAAGGAGTCCCCAAAACCCACCTGAGGATGAGTGACCAGAAGGGTGAGTGTGCAGAGGACCCGTGGTGACTTCGGTGCTACACAAAGATGACCCTGCCCTTTGCTTAGGAGGACAGAGAAAGACACTGCACACTGTGGCCTCCTCAGAGTATATTTAAATGCCCAGTGTCTTCAACCTGAAGGGGCTAAAAATAAAAAACAAAAAGGCACCCTGAGGAGAGAAATTCACCTGACTGTTTCAGTTCATTTCAAATCATTCCGGAAGGTGAACACGCTCAGCCGCCACTCTGCGGGCATCCACAGTCCACATGCAGAAGTGAATTCAATGCTGATTCAGCCGGCAACTCTGCCCTCTGCTTCTTCACCCTTACAGCTAAGGTGAGGTACGCCTGCTCAGAACCAACTGATGCCACTATGTAAAGAGTGGTATGGTGGACAGAGCACTTCTCTCCTCTGCTGGTCCCCTTTCCACCCTGTGAAGCCCACTGACCGCCTGCCCTCCAACACCGCAGCCTCGTTTGCTATCCTAAACCTACATGGCTCCAGTTACACATGTCTAACACCACTGTGCTCCGACTCAGGCTGCGCCCCCCAAGTTACTCCACCAGCTAAAGACCCAAGATGAGAGCTCTGCTCCTAATCATTTGGACTAAGCAAATGTTTACACTCACGGCTGAGTCACAGCCTCTTTGGCTCAAATGTTGGCTCTGCCCACGAGGTGCCCCCACAGCCAGCTGCCTTTCAGACGCACACACACAAACACAGCTGGCATCACTGGATATCTTCCTAACCCATTCTACTGGAAGCCTGGAGGAACAGCATGTCCCGAAGGGCATCACTAGTGCACTGCCACGAAGACCTAACAGTCACAGCCGTGCTGCCATTTCCCCCTCATTATGCAAAGGAGTAAGATTCACAAATGTCATCAAAATGAAAAAAAAAAAAAAAACTGTCACAAGCACAAAACATCACTCCACATGTGCCAGGCACAGGTGGTAGGCCTTCCTCTTCCTACTCATATGGAGAAAGAACAGCTTCCAGAAAAGCTATCATATATTCTTCTCCATCACCTCCAAGGAAATGTGATTCTGTGTTTTCTTTACTGAACATACACAAGACACCTCAGTAAAATGAGACCAGGTTACATTTTGCTGGAGAACTAAAACCACAGTTTTACAAAACATTCACTATCTTCCTTAAAGAAGCAGATATAAACAAACCACTGACCAAAGAATTTGACAGCGTGAAAATCATCACAGGACCTCAGTAGCATGATTTTAAGGCACCTTTGTCTAGAAAAAAAGCGAAATTAACTATTACAAATAGCTCAAGTTTCACAGTAAGTATCACCAATGCAATTATGGGAAACTTTCCAAAAAGGTGTAGCCATTTGGCAATCAAGTAGAACTTCTTTTAATTTCATTATGAAGAACTCCTGAGCCTTCTTATCATTTGGATGTTCCCCAGACTTTGTTAGTTTATCCTTAATAATAAAAGGGTTATTGAGAGAGAGCTGAGGGGGCTTGACTCCTTGGAGGCTCGACTTTCTGCCCAAACTCATCCCTGAGTGCCTCTGTTTTCTTCCACGACTCCGGACCATAGGTCGGATGTACGCCTACAAGTGGCGCCCAACATGGGTCAAGAAGGATTCAAAGGACTGGATGTAAGAGACTTAAGGGTGTGTTCCATGGTAAGTAGAAGACTTCAGCAGAGAATGGGAAATTTTTTATTTGTGGTGAAGCAGTTTGGTCAACTGCTGCTGCAAGGCGTTAGTGAAGAGGAAGAACTGGAGGGAGAACCAGTACCTCCTCTACTAAGGGTTGACAGTGAAGGAGAGGATGAAATTGAAAATTTAACCATACAAATGAGAAAGTTGCAGCATGAGGTTGAGCTACTACAGAAACAAAAAACATTGGCATTCCCTGTAGAATATAGGGAACCCTCAGCGCCTCCACTAGAGATGGGTGGAGAAGCAGCAAGGGGTGTTATTTTATGGAATCCCCTGGAAAGATTTAGTTACTGCTGTTCTCGAGGCAGGACTCAGTTACAATGGCTTTCTTGGTGGAGAGAGGAAGCCTCCAACATGCAGCAAAAGAATAAACAAAGAAATATTGCAATAACCAGAGAAATGTTACTAGGAGAAGGACCGTATGCTGAGTTGGAGCAACAGGTACAGCATGACAATGCTACTATTATACAATGTCATCTGGCCGCTCTCAGGGCTTGGGATAAGGTTGAAGAGCCAGGAAAAAGGGCTACTGCTTTTACTAAAATTATGCAGAGTGCTGGAGAAACTTATACTGAATTTTCACAAAGGTTGACTACTGCTGTACATCGAGCTATTGCAGATCCAGAGGTACAGAAGATTTTACTTGAATCCTTGGCTTTTGAAAATGCAAATGCTGAAAGTCAGAGAGCTATACGTCCTCTGAAGGCTCAAAGAGCTCCTTTTGAGGACTGGAGTAAAGCTAGTGCAGACCCAGGGTCTCCATCTCTCCAAGCTAATCTTACAGGGCAAGCTATTGATCAGGAGTTATAAGGAAATAATAACAAATGTTACCAATGTGGAAAGATAGAACATATCAAAAAGCATTGCAGGCAATTTAAAAGTGAGGGACAAAGAAGCTGAGGAGGTCAGAAGAAGAAATATGTGCTTCCTGGTTGTGACCTTGATGTAAAAAAGGTTACTACTGGGCAAATGAATGTCAGTTAACACAAGATATGCCTTTGGGAAACTTGAAAACGGGCCTAGCTCGGGGCCCTCAGACAAACAATATGAACCAGGTGTTTCCCGTCAGCAAGGGCTTGATCAATCTAGCTCAGAACAGACAACTGTCCAATTTCTCCGTGTTGGAGATTTAATGCGTGCTACTAAAGGAAGTGCAGGCGTTGATCTTCCAGTGCCTCGTGATATATTTCTATCTCCAAAAATTCCTTTATATTGAATTCATACTGGAGTTTATGGTCTGCTCCCTCCTGGGACTATGGGACTGTTACTGGGAAGAAATAGTGTCACTTTAAGGGGTTTACGAGAACATCCTGGAATTACTGATGAGGATCATAGGGGGGAAATTCAGATTCTTGCACAGGCAGAGAGAAATATAGGAACAGAAGCTGGAGAAAGAATTGCACAACTGCTTTTGTTACCATATGAGAGAGGGAAGGTTCGTAGATAGTAAGTGCTTCTGGCTCTCCATCTGGATAGCAAAGCAGAATCTCCGACCAGCTAGCTCTGAAGGTAATCTCTTGTAAGAGTGTCGAGTTTAATCATTGACTTAGTTTTCCCTCTTTCAAAGAAATAAAAAGCAGCAGAATAAACTTTAGTTTTTAGCAATATCTCATATACTCTGGTGGGGGCAAGGATACACCTACATTTCCACAGGTCATGAAAAATTGTGGGTCTCAGTAAAAACATCTCAAGGCCGGGCCGGGGAGTTAGCTCAGTGGTTCCGGCGCCTGTCTTGCAAGCGCAAGGACCTGGGTTCGATCCCCGGTATCCACATACCATACTGGGCATGGAAACTCACGCCCAGGAGCAACCAGTACCACATACCACAGTGCCGGGCATGGTGGCTCACGCCTGTAATCCCAGCACTCGGGAGGCAGAGGCAGGAGGATTGCTGAGATGTGAGTTTGAGGCTGAGCTCAGGGCCAGCCTGAACCACAAAGTGAGACCCTGTCTCAAAAAACCTGAAAGAAAAAAAAAAATCTCAAGGCCAAAGAAACTACGAACACCACTGAAGAAGGCAGTGGATGGGCACAGCTGAAAAAATTCATCAATAAAGCTGAATCAATGGTAAAATCGGTAACACCCATAATTCTAATTTTTGGCAAGTGGACAAAATTTACTTATTCAATTTCTAATATTTCTAATTCTATTAATACAGGAGTCATAAGGGGAGACCCAAATGTAACAGTAAAGGAGACTGTTTGGCTCCCTAGAACCTATAATATAAGAGAGATTTCTAAAACCAAAAGAAGAGGAAGATAGATTAAAAGTTATATACTAGAAGTTGATTCTTATTTACTTTAATAAAGATGAACACTGTTTGCAGGAAAAAAGTCAGAAGTATGGTTGTTTATGATTTCTTCTAGTAATACTTTTATGCCTTCAAATTGTTTTTGCTTTATACTCATGGGTTTGAGGGAAAATGTTACAATCAGATAGATAGCTTAAATATTCAAAATCTTCCACCATGTGAAATATAGTATGCTTCATATGAAGCACATTGAGCTTATTTATGACAATGAGTGTTAATCTTCAAATTATTTAATTTCCTATGGAAATGTCATTAATAAGAACTTTTTTTGGTTCTATTTGAGGAAAATTAGCTCAAGTGACATTGCCACATGTTTAATGGCTCAATAAAAATCAAAAATAGCTTTCAGACATGTGTACCTCTACCTTACTTATTGCTAAAAGTCTTCATTCATTGGATTAATGCAAGTATTACTTTTGATTTAGCTTTTGAAAGTTTGTTTTCATAAAACAAGGAACCAGCTGTAGTTACCAGCATATCTATCAAAGAAATAGACTCAGTTCTTGTTTTCCTGTGATTTGGAGATCCAATCAACGACAACATAATCTTCTAAAGAAGCATGACTTGGGAAAATGTAAAGGACCTGCTTTGGCGTATGGCATACACATTGCTATTAAGAGACTTTCGAGTTAACTACAACAAGAGTTTGATATGCATTGTGCAAACTGTATGCTAACATCCACAGGACAATGGGTCTTATCATGAATTGGCACAGGGGTCTTAGTGCTCCTTTTTCTTGTAGCCACTGCCACTACAGCCACAGTGGCCCTGTCTCAATAAAGTCCAAAATGTGCATCATGTAGATGATTTTTTTCTAAAGAAGTCACCAAAACTTCCTTGTGCTCTTAAAATCAGTACTGAACTCATTAACAAAGGTAGCCTGCAAGGTTTAAGAGTTACACTTGCGAGCTCCCCCTTCAGAGCCTATAACTTTTTTTTGCACAGCCTGATTGTCAGTGATGGGTAAGAGAGATGCAGGGACTACCAACCTAAGACAGAGCATGGGTATGTGGATACTCATGACTGGATGATGGGTAAGAAGTCACCTTGGCACCTCTTGCCTAAGACAGGCACAGTCATCTTGTGTTTGAAGAAGGGGAAAGCAGTAAGCCAACTTGTAACCTCCATCAACAAGGCTGTGCAGGTATTTACCGTACTGACTAAATGAGCTAAGAGACTGGTTGAAGTCATCGTTGCTGTTACCATCTAAAACCATCTAATCCCTAGACAAATGTTACCATCACTGCTGCTACTACCGGACTTGCTCTGCATCAATCTCTCCAGAATGCTGATTGAAACTGTTAATGACTTAGTTGGATTGGGACAGACTGTTGTAGCTTTGGCGGGTCGACTGGGTATTGTGAGGGAACAACTTAAGTTGAAAAGTGATTGGAACTACACAGATATTTGTATTACATTTGTACTTTATACAACCTAATTGTATGGATATATGTATCACTTCTATGTACTTCATAATGTGACCTAGTATGATCAGGTTATATAAAAACAAAAGGAGGATATGTGGAAAAAGGTGTAGCCATTTGGCAATTAAGTAGAACTTCTGTTAATTTCATTATTAAGAACTCCTGAGCCTTCTTATCATTTGGACGTTCCCCAGACTTTGTTAATTTATCCTTTAAAAAAGGGTTATTGAGAGCGCTGAGGAGGCTTGACTCCGCAGGGCTTGGCTTTGTGCCCAAACTCATCCCTGAGTGCCTCTGTTTTCTTCCATGACTCTGGACCGTAGGTCAGACTTAAACCAACAGAAAACTGGCAGATAGATGGTTGACAGGAAACTATATTCAGGGATCATTTATTTGCAGTTCTGCTCAGATGTGATTACAGACCACAGGGCTGAGCATCTTATATAGCACAAAACTCATCATGAGTGTCCGTGTAAACACGCATGATGCCTAGTAGACTTAGGGAAGTCTTTTCTAAATCTGCTTCTGAAAAAGCAACACGTCACATTTGGCCTCATACAAAGGCCTCATAATGATCTATATAAACATGAAAGATGATAAACTTGTATGGATGCACATCAAATCTAATTCAAGATGTTGGAAACTCCAACTGCATAAAAAACTTGATAAATAGCTGAATAAAAAAGACAATATGGCAAGGCTGGTTCATGTCGTTTGATTCGCATCTCTGCCCTTTCTTATCAAAGACCGCAGGACATCTAGATCTGATCCCAGAGCCGAAGTACCAATCCCAGCCCAGCTCCTGACAAGCCCCTCAGTCACCTCTCCCAGCCTCGCCTCTCCTGGCTTTTCCTTTGGCATCTCTACAGCTCCCTCCCAGGTCTGAGCCAAAGTCAGACCCTCGTGGATGCTCTCTCTGACCTTTCCATCAGAAAGCAAAGCTCCTTGATAAATCTTTTCTCCTTAGCGATTAGTAACTAACATACAACATAAAATATACTTAAGTTTCTTCTCTCTTCCTTAAAATATAAACTCTGTGAGGGCTCTTTGTGTCTGAATTACTTATTTCTACATTTTCAGTGTCTAAAAAACGGTCCAGGTATACAGTAGGTGCCCAATAAAGCCTGGAGAAATGAATCTACACAAACACTGCTCTTAGGTTAGTATCCAAAACACTTTTACAGGATTTCTGATGGGTCAAAAGTTCTTACCCTCACCTTAGATCCCCTCTTCTAGTTTTCTCCTGTCTTATTCTCACTGTTGTCTTTCTAAAAGCAGATTTTATCATAAGCAGCCTGAAAACATTTGTGAAAGGAAGGAGGATGTAAGGAAATCATTAAGTTAGAAGTAAGGGCATGGTTGCTACAAAAGTGTTTCTCTTGGTGTTACATGCTTTTGTAACCTTAAAATCATACTGTTCTACAATCATATCCATGTGAGATCATGGAAAAGTGCCCAGGCCTAACCAATGTGGAAAAAAGCTGATTTATATATCTGTCTACACACTTAGAAAATGTACTGCATAGGTGTATTGTATTGGTTCTGTTTCTGAGTAGAATTTAAGAACGCACTGTTTAAGGTAAGCACATAATCCTTTAATAGACTTGGCTGATTATTTTGTGGAGACTCCCTAGCAGCCCCTTATGATACTCAGCATTAACTGCTGAGGCTCTTTGTAAGCAACTGCCAAATTTATATTTCAAAAAAGTTTTACAGGGTTGATGCCAACATTCCCTTGGGAAAAAATTAGCTTATACTCAGTTCTTAAAAGCAAAGTCTTCAAATAGATGAAAATAGTTACAAGAAGTTTGAAAATAGAATGAATTAAAGGTTCAACTAGCCACAGCAGGTACAAAACTGTTATATGCTATAATAACTAAAGTAGCAATTTTGGCACAAAAATACATATGCAAATAAGTGGAAAATAATGGCCCAAGAAAAAAACCTCAAGTAATATATCAAAGGCTGATGCATCAAAAACAAAGGCTGAGTGTCAGCACTCCTGGCTGCCTTGTCCTCAGCACCATTCCCAACACAATACCACCCCACATTAACAAATCCAAGTGGATGCTAAGTCCGCAAAGTCATCCTCTCTCAACTACAGACAACACATAACAAGGAAGCCCTGCGAGCAATTAATTAGGTTCCGGAACGCAACAAAAGTCTAAGGCCGATATACTCCCAGTGAACAAGGCCGGCTCCAGCCTGGACATCCCATCCAGGCAGGGAAGGGAGCTGAGCGAGGGCCTCCCAGTGACCCAGCAGACTCCGGGTGCTGGGAGGAGATGGTCTCCCAGTGAGTTTGGAGTTGCCAGTGTACCATGCAGGAGGGTGGACCAAGTGTGTCACTCTGGTCTCTACTCACCAGTTTTTAAACTGCCTGGACAAAATTGTTTTGGAGAAAAGATACTTGCACAAACCATAATTATTTTTTTTTTTTTTTTTTTTTTTAGCACTTTGAAAAGAGAATCCTCTCTAAAACAACTAAGTTTAAAAACCTAAAATGCTTTTAACTTTCCCATATCTAAATATAATTATGGGTACAGATTAAGCTCCTGAGCTTGGTCTATGACTCTCTTCTCACCAATGACACGTCTACATCGGCAGGAACTCGCCTCACTTTCTCTCTGGAGCAGGTTCCCTCTTCTCCGTCATACTTTTCTGGTGATGGTGAGTAGACTACACCGAGGCTGAAACTTCCAACCCGAACTCTGGCGACCCCGCCAGAGGCCTTGGCCCCTCCACCAGCTGGACACTCACCTCTGCTGACCTCCCTCCCTGCCTCACCCAGGCCGAGGCTGCAACTCACATGGGGCTTTGTTTTAAAAGTTGGACTTCTTGCTGCAGACAAACGCAGTTTTGGCAATAGTACGGTCTTTCATAAAACTCATGCAGAACTTCTGTGCAATCTGATATTCCCTTCACTACACAGCGGACTCTCATCAAGAAAGTAGAGCCCCACGGGCCAACGTGGACGTCAGGGCGCATCCACGGTAACGCACTCAGCACAGGTGAGCGTTCTACAGAACTCAAACGTGAGTGTAGGAGGTGAAACAGGTTCGCTTGTCAGGTACTCGGAATCCACATAAAGGCAGGTTTTAACGTTGACATAAGTCAGCAGAGTCAGAATACTTAAAAATTAATCACACAATTTGATATCTTGATGGCACAATCAGCCGTGAAAGCAAAGTAAGGATGGGGTGCACAGTAAACAAATCACAATGTTTATAGTTTTGTTACTTATAAAAAAATATTTTTTGATCATTCCTGTACAGATTTTTCTCAATGTAACAGTAAGCGCTGGAATAATTGTCATATAGAACCATTTCAAACCAAAACCGTATTTAAGCACAACTCCTGTGTGTCTGGACTTAAGTTTTCTTCAGATTCTATGGTTTTCAATGTAAAGATGCATAAGTAATTTCCATATCTGTGAATAAAATAATTTGGCCTAGCAGTGTTATGCACTTGTCTGAGATTTCAAATGTCATTTATAGAATCAAACTATACTGGGAAACATGACAAACGTTTTTACTGATCGCAACATTAGAACAAAAAACATTAGCTGGTAAAATATATGGTTTCAACAGGAAAAACTTCATTTTTTCCACAGACTGCTTCATTTACTTTCCCTCCTTAGCATGTTTTCTATGTTAGCAGATTGATCAAAAGTCAAAGAAATTAAAATATTTACATAAAATATTAATATAAACATTCTTAAAAGAATGTACCAATAATAGAAATCTCATTTACAACCTGGTACAACTGACAAGGTTGGTTGTTTCTTCTAATAAACAGGGTTTATTTTATTGCTTCCCTAATAAAAAGACATGGTGAAGGGAGAAAAGGACACTCAAGTATTAATACAGATTATGATGAAAAAATTAAGTAAAAATTTAACTATTTCACATTGTAGAAGTCAGGAGATTCTAATGTAGTTTTTAAAATTTCAGACTGCAATGCAAGTGTGACTGAAGCGATGCTCCCCCGAACACATCAGGATGAGGCACCCCCACTCCTGCCCTTGGCCTTTGGTGACCCTGCAGTGGGCACGTAATTTGCAGCTGTTTCACACCCTGTCTCCCCACTCTGCCCCGCCCCCAACCCCACCCAGAGAAACAACACCCAGGGCCCTGCGTCTTCTTAGGGGAGTAATGGACCCCGTGGAGAAATGACGAGAGCACCAAAACCACAAGCCAGCTTATGGAGAACCCGGCTAATAATTCCCTAGGATGGAATCAGCTGAAAACCTGCAGATGAACTAAGACCAGTCTCCTAAACTTTCATCCCTTCCTAAGAAGTAAACGCAGAGTTTTGTGTTATAAAAGATCAACCAACATTTAAATGTGGGCCAATTAAAATATTTCGAACACCGTAGAATAATCTCCCCACTGGCCTACTCCTCTATATTACATCAATGTAGTAGTAAAACATACTCATATATGTTTATAATCAAAAGTTGTAAGTAGTCCAAATGCCAAGCAACTAGTGAATAGATTTTTAAATGCCAAGTACCTATACAACGAAATACTCTTCGGGTATAAAAAAGGAACAAAGTACTGATGCATAATAGATAGGCATGAACATTTTAAACACTGTGTTAAGTGAAGGACATCAAATACAAAGGCCAAAGTTGTACAATTTCATTTTTTTCAATGTCCAGAATAGGAGCTAGTCAAGCATAACAGGACTCACTGTAATCCTAGCAATGGGGAGGACGAGGCAGGAGGCTCCTGAGCCGGAAGCCAGCCTGGACCATCACAAGCTCAAGCCCTGGGAATGAACTAGGGTTTTCTACCACTGCGCTCCTTCCCCAGCCCTTTGTTTTTATTTTCAAGTGGGTCTCACTGAGTGGTGGGGACAGAGCTTGAATTTGCAATCCTCCTGCTTCACTTCTAGAGTAGCTTCAAAAAGGAAAAGTATTTCAGTCACTGATTAAGTTGAGCAGCGGCAGCCGGAAGTGACAGCTAAAGAGTGCAAGGTTTCAGAAATGGTGAAAATGCTCTGAAATTTAAGGTGATAAGGGTTGCCCAACTCTAGATATGTTAAAAACCACTCAACTGAATACTTCACGTAAACTGTAGGGTATGTGAATTAAATGTGAATAAATAGGTATGTGTAAATAAATAGGTATGTGAATTAAAAACCTATATACAGGACACTCATACCCTATTTCTTTTGCCTTAACTTTACTATGCTTTTCCTTTTCCAATTACTTTTCATACTAGCTCCACGTAATTCCAAAAGTTATTCTTCCCCTTTTACTCAACTTCAAGATAATATAATCGGAAGACAACTGGCAGATGACTCAATTCCTGCAGTTCTGGGACCAGCTCTTGAACCTCTGAGGGGCCAGAACTGCAGCTCGGCTTTAATATGGTTGTCTTTTGTATCATCCCCTTTTTATTAAAAAAAAAAATTAGTGAAAATGGGCCATAATGCTTTGGTTTAATTTTTATGAACTATCTAGTAAATGTGCCAAAGAAACTGCTTTTTAGACAACTTTCATAGCCACAAAGAGGGCAAATTCATCAGAAACAATTCCATTAAGCATCAGGAGGGACATGAAGAAATGACCAGTGCAGCCTACACCTACCTGCAGCCATAAGATTTTAAGAAAGAAAAAATTTGATAGTTAATAAAAAAGAAATAAAGCTTATGTATACAGGTTGCAGGGAGTTATAGGGAGGATAGAGGAATGGGAAAAAATGAGAATCAAGATGTATCACGTACTGCTACAAACCCTCAGAGTTGAGTGATTATAATGTATATATAAAATGTAACAATAAATTCAATTTTTAAAAAGATTATGGCCCTTTTCTTGTAGCATATATAAAAATGAAATCAAAACAGGTCAGGCACCTACACATAAGCAATGAAGCTATAAAACTCACAGAAGAAAAACTGTATAAATCTTGCATGACCTCAGCTCAGACAACAGTTTCTTAGATATGAAACAAAAGGAAAGAAAAGATAAACTAAACCAAATGTACTCTTATATATTTCAAAGTACAACATCAAAAAAGTGAAAATACAACCTAAGACTTAAGAAAACTTTGCAGCTCATGCTAAAGATCTAGCATCAAGAATCAAAAAACTCTTGCAACACTAACAAAAAGACAACCCACTTAAAAACCAGAGACAGAACACATATAATAGCCAATGCACAAATGAAAAGATGTCCATATCAGTAATTATTACTGAAATCCAAGTCAAAACCACCAGGAGCTACTCTTCATAGCCACTAAAACTGCTACAAAGAGAGAGTGCGTAGCAATAGGGACATGAAAAAATCAAGACACCTCAAAAACTGCTGATAGAAGGTTGAATGTAAACAAAAAGTGATTGGAAAAGAACACATACAGATAGCACAGGGCCTGGGAATTCTACTAAGAATTCACACATACACACACACACACACACACACACACACACAAAACACTAAGCTAAACGAAAGAAACCAGTCTGAACAGACCACATAGCATCCAAAATAGCAAGTCACACAAATTGTCTGAGCAGTGGGAAAAGAAAAATACAAAGTGAGTACTAATGAGTACAGACACCTTTTGTAGGTAATAAAAATGCCCTAGAATTGGAGGTGCTGTCTGAGTAACTTTATGAATTCACACACCAAAAAACCACTGAACTGTCCACTAAGAGAATGCATTTCACTGTTCATGATTTATTTCTTCATTTTTTAAAACTGACTTTGGACCGGGTGTTAGAAACTACCAAAAGCTTGTCATAAATGTGGTGGGAACAACACTGTGATCAAGGTGCTGTGAAGCAACACCCCTGCTGTCCAAAGGCACTCGGAGACCGGAGTGGGGCTCACGGCAAAGCAGGTACTCAGCGTCCACGGATCAGATAGCCCAGCAAACGCCAAATGCAAACAGCTAAGGTGCCCTGAAGAGTGTTACGGGTGAAAGAGACATCTCTCATTAGGCTTTGAAATTGATTAGTGAAAGCAGAAAATGATAGAGGAGCAGTGTATGCTCTTGGGAACTGTCTGAATAACACTTCTGTTTTGTACATTTTTTTTAAAAATTTATGAACAAGATATTAAGAGACAACGTACAAAACTGACATTGCTCATGCGTGGTCACGGGCCCAGGAGACTAGCCACGGCTTTACGGAGCATCTGCTGATAATGAGACTGAAATGCTGAAGCCAAATTATGGAATCCACTCAGAGACATGGGCAGCGTCTGGTCCGGTGTTTCCAGGGCCTCCAGGACACTCTTTCCTGAGAAATTTCCTCTTAGTAATGAAAATCATGTCTCATAGCAATATTTTCCCGAACTGTATTCTATGAATCACCAAGATATGTCCAGATGTTCTCAAACAAAAGTGTCCCACGGATGAGGGAGTTTAAGATACATGGGACCAAAATTAATGCATTTGCTACACTAATTCTCAGAGGCCTGAATACGCCCACATGCCCAATGAGTTACCAAAAGGAAAAGCACCAAGAGCGTCCTCACTCAGGAAGTCCTCACTCACCAAAGTCCTCACTCAGGAAGCGCCCACTCGTCTCTGTGGCACAGCTATCAAGCTTGTGAAGTGGCTTTTGGAGAGCCACACGGTTCACCACCCAGGCAAAGAGTCAGAATTACTTCCAGGGCACGATATACATACAAATTTTGTCTTTTAAAATCCAACCTAAACCAGATTTTATGACATGCTGACTTCAAAATGCTTTCAGAAATGTTTTAGCTAAGCCAAAAAATAAAACAAGAGGTTAGTGAAGCAACACTGTCCTCGAGGCAAACTGAATGAACAGTAGGTACCAGGATCGGAAACAAGGATCCATGAAGCCCTTGGAAGGGGACAGTCACCCCAGTGCGCAGGAAGAGGGGCTGCAGGGACACCCACAGGGCCGCTTGACAACCACGCTGGTCTCTGCAAGGTGACAAGGCCAGACTGAGAACAATGGAAAACCAACCGCACGACAAAGCTTAGATGCAGTCAAACCCGCCATCCCTTCCAGGTCCCAGTCAGACATACTGTGCAGAAGGAACCACTCTGGGTAACGCACACGTCCCCATGGAGCAGGGGATGCTGGTACTCAACTCAGCCTGAGCGCAATCCTCCATGCGGTACTGCTCCTCCCACTAAAGCCACTGTGTGCTACAAAGGCAGGGCTCCTGCATGAGACTCGCCTGCACTGCACACACTGGAAAATATCTTTTTCATATCATTATTTTTTTCTTGGATGTCTAGATTTCTGGAAAGAGCAGAAAGCACTTCCAGGACATGCTAGAACTTGAAAGAATTTCTCTGCAGCACTTAAAAGCTACTCGATAGTCATTTCTCATGTTGAACCTTTGAATTATCAACTGACTGTAAATGAGGATAAAAATTGTTCCCTTGCTTTTTGGCTAGGAACATGCTCTTTAACTATTTTTTTTGCCATTCACTATACTCTTGAAAAAACTGGCTAGGAATATTTAGAGTTAAACATAGAAATCTGGATTTCTTGAGTTCCTTGGCAATTTGAAGATGAGCTTTTAAGTTTAAAAAGCACAACAGCTAAAAATAAAACTGTGTTCCCCACCTGCCACACATCCCCCCTCTGCCACAGAAGAGCTTTCCAAGTCCACCAGTGAGCACACGCTTGACTTATTTACTTCCATGCACTCAGACTGTAACCCTATTTTACTTTTATCAAATGAGAATTAGACACCTAAATTTCACTCAAACACTGGAGGCCATCTGTCAAATACATAAAAATAGAAAAACAATAAATACAACATCCCTCATATAAATAAGCAAGTAGATTTTCCAGCTATCTGGTGGGCATCACTGCAGATGAATCTTAACCTTGCCTATCTATACACAATATAATTTCAAGTTACTTTTCCTTTAATAAGAATTTGGGGGTTACGAGCAAAGGTTGAGTTGATCATCAAACTATTCGCACTCTGATAGCAGCATTCCTTTACATTGCTTTGCTCCCCAGATTTCAACACAAGCACAGAACAGATTCCATATTGCTATGGTCCTGCTACAGATTATGAAACTAATCTCTGTAGGTAAAATCAATTAGAAAATAATCATATAAATCACATATGATTTTCCTTCTGGTACTGGGAATCGAACTCAGGACCTTCTGCTTGCCAGCCAGGCACACCACCACAGAGTTCAAGTCTGTTACTTCTAATATCACCAAATGCAATAAGTTCTTTCAATTCTTCTTTTAGTTCTTTAGCTTAATACAGTAGCCAATCCTTTTTATCTCTTTGAAAAGTGGAAAATATTTCACACTAGATGTCAGATAATTCTCATTATATCAAGCTGTAGAGAAAAAATTTGGACTTATTTTCTCATGCATTTTTTTTTTGGTTTTTGTTTTGTTTTGTTTTGTTTTTGTTTTTTTGTTGTTGTTGTTGTTCTGTGGAGATGATGGTGTCACTGTCACAGCCCAACTATCAGATAAATATCTAGTGCACAGGAAAGACATCCAAAATTCCATTTAGGTTACTACAGAGAGGTCCCTTTTCTGATGGAAACAACAGAAGAATCACTTTGACTGCACTGGGAGTCTAAAATCTTACAGAAAGAAGCTTTGTCCTTTCTCTGGACCTGCAACACAGAAATGCTCACTGTGTATTAAGGGGTTAACTCTGCAAGATGTCAAATGGATGCAAGAAAAAGTCTAAGGTCCTCTGGGTTCTATCCCACGCTTAAAACTTTGGAGAAATAAATGTCTGTACTTCTTGCAAAAGTAAATAATCACAGGGAAAACACATTTCCTCTTGACCTATTTTCACATTTCATAGTATCTTTCAAAGTTTTTTTTTTAATACTCATTTGTTTCAGTGCAAAGCAAAACTCAGTCACTCTGCTGAGTTTAACACGTTCTTGCCACTGCTTCGCTTCAGCTTTTGTGTAACCTATTTTCTACTGCACTGTAAATTTTCAAGAGCAAAGACCAAGCCTGTATCATTCGCCGCTATCTCCCAGAGCTCAACACAGCACCTACTGAGAAAGCATAATAAGCGTGGATAAATACTAAGTATCATTACAATAACACAAATTTAAGCGATACTCAGGAAGTGAATTTAGAAAATTTTTAAGAAAAATAATATAAAGGTTAGCTACATAAGCATACCAGAAAATATTATATTTTAAAAGCTTTTGGACGAATAGTGTAAATAATGTTCACTGGCTCTCAGATGAACTGTAAAAGTCAGTATTTTTTGCAAAGCAATTTATACTCTGCAGAGGGAAGGTAGTGGAAAATACAGCATTACCAGAGAGTTCCTGATCTATAAAACTAAACAGAAACTTGGTTTTGTTTTATTAAAGTTAAAGGTAACTGAAGGTTACAATGAATTTTGAGAGGAACACTCAGCAGTTGAAATTGACCAAAACTTTTAAGCAAAAATTTTGTTCATAGTAAGTGCATGCCCAGGATCATCTCTAGTTTCTTGTACTAGAAAAAAATGGAAATAAAGGAACAGTCGCTTCCCTGGGAGCCCCTAGGAGACAGTCCCAACCCAGGCACTGAGTTACTCGAAGTGCCGGGGAGGGAAACGTGGCTGAACAGCAGTGGTAACCACACCGACTGACCAGCATGCATGCTCCTGGTGCTGGTGATGGCTACTCCATCTACAGAGTCTGAATGGTGCCTTCAGAGTCACTCTGCACCGCAGCACTAAGGACTACGAGATGCAGAGTCAGGACACACCCGAGCTTCTTCTTAAAGGTGTGCACATTCTGTGGGGTCAAGTCAATATATAACCGGTGGTTCTAAGACAGTATACAGGAAATGATGCATTACAGATGAACTGGGAAGATTAGGGAGAGCTGCAGAGAACTCCAGAAGAGGGAGCTTCAGAGAGGACACAAGTCCCTGTGGGCCCGTGTGGACACGCACGGCACACACCAACACAAACCTGGCCATCACCCACAGACGGTGGCCATCCCACTCCAGGGCAAGCACTGTGAGCCAGGCTAGGTTCTCTCCATCTCTCTACCAGTCCCCATGTGGTGTACACTCGTCTCTGCTCTACAGATGTGCAAACTGAGGTGACAGGCTATACAGCCCCAGGGTAGGAGCCCAAACCCAGATCCACCATCTATGGCCAAGCAGTAAGCCCTGTCCTTTCCACACTGCTAATACTCTCCCGGTCACCAATGGATGACCATGTGAACCTTTCCTGTGGGCATTTCCTCTTATGCACAGGTTATTAAGAACTAAAAGGCAAATTTGAACGCAGAATTTTACAGCTCACTTTCGAGCACCTGCTCTAGGCCAAGCACGTTAGGTCGGCAGGGTGCTCAGAGCACTCTTGCGTCTCTGAGAGGTCAGCCTGATTCTACAGGCTTGGAGAATGTCCTTCCTCCTGCAGGTGACAAAGCCTTTCAGAAGCAGAACTGCACACCACGTCGATGTGGGGTTTAAATAAGAGAATTGGCTCTCAGCCAGCGAGGATTCTGTGGTTAGGGGAGAAGCACCCACAGAGCACAAGGCGGGCTTGCATTCCACTGGCACCGTACGGAACTGAGTGCTGGTCCCCATCCTTCTGCTCAAGGACCTCAACTTTCTGGAAGTTACTCAGCCTCGCTGGGCTTTGGTTTCGGTCACTTATAAAATGAAGAGCTTATGACAAAACAGATCAGAATTTCATTTTTATGTGCTTGAGGTCTAAATCAAAAAGCTGCTTTATACTAATACTCCTAATTACTGACCTTGTGGGGAAATTAATTTGGGCCCAAATAATTAGCGCTCTAATCTGCTGATAAGTAAATACAACTCTGTAACATAATTCAGTCCATAATTCAATATGGTGTTATTTCCTCATAATCTCAGCACTCAGGAGGATGAAATAAAAGGCTTGCCAAGAGTTTGAGGCTAGCCTGGACTACAGTGAGACAATTCTAAGAAAACCAAAAGGCATAATATCATTCAAGTCACATCTATCACACCAGAATTGGGGTTTTCCTTTCTTTCTCTCTTATTTAGAAGCAAAAATTTAAAGTGTTCCTTAAACTACCTATGAAGTTGGGCTAAACCAGAGTATATTGGGCACAGTGGTACATGCCCACAGTCTTGGCAGCTTGGAGGCTGAGGCAGGAGGATCATCATTTCAAGGCTATCCTCAGCCACAGAATGAGACCCCTTCTCAAAAAGCAGCAAAACCAAACATGAGAATAAAGACTACAGTAGTGTCAGGGGTGATGATTCATGCCTATAATCCCAGCACTCAGGAGGCACAGGCAGGAGGATTGCTGTGAGTTTGAGGCCAGCCTGGGCTACACAGTGAGCTCAGCGCCAGTGAACTACAAAGCAAGACCCTGTCTCAAAAAAATAAAACAAAAACAAAAACTAAAAGCTAAAAACAAAACAAAATGAAGACTACAGTATAAAATTTTGTCTCAAATGAACTGACTGGATAGAGATCTGTGCCAACTGTCTTACTCCTCCTTTGAAATACAACCGTTTTTACTTCTGAGAAAAGTTCTAAGACTCCTGACAGCACTGTGGCAAGCAGCACATACGACGCTGCTGTGCAGGAAGGACATGGTGGCTCCTAGGAGACCACTGCAGTGGCTGCAGGCTCTGCCTGGAGAGTAGAAGGCACAGCCCGTCCTCAGGAGCAAGCTGAGCAGCCCTTTGCATACAAGCATCGGCACATTTTCACCTCCCAGACCTGCAGGAAGAGGAAGGATCGATCCTGGCAAGGCAGGCTGCACAACACCAGGGAGGCTCCACGGTGAGGCACGCAGGGTGAAGCGCCGGCACGTGAGGGGGCGGAATCCTTTCGCTGTCATGCAGTGCCTGTCAGTGATCAGACACATCATACCAGCGGTGTGATAACAAGGCCAGACGGAAGGCATGTGGTTCGCACAGAGCCACCCAAATATCTGCAGTTTAAGATCTCAACTTAAAAGCCCAATTTCATAATAAGACCAGCACACATTCCAAAAAACTTGCAATAAGTTGGAAGAACATGACCGAGAGCCAAATGTCAGCACTCGCATCTCCATGGGTGGCTTCGCATAATTTCAGGAAGAATATTTGACAAAAACCAGGAGTGAAGTCCCCAGCCTGAGCGCTACAGTGGCCCTGCTCAGCACTCTTCTAAGACAGCAGAGACGCTAGAAAAAGAGAGCAGCAGCAGGCATAAGTAACTTCTGCTAACAAAAATTTTATCAGTTGTTTTTTTCCTAGAGAAACATTCATTATTTGAACTGCATTATGCTGATGTTGAGTGTATGTATAAATACACAGGATTCTACTTGCTAGAGTTCTGTCTCCTGAAATTCTCCTATCTTCCCCTCACTCTTAGCACAGCTGCACATTAACTACATCTATCACTTACAGGCATTTAGAAAGGACCAAACACGGACGTTGTGGGTTTTTTGTGCATTAATACATTTAACACCCACAGTAATACACAGAAGTAGGTAAGATTATTACCTCAATCTCTGAAAAGAAGAAAGTGAGGTGGCTTAGAGAAACTCAGTAGTTTATCCAGAGCACAGAGCTGGTACCACGTAGAGCTACTATTTGACAGCAAAGAATATGATATCAGAATCCATGTTCTTAGTGTCTGTATTATTCTGAGTCTTCCACACACTCACTAAATGGTGTCTGAAATGAATGTGCACAGGTCCAACGTTAGGGCAGGGCATTTGCATGTTAATAACCAGGCTGTAATTCGTTCGTCTCGCTGCCAGGCGACTCTGATCCCCCGCCAGTACATGTACGACTGTCCCATTGGTGATGTCCTGGTGGTGGTACAAGCCACCGGATGGGAAGTCACACATGTACCTCAAACAGGTGGGAGAACATTAAATCATCTTTTCCTAAATGGGTCAAACATTCCTACCATTTAGGCCATTAACTTCCATGATGGTTGATCTTGGTTGTGGACAGGCGAGGATGCACAGAGACTGGTACGGCATACTTCTGGGTGAGCCGGAGACATTTCCAGAAGCAACTGTTTTGTGAAAACCCATTCTGAGCAAGAATGGTACACTCCAATAGGCCGGGGTCCAGAGAGACAAAACAAAGAGGGGGAATCTTCAGCCTCCCCACTGTGCTCTTCTTGAGTGGGGTATCTCTGCTCCTACTATGGCTCAGACATCAGACTCCAGATTCTTTGGTCTTTGAAGGCAGACTTCTACCAGAGACCCTCCCAAGGGCTTCCAGCCTTTAGCCTCAGTCTAGGCCTCACTGCTCCTCCTCCGGAGGCTTCAAGACTCGACTGAGCAGCTACCGGTTTCCTCAGCTCAGTCTTCCCGCACTCAGACATCCATGTGGGGCTCCTTGGTCTCTGATCATGGCAGCCAAGCTCTCTGCACAGACAGCCCACTGGAAAACCCTCACTAAAGCGATTGTTTTTAAATTCCATTTTCAAACCTTATCCATTTGATAAGACTTTCCTAATTCATGGAGTAGTACGGTTATACTTTTACTGAAAAGAGTCACTCCAAAGATCTACATCCCCACCATCACCATCACCCCCACACACACTTCCAGGTCCAAGTTCCCTCACCCTGCCAAAAGTCTCAGACACTAGGCTCTTTCTGAACTATTTGGAACTTTCCCACAGCTCTTTGTACCATTCTTGGACACTTTTCTTCATTTCTATCTTATGTCATTATTTGCGTAAGCTTACTAATAAAACAGAGGAAACCAGGAAAATATCCAAGTGTGTAGATAAGTTTTCCCTCTTGACCAACTTTAGTGCAATTTAACGTTCTACTCTTAAAGGCCAAAGTGCATCACACCCTTATTCTAAAAGATCATAACTAGCAGCCTACATGGAATTATTAAACTGCATTTTTTAAAAAGCGGTTTCACCTTTTCATCATTTCAGCAAGAAATGTCTATTTATTGAACATAGACAAACTATACTGCTGTAAGATTCTGCTGTTTCCTGCAGACAGATCAGCAGGGAAGCATATAGTCCTAACCTTTAGGGACTGAACAAAGTAAGACCTGGAAAATACCATAAACTAACATGGATTATTGTCCTGTAATTCACAAAGTTTTCCCCAGATATGTTTAGTACCTACTCAAAAGTGAAGTCATTCTCCCAACGATCTATGCACCTCTATGGTTCACATTACAAGTATGAACACATGAGAAGGATGAACAAAGGCTGCTGTGCATTTTTTAAATCCCCAATGTTTTTGCAAATGGAAAGGGGACTAAAAGATGGAAGCAGAGCGACAAGGACACAAAGAATTAGGATGTGCTTGTTAAGTGTGTGCACCAACTCCCCGTGATGAAAGTGATCATTATGTACTGCAAACAGGCACTAAGAAAAATCATTTTTGAAGGAAAAAAATTCACCATGTAAAAAAATCCCCTATGCATTATCATGTTCAGAAATTCAAAAACAAATATTGATTTAAAAAGCAAAGTTTAACTCAGAACTAAGGGAGAGTGCTCAACCCACCACTGCTCTTTTATTACCACTGTCTTTTAATCTATACTCCACTGTAATCCTAACTTGCTACTGGACAGGAACTACCAGAGGAATGAAGAACTAATTAAAAAGAAACTACCCCTGACTCAGTAATGCTCAACAGTCACATGTGACCCAGTGATGCTCCTCTTAGTTATTATATACCCCAGCAAAAAAAAAAAAAAAAAAAAAAGCTATATTTCCCACAAAAACCTATACATGAATGGCAGCATTCTTCATAACCAAAAGAGAAAACCAATCAAAATCTCTAATTAATGAACAAAATATGGCATAATCATACATTGAAAATTAGTAAGCCACCTAAATGAGTGAAGTACTGATATCACACTACAACATGAATAAACCTTGAAAACTTGACGACGAAAAAAAACAGTCACAAGACCATACAGTATACACTTGGTCTGAAGGTACAAAATTCATTACACTTTAGTTCAATGCATCCAAATGGGAAGATGGGCCTCTGAAAAGCAGAGAGATCAGAAGGGTGGAACACCAACAAATAAGGTTATTGTCCTTACAAAGGGCCAAGGAGACCAGGGTTACCTTCCCTCATTGGAGGGCATGCTAAGAAACGGGCAGCACTTGCACCAGAAGTAAACTATGTTGGCCCCCTGAGCCACACAATCTACATCATTGTCTCACACCAGTGAGTAGAATAAGACCTACAATACCAGCTAGAGGAACTTCCTAGAACAGGGAGACCTCTAGAGACAAAGATAAGTGGTCTAGGGAGGAGAGGGAGAAACTAGTACACATGGGGTTTGCTTTAGGGTAATAAAAATATTGGAAAATATTGATTACTTAACATAACACTAGAAGGGACCAAATTAACAGGCATTTAACAAAATAACTGATCCAACAGTATGAACCAAAATTCGATCTCACAGCAAAACAGGATAAAGATGTGAACAAGCTTTATGAGCCTGGTTAAATTACTTATGCTCACTGGGCCTTTGTTTCCTTACAGTGAGACAGAAACTCACAAGTTTTTCAGACTGCAAAAATTAAATTTCTAATGATATTCCTTACATAAAATAAACAGATACGAAATAATTTCTTATTGTGTCTGTCAGTACACTAAAATAAAATTTAGCCTTGAGATCATAATGTTAAATGAAATCAATCAGACACACAAGCTTAAATATCACATAGTTTATCTTATATAGGAAACTCAATACAGAAAGTGCAAAATAGAAGACAAGAAGAAAAAAAAGGAAAAAAAGTTACTGTAATCCAGCATGGACAATGTATCTAAAAGCACACTCCAACTCAGTGTACCTGTCTTACGTGTTTTGTATGTTATTTGGCCCATTAGCCTGTTTGTCTGTAATAGGATAATTAACTTTATATGGCCTATAAGATTAATAAAGGAATCTGAGGCTGACAAAAAGTGAAGAGTAGAAGAGGAAGGAGAAAAAAAATTGATACGTGTTATGTACATGTACCAGTTTGCACAATGAATGTGATAATTATGTGCTGTCAACATGTAATAATAAAAATTAAAATATTTTTTTAAAATAAAGTTCAGGAAAAGCCCTTAATAAAAGTTCAGTTCTAAGCCTAGCGTGGTAGTGCACACATGTAACCCCAGGCACTGTAGAGGCTGAGGCAGGATTGCAACCCATTGGGCCACTTACCAATTAAGTAAGACTTTACCTCAAAATAAAAAATAAATGCTGGGGATGTAGTTTAGTGAGAAGGCTGGTCTAATCCAAGGCACAAGGGAAAAAACTCTACAACAGTAATTCATACATTTACAATTCTTTACTTCCATGAAGCTCAGTTCCCATACTTAATAGTCACAAATTCTAGTGGCTACAATACTGGAAAGCAAAGACATAGAAAAATAATGAAAGATCAATTTATGTTGATTTATACAGAAGTATATAGGTTTATATGGATCTAGAACATTTCTAGAGAATTAAAGATATTCAAATCATCACACATTTATAACTAGCCTTAAACTTTCACTTTCCTAGTTTATGAAATTATTATCAATCACTACTGAAAGTTCTGTCAAGACAATAAAGAGATAGAGGATAAAACTAAGTTGATAAATGTTCTCTTAAAACATCTGAAAAATGTCTTCTCAGGCAAGAAATAAAAATAAAATGTAACCAAAGCCGTTATCATGGTGAATGATCTAAGCATTTTCAACACGTAAGACTATGCTGGTCTTCAACTTCCACAGAGTGAACGGGAAATAAATAAAGAGCAACAGTGATCTCTGATCTCTAATCAACTTCACACATAAATTATATTTCTTAGAAAACACTGTAAGTGACTGATTCTGTAACTACTTCCAGATCACATGATCCTGGCTGAGCTGCAAACAGAGGCAAAGGAATTTTCTACAAAACCGACTGACTTTTTCACCATTGTGAGGTGTGCTCAGTGAGGATCTCAACTTCTTGTTTATGACATTTATGACTCACTGTAAGAATGAGCCACAGTCCCTCGCCCATCATTAGCATGCTGAGGGCTGCAGCAGCAGGGACAGGCTATGGACCTTGAGGCCCCTTCACCGGGCCGCACCCAGCCTAGAAACTCGGGCTGCCTTCGGAAGCCAGAGCTAGGATGGACGGCCTGTCTGCTTCATGCTATGCAAGGCAGCTTCTGGGCAGCGATGTACGATTCAGACACCAAAATAATAGTGAGTCCAGATATGTGCTGGAGCACTCAATAATAACTAAACTACTCCTTATTGTAACTCCAACGCTTCCACATTCAAGATAAACTAACCCTCTGAAGGAGCCAGGTGAAGTCCCAGGAAGAAAAGGGTGAGCATTTGGCTTTGAAGTGAGTGCACTTTGCTTGCCTTGTTCCAGCTGGAACACACCAGTAATTATGCCTGGAAGTTGCACAGCGCTTTCCCCCTGGGAGCTCTGAGAGCTTTGAAAACACGGGCTAATCCGCTTTCATAACACCCCCCAGGCAGCAGGGACATTTGGCATTGTCTGTAACACGGAACAGTGGAAGTGGCTCTCCTCCGGTAACACTACTCAGACTGCAGCTCTCACCTGGGAATCACTCGTGTTCCTACACAGCACCCACAGACACCACGGCAGAAGACTTTCAGC
>PVIR01000217.1:0-222997 GCA_004026965.1 Petromus typicus
CATTTGTTGATTTCCTTAGCCATTTCCTGTGCTATAGAAGTTTTGTTCATGAAGCCTTTCCCTAAGCCAATGTCTTCAAGAGTTTTACCTAACCTGTTTTGTAGTAGGTTTAGAGTGTCTATTTTAATATTTAGGTCTCTTATCCACTTTGATTTTAGCTTGGTACACGGTGAAAGAGTTAGATCTAGTTTTAGCCTTTTCTGCCAGATCTTCTAAACAGCAGTTCCATGCTAGGATTCAACCCCTAATTCTCTTAGGTACCTCTTCTTGTGGAATGGAAAAACAGTCTCTCTCTCCTCTCATCTAGAATGGTATTAATAGTGAACTAGACTTAAGAGAACTGAGAAAATCTGTGTTCTGCACTTCGGAAGAACTCCTGCTAAGGAGTGACTAGAGCCTAGTTGAGAAAATTCAAATGGCTGCAAGTGAGTCAAACTGGGCTAGGATCTCCTAGAGCCCTCCATACTTGTTACTAGCTGGCAGTAATAGCCCAGTCAGACCCCAGGGCTTAGGAAATGAACCTCAGTTCTTAATGGAAGTAGTGTCAAATAATTTTTAGGTGTGTTAAAGCATGGAAAACCTTTTGAAATCAAACATAGCATATACACATTGAGAAGACTGCCCTGACCCATATATTGAGTGGCTTGGAAAGCTGCCACTTTTAAGTGTCTGAGGAGATCTGTGCAGATTTTCACCGTGGAACAAGTATCTTGTCATTCAGCCAAAGTGAGAATTAAAGCTCAAATAATGGTACTACTAGCTGCAAATAAAGATGTGTGTATGGATTTTCTGCATACACACAGTTCAGTAAGAAGAATGGCAGCATAGATCCTGTGGTTCTGGGGTTTGGTCTTCTGCAGCAGAAAATTCCATACTATTCCTTCTTCTTTTTTTAATTAAAATCTTTATTGGTACATTACATATACACATCGTGATGGCACTCCATAATGGGGATTTGTACCAGTATGAGACACAACTTAACTCTCATTTTTTCCCACAGCCCCACCCACCCTACCACCCCCTATATACATAAAATTTGTTTCCTTTCTTTTTTGTTATAATCTCATTATTTTTCCCCCTTCACCCACTTTCTATTTCACAATAAATAACATACAATTCTAGAACTCATTTACATCTTATTTTCTCATACCAGAGAAAATATGTGATACAGAAGATTGGATAGATGGTCTGTGCCTCAAACTAATAAAAGCTGTCTATGAGAAACCATCAGCCAGCATCATACTAAACAGTCAAAAATTGAAACCTTTCACACTAAGATCAGGAACAAGACAAGGATGTCCTCTCTCACCACCTCTGTTCAATATAGTTCTGGAAATATTAGCCATAGCAATCAGGCAAGAGAAAGAAATAAAAGGAATAAAGATAGGAAAAGAAGTTAAATTGTCATTATTTGCTGGTGACATGATACTCTATCTAGAGGATCCTAAAAACTCAATTAAAAAACTGCTGGACCTAATCGCCAATTTTAGCAGCATAGCTGGTTACAAGGTCAACGTTCAAAAATCAATAGCCTTTGTATGCACAAATAGTAGACCCACTGAGATAGAAATTGGGAAATCAGTCCCTTTCACAACAGCACCCATACTATTCCTTCTTGAGCTTTCTCTTGAGCCTTGACAGAAATGAACTTTCCCACCATGGGGGATAAATAGTCATGCCACCAAAGCTACCCATGTTGAGCTCAGTATTATCCACAGTGATGCTGGGCAGAGAGAGCAGTAAGCCACCTCACAACAGAAAAAGGCAAAAAGGGATCTAAAGTATACAATTAAGTTGATTGGTTTCAGATTTCTGGATTTTTTTTTACTCCTCTAAGTTCATTGCTAAGGCCTATAGTTCTCTATAATCACCGCAAGAAGAAAAATCCTGATCTTACCTCATAGATAGGTTGCCTAAGCAAGTTGGTAACTATTACCAGACTACAGAGCCACACAGAGTTGGTTATAAAGGACAGTGGAAGTCATCTTCTCAGTGCACAGTCCACCTGTAAAGAGGAAGAAATGATCTCTGAGTGTTTCTGGGTCGATTGTCAGTGAATGTTAACTAGTTGGGTCAGAAGCCCCCAAAAAACAAACCTAATATGTAAGGGTGGAGAAAGTCATGTGGATGTAGGTTGACTTGTGGTCCAGGATATGTGACACATAATGCAGATGTGTGGTGCATCAGTGTGATCTCCCTTGCAGGTGCAGCCCTGAATACCAGATGAGAGGATGTTCCACCAGCCAAAGTTAGGCACTGCACAGGATAACTGGAGTAGGGATGGGGCTTCTGCATGGACACAACCCCCAAGGCATGAGTGCCTTCTCATCAAGAACAGCCTATTGGCTACTGCACTAATTGTCACGGGAAAGATTGGCATGATGTGTGTGATGTATGCATGTAATGTAATGCAGAACACATATTCTAAGAAGGCCAGCCAGTTCCTTGGTGATAGGCTTTTGACAGAAGGATATGTTAATCACCCTTCAGAATTAAGACTTACTGGACGACATGAGCTGGCCTTCCTTGCTAATGCTTCTTCCATCACCACCATCAACTTTACTTAACCATTCTGAAATATTTGCATGGGGTATTTGAGGACTTCTTTTGATCAGTTGATGGTAAGAGCTGGGAGCCAGAAACCAGGAAAGAGTCCTCCTCCCCTTCCTGGGGAGAACAATCCCTATCATCTTCAGGGATCCCTGAAGTTTGGATCCCCATTTGATCATAATAGGGAGCAGCTCAGTGAAGTCCCTTGTGTTTGCTTTCCTCTCCTCTCAATCTTCTACTTCTGGTGTTTGTGTTTCCTAAAATAAATCCCTGCATTCACTCTCCTTTCTTAAGCTTGTTTTCAGAAAGAATCCAGGCTAAGACCCTGTCCCACCTATACCTATTCACAAAATATGCTTTTTCTACAAAGTTAAGGATCCAGTGTTGTAGTTCACGCCATCTCTACTCACATTGGCACCAAAATACAGTAATCAGGCTCTTGTTTATGTACTGCACAGGCTGTGATGGGATTCTCATCACAGGTATGGTGCCCATCACACTGGGTTTCAGGTAGGCTGTACAGGTAGCACACAGCAAAGGAGACCTGGTGAAGGGGCTGCCTTCACCAAGTGGAGCACCCTGGTACTAGCTGCATCTGCCCAGAGGAAGGGGTGACTGTTCCTCCTTTACAAAAGGGACCATCAGTTAACTAGATCATGAGCCAGAGAAGCACTTTCACTCAAGGAAGGCACCGTTTTTCATCACTAGGAAATTAATCTATTGGCGAGCATCCATCCATTCTCCTGTCTGTGCTATTTAGCTCTTAATACCCCACATTAGGTCAAAGCTAAGAACATTTTATTGATTAATTAAAGACTCAGAACATACCTCAGCATATATTTTCATCCTTGCACCCACAACAAATTTTAAAAAATCTTTTTTTATAAAAAAAATTGAGTATATTGGTATACTTTAAGTGTACATTATTTTAACATTCATCACTGGTAATTTGAATCAGTACATAATATATCTTGATTATTATTTTTCCTCATTTCCCTGTCTTAACTCCACACCTTTCACCCCCTATATACATGAGCTTTGTTTTCATTTTTTCCTTCAGATATTTGTTTCTCTTCTTTACTTTCCCTGCCTCCGCCATTACCTTTTCCTCCTATTTCAAAATACCTATTATACATTTTAGACCCCATTTACACTTTTAGTTTCTCACACTAGAGAAATGATATGGTATTTACACATGTGCATCCTATTTATTTCACTTATGAGGATGGCTTCAATGAGCATCCCTTTAGCTATACATGTCTCTAATTTGTCATTCTTTATGTCTGAGTAACACTCTATTTTATTTTTTTAAAAAGCACACATCTTCAGTCTCCAGTTGATGAGCATTTGGGCAATTTCTATGATTTACAAACTGTGCTCCTATAAAATACAAGTGAGCATATGTAGCCATGGTATGATTCTTTTAATTCTTGCATGAATATGACCAGCAAGGGAATAGCAGGGTCATGAGACTTCTAATCCTAGTTTTTTGAGGAATCTCCACACTGAACTCCACAGTGTTCCACCAGCATATATCCCCACCAACAGTGGAGAAGCGTTCCTTCCTCCCTGCAGCTCCATCAGCACTTGTTATTGGTTGATTTTTTGGTAGCAGCCTTTTTTTTTTTTTTTTTTTTTTTTGAGACAAGGTCTCACTTTTGTAGTTCATGCTGGCCCTGAGCTCAGCCTTGAACTCACTTCACAGCAATCCTCCTGCCTCTGCCTCCCAAATTCTGGGATTACAGTGCTTAAAATTTTTATATCTTCTTCGTTCAACTTTGGTAATTCATATGTGTCTAGGAATCTGTCCATTTCTTCTGTTTTCAATCTTGTTGAAGTACAAGTTTCTCAGAGTAGGTATTGATTGTCCTGTGAATTTCTACTGAATATATTGTGATTTCATCCTTTTCATTTTGGAAAAGATTTGAGTCTTTTCTTTCTTTTTTTTTTTTTGATAAAGTTGGCAAAAGGTTTGTCATTTTTATTCATTCTCTTAAAGAACCAACTCTTTGATTCACTGATTTTTTTTGTATTGTTCCCTTAGTCTCTATTGTACTGATATCACCTCTGATATTTATAATTTCTTTTATTGTATAAGCTTTGGATTTGGCTTACTCTTTTTTTCTAGAAGCTGAGGTTCAGCATTAGGTTTTTTTATTTAAGCTCACTGGTTTCTAGTATGGGCATTCATGCTATGAATTTTGCTTGTAGAAGTGCTTTCATTGTATTCCATAAATCTCTGTATGTTGTACTGGATTATAAAATCTGTCTAATTTCTTCGTAATTTTCCTCTGACCCACTGGTTGTTCAGGTGGGTGTTATTCATTTTCCATGTGTTTGTGATGTTCTTGTGGTTTCTTTTGCTATTGATCTCCAGTTTCATTGCACTGTCCTCTGACAGTATACAGGGGATAACTTCGGGTGCTTTGCATTTACTTAAACATGTTTTATGAGCTAGCATGTGATCTCTTTTGGAGAATGACCCATATGCAGCTGAGAAGGACGTGTACTCTGGTTTTGTGGGGTAGAGCACTGTGTATACATCTCCTAAGTTTGTTTGTTAAAAAGTTAGGGTCAGTTCTAGCATTTTGTTGTTGATTTCTTGTCCAGTTGAACACTGTATTTGTGACAGTGCAGTATTGATGTACCCCACTGTTATACTATTAGTGCTTATTTGGTTTTCATATCCATTAATATTTGTTTTATATAGTTGGGTACACTAGCATTCGGTGCACACATATTTATGTGTGTCATTTCCTCCTCTTCCCTTTCTAAAGAGTGTAGTGACTTTCTTTGTCTCTCTTGATTAGTTTTGGTTTGACATCTACTTTGTCTGCAAATAAGATAGCCACTCTTGCTTTTTCATAGGTTTCCATCACATGGAGAATTGTTTTCTATCTTTTTATTTTCAATCTATGAACTTATTTTTGAGTTAAGTGCATTTTTTGAATACAGAATATTGTTGGATCTTGCTTCTTGACCCATTCTGCCAGTCTATTTTTTTGATTGGTGAATTGAGGCCATTAACATTGATCGTTATAATTGACTTATGTCTTGGCTTAGCCTTGTTGTGATATTTTCCTGTTGTTGGTTCTTTTATTTTTATCCCCCCCCACTTCCATTTAACTTTTAGCCTTGCCTAATGGCTTCACTATTTGGTCCTCATGGAGCTGTGATCCACCCTTTTCTTTTTCTAGGGTATTGTTTAGAATTTTTCTGGAGTGCTGGTGCAGTATTCATGAAGTTTCTCGGGTGATTTTTTGTCTTGGAAGTATCATATTTCCCTATCAATCTTGAAAAATATTTTTGCCTGATAAATCAATCTCAGTTGGAAATTGTTTTCTTTTAGGGCTTGAGGTTTTTCACTCCAGGAAAACCATATACATTTTTAACTTGGAAGAAATTTCAGAAATTACCTACAATTGCAGCAATGCTGCCATCTAGCAGATGAGGAAACTGAGCCAACAACCAGGTCTGCATTGCTTCCTGGTTCAGGAGGTCAGATGTCAGGCCTTGGTCAGGGTACCATTTCAGAGCATCTCCAGTACAGCTATTTCAAGTGAATGATTGCTGTTATTAACTAAACAGCCCCTTTCCTGAAAGCAACTTTGTGAAGATGAGGAAAGTAAGGAAAATAAAATATTGACCAACACCATGCAAACTTAAATCATACACTGTCATTTGTACATGAGTTTCTGCTTTTTATGAACACCAGAGATCTTCTGACTTTTCTTATTAGGCATCTATAAATTTGAGGACATGTTGTTGTGTTCACATCATTCCCATGTATACTGAATACCTGGTCAAAAGAGAAAGATAGTAAAAGAAAAAGAGATTTTTTTGAATGAATGTTTGATTGGCAAGGACATTACATTGGGGCCTTTGACTGGCTGGTGACATAGCTTTCAATGGGTTCTACTGTAGGTGGTAAATGACCATATTTCACTCTTACCTGAAAGACAAGACTGACCAAAAAATCTAGTTATAAAATATCTGGCTAAGAGTAAGCCAAGAAAGAGACATAGGTAGGCTAGTTTCCAACGAATGAAATAAAGAGCATGAAGGATCCTGGTGTGTCCCAGCCTTAAAGAATTTTTGAGTTTTCATCTGTGCTCTGTCAGTTAGTGTTATGTGCTGTACTGGCTTTTCTTTATTATCTTGCCCAGGGAACTGCTTCTGAGCCTACAAAGGTTAGGAGATTAATGGTAGCAAAGTGTTGAACATCTTCTAGGCAATGAGGAAGACTTCCTCATCCTCTACTTTGACCCATATTATGTAACTAAGATTGGAAAAAATTTTCCCATTACTTTGTAAAGTATGTATTTTGGAAATTGAGCATCTACCTAGCTGGTCCAGGCCCCAGAGGATCTATAACACTAGTTTCCACTCTATCTGATCTCTAAGACATAAAACAGCAAAGTATTCATATACCTATATCTGCTGCCAGAACCCAGATTCCTCGGTCTGGCCAAAGAGAACAGAAGTACTGCTAGAGGAATTGAGCTTTGAGGGATGGATGGGGATTTCTGTAGGCCATCACTTGGACTGTGGGGTGAAAGGTCCAAAACATGACTTTGCATTGAAGCAAGCAGAGATGGTGGCCCTACCCTTCTGCATCAGGAAAGGAATGAAGGGTCTTTTTGTGTAATAATGGATAATGATTGAGAGCCTTGTCCAGTAACCCCACTTTCTAACTAGAATTCCAGCTCTACATTGAGACAAATATATTGGTGTCTCTGGAACTTAGTTTTCTTACATGGGAATGAAGGATAAGAGCAATTACCACTTATTGACTTTTTAGAATATGCTAAGCCCAGTTCATAACCCTTGATTCATATTTATTCATTTAATCTTCATAATGACCCTATGAGGTACCATCCCCATGCTACAGATGCAAAAACTGAATCAGTAGCTGCGAAATAAAAGAAGCTACAATCAGACTCAGGCAAGCTGGCTCCCTCATCCACGTGCTCAGCCACTCAGCAAAGCGTACACAATGGCAGTTTCTACACAGGATTGTTGTGAGAGCTTAGAGTGAGTAGGGCCTGCCTCCTGACAAGCACACAGAAAATGTGAGCTACCACAATCACTTTTGTTCCTCTCTCACTTAGGGCCATAATGAGGACCCCCAAAGTGGAAGAGGATGAGAACGTAGAGATGGAGCACAAGAATGGGTGAGGTAGACTGGGGATGACCTGGCTGTCTCTCCCCAGGAATTGCTTCTTTCTCCTCTAGCAGCAGGAAATATATATACAATTAAGAGAGAGTAAGAGAATAAAGGTAACAGCAAAAATATAATCAAGTACTATTTAACAGTATTCAATAGTAGGGAACAAAATATCCCTGGTCAGTCATATGATGGCTGCTCTCAGGCTGATGTGAAAAATATGCAGGGAAAAAAGTAAATGCATGGCTTTTAATGTTGTGAGAAGGGGGAAGTAAAAAGGTAACCAGACACCATAAACTGTATGACCACCTCTTGGACCAAAGTGACAAGAGAAAGAAAACCATATATATATATATCTGTGTAGATATATATAATATTATTATATTATATATAATATTATTATATTTTATATAATATTATACATACAGCTTATATTATTATATTATATACATATCTTATTATATGATACATTATATGATATAATTATTATATCGTTATTATATGATTATCATATCATTTGTGATATCAATTATGACATCATTATGATTATCAATTATGATATTATTGATCATTATTATATCAATTGATATCAATTATGATATCATTATATGATATATTATTATATGATATATAATATTATGTATATCTGTATGAGAAATTAATTGCTCTTATCCTTAATTCCCATATACTTTTCTCATTGGTAAGACAAAATATTCAACACCTAAAGTGAAAGGAGGAATAGTTTATATGGTTTAAAAGTCTGCAGAGGTCCATTCCTGGCTGGCTCCAAGTCAGGGAGCCATTCCAGAGGGCATCACAAGATAAACCATCCATTGCAAAGCAGGGCAGGCAGAAAGTCACATGAAGCAAGCAGCAAGCAAACAACAAGGAACAAACCTAGTGCTCTTTCTGTCCCTTGTATTTATCTAGCCTACCCATCCTTAGAGTGAGTAGCACTCGCACCCAGGATAGGGCACCCCCCATCCTTACTAGAATTGTGCCAAACTGATCAGTTAAGTAATTTGGTAATCACACATCCCTGGATCCCAACACCACACTCTGAATCCCAGTGTCACACCCTCTAGATCTGAAAAGACTCACCTACCACAGCACGAGCCATACCATATACATATAAAAAATTATTGTAGCATTTTCATACATGCATATTTTGAGCCTATCCATCTTTTCTACCTTCTTTTATACCCACTCACTCCCTGATCTCTCTTGTGTTATATGTACCTTATATGTTCAGTCATTTTTCTTTTTTTTCCTGGATTCTACATATGAAGAAAAACATAGGATATTTGTCGTTTGAGTCTGGCTTATTTTGCTTAGCACGACAATTTCAGTTTCATTCATTTCCTTACAAATGACCAGATTTTCTTCTTTATATAAGTCATGTCTTAATTCCTCCCTTTTCCAGTGGTATTTGTATGATTCAGGTCCCAGAAAGCACTGTGGCTCATGCCTCTACCAGTATGGGGATCGCTTTCCCCATGAGGCACAGAGGTAGAGCTGTATCATTTCCATTAATTATCATTACAAAAGTTAATCTGATTGAAAATGCTGAGTGGTGCATTTTAAATATTTATTGGCATTAAAATTAGAAATGATTGATGAGCATGAAGAAGAAAACATGTTCCACACATATTTTCAGCACAGAGATGATCACCATTTTATCACAAACAGTTTTTATCACTAAGGGGTCACACTGCATCTGCTATTGTTCACTGGTTCCAATATATCAGGAACAATTTCCTTCACTAACAGATGTATTTTAACATCAATGAATTTATTTATAATACCTCTAAATCAAGATTCCTATGGATTACCCAGCATTTTGTATTGGCCTATACAATTTTGTATGGGCTGGTCTCTAGGAAGGCACATAGCTTCCAGGTTTTCCTTGTCATAAACACTGCTGCGGTAAACATCCTTGTGCGGTAGAACATACTTGAAAACAAGAACTATCAACTCAGTCTTACTAAAGCAAAAGCCCCATGTATGCAGCAGTAGCAGCAGCAGCAGCAGCAGCAGCAGCAGCAGCAAGGTCACCCCTCTGGAGAGATAATAGCATCTACCTGCACCGTCTCTTCCTGGAGTTGAGAAGCTCAATGAAGAAAATGTATATGGAAGTTCTTTATAAACTCTAAAGTGTGTGCGAGTGTTTATTCAAGTATGATCTTCCTTTATAACAACCCTGTAAGACAAACACAGGTGAAATATCCTCAGCGCACATTGCACAGACAGTTTTGCCAGACTTAAGAGTGAAGTTTTACTTCGAGCTATTATATTTTGATTTCTCTTTAGCACAACAAAGAATTGTATGTTAGAAAAGCAGCCTTCCTGTACGAGAGTAAACAGCCAGCTGGCGGCACATCCTATGTTTGGTGCATGTTAACTCTTTATGTCCCTTTTAGAGGAACATGGCTAACCACTGGGTTTGAGTACCTTGAAAGGTCCAGCTGACTCTGCAAACGTTTGTATCATTGGTGGTGGCTCTGACTTCTACAGCTGATTAATCATAATAACTACTTTCTGTTCTGATAGTCTCCCCTAAAATGCACTGCAGATAACTCTGCTTGATTAAAAACAAAGGTACAGCTGGGCGTGGTGGCACAGGCCTCCCAGCACTCGGGAGGGAAGCTGGGGTAAGAGGATCATCTTGAGTTACAGGCCAGCCTGACCTACATAGTGAGACCCCGTCTCAGTAAAACAAAACAAACAACAGAAAAATACAAAGAAGTGATAGTTTAGTTTTTTAAAAAAAAATTGAATTTATTGGTACATTTTAGAAATAGATTAGGATCACATTCATTATTGAGAATATGTGCCTGTACATGTTATACTTTGATTCTTATTTTTTTCCCATCCCTCTGCCCTCCTTTGAATGCGTTTACACCCTTATATGCATGAGTTTTGAGTTTTGCTTGTTTTTTTCCTTTTTTTAAAAATGGGAACTTACATGTCAAGTATAGAAGCTACAGTGACATTTCACATGAAATCTACCCCATCACTCAGGAGGCACAACGTTTGGGGGATGTCTTGATTTGCCTTCTAAGAGTCTAAGTTCATGGATTTTCTCTGCTCTTGCTAAGACAGTACCATTAACATGTCAGTAAATAGCTTCCTGGAGCAAGAGTCTTACAGAATTCATAATTTCTATGAAAGGCAACAGACAGACCTCACTTGAATCATGCTTAATGCTATTTTTTAACAAGTGTGAAAAGTCTTCTATGTGTTAAAGTGGTTGTTTCTACAAGGTAAATGATCTTCTGAAGCCAGATAGTCTATATGGTTGCTTATATTCTTCCACAATTTGTGATAGGCAACATAACTCCTTTAAAATGTTGAAAAGTGCTTTTATTTTAAATCTCCATGAATTAAAAAAGGCACAAATCCTCCTCTGTGAGCTCTTTCTCAACTACTTGATCATTTTTTCTCTTCAGTGCAGAATAGAAAGGGGAAGCAGAGCATGCACAGTGTTTATGTGCCAGATGTAACTTGCCTTCCCGGCACAAGGGGCCAGGGCTTATTTTCTGTGTGAGGTGAGGAAGCACCTGCTACCTAGTGAGACAAACCTGGTCCAGGAGCATTGGCCAGGAAAGGTGCTTAGGCCTTGCAGAGAGATACTGAAATTGCTCTTGTTTCCTTCCTTCCTAATTTTATCGCTAGATGTTTGACTGTTTCCATGGGTTCATTCATTTCCACTGCCACAATTACCCCTGTATTTTACAGTTGTGTATTCAACCAAAGAAAATGAGTAAGAAAAACAATTATGATAGTGGGGGGAAAAATATTCAAAACTGCCATATGTGAGGCCCGTGGGATTACCTGATTAATTTTCATTTTCATAGTTTAGTTCTGAGATTGGCCTGTTTCAGTAAAGGTGTGAATAAGTATAGTCATGAACTAGATTTCCTTGTAGCTTTAAAAAATGATCCACCAGTTTCTTTTTCACTATGATAGGTTCCTAGAAGGTAAGGCAAACACTTCCATGAGCAACAGGGCCATGTTCCAACAGTCAACATGGGCCTTTGTCACACAGCAATTCCCAAAGTGTGAATTTTGGTAGATTTGAGAGAGCGGTCAATTCAGCTAGCTGTAAAAATTGCCCATTCTTCTGTCTGCCTTTCTTGTCTGCTTAAGGATACATATTCTCCTACACATCTCAGATGCATGAAATACTGCTTCTGAAAAAACTTTCAACTAACGAATAGTTATAAGGAATAAGTATAGTAGTCAATGAATTCAGTTGAAAAAATGTACCAGCATGATAATTTTATGAAAATCCTTGTGGAAATTCAAAAGTGGAGAAAATCACAATGCAATGCGAAAGATTAGGGAAAGGTTACATATTTGAGTAGAAAAGAGTTAAGTTTTAGGCAGGTAGAAAGATTGGGTGGAACTCTGAAAAATAAAAGGACAGGAAACAGAAAGATGTGGTGTTTGAGGAATAGAAGTTGGCATAGGTAAGGAGGTATGGTTGTACAGGTGTGTTAAGAAGACACTGAATCTGACTCTAAAAGTTTTCTTGGAGGGACAATGGTACCTAGTGAAGCCATGTTAGAAACCAGTTAGTCTGATGAAGGAAAACTGGAGAATTTAGACATTATCCTATAGGAACAGGAAATTCATTGAAATCTTTGGAAAAGAAACTGGCATGAAGATTTTTTTCAAAACAGTTAATGTGACATTAAGGACATGATGAGTGTCACGAGGCTCCTGTCTAGGCCAATGAGGAGGCCGTGAGGCCAGAAGATGGTGGTAATGGAGAGGGTAGAAATGGATGACCATTGGCAAAGAGACTGGGTGGAGTCATGCAGGCTGCTCCGGCCCCCTCAGCATACACCTAGTGATAAACCTGTTCCTCTTTTCCTAAGAATTTCCCCATTTTACTCCCATTTTGCCCTTAATTGACTGATATTGTACTAAGATATTAATGGTAGGTGGTAATTAAAAGTAGGTAAAAGATAACACAAATTTACACAGTGAGGAGAAACTTTAAGCAGCAGACATTATGAGAAATAGCTTCTCATAGAACACCTTCAAAATATATCTAGTATAACACAGTTTTTAACTGTAAGAAGCAAACTGGCTCTTCAGAGATTTAGGGGTAGAGTTACACAAAAAGCTATTTACTACAAATTTTTCCTCAGGTTGTGTCATTTGGGTTGTGGTCGATGGAAATGGCACAATAAAAAATCAAGTTAGTTTAGATGGAGTATTATTTCTCTGCTTTTCAAACTGCATAGGTTTCCCAGGGTCACTGCCTTCCTCACATCTGGCCTCCAGTAATGAGTCACTTAAACACTCCCAAACAGAAGTTTCTATTCTTTGCAGTTGCTGTCTGCAGTGACTTTCTGCCTCTTAAACAAATCAGGCAAGAAACCAAGAGTGGCTAATGCAATTATGTGAGTATGTACAGTCCTGGGGTCTCCAAGAATCCAGCCCCTGCCCAAATGATCCAAGGCATCTGCAGAGAAGAAGAACCTTGCTTCTCAGCACACTCTCTCCGGCTTCCATGCTTCCTCCACGACAGGCGTCAGTAGTGTGACAATTAGGTATGGTGGGTGGGCTTTTCTGTGGGCTGGCAGCCTATTTTAACTTCCAACTGTGGGAGTGAGCTTTAATTCTGTGCTAAAATTAGGGGAATCCAGCAACTCCTGTGGTTATTTCAATCAGTTCCCACTTATTGAGTAGCAGAGCAGAGTTAAGTAATAACATGGTAACCTTGCCAAGACACAAATGAAATGCAGAGTGTTGCCCAGTTGGATCTGAAGTTGCTTCAGTGATCTAAGTGGAGAGCCAAGCCAACAAAAGGCTGCTGGCACCTCTCGGGGCGGGAAAACCAGGAACATGGGCAAAACCCCTCGCACTGCTTCAGTGATGCTGCAGAAAATGGAAGGGAGCAGGCGCTGACTGGCCTAGCAATCTACATTTCACTAAAAGGATGCCAAGAACCGGTGGCTGCAAAAGCTTGGTTTTCTCTGGCCTCTCAGAGAAGGCACAGTGGCCCTGCCAGAGGGTCCTGTCACCAGAGGCAGGACCTCCACAGAGAACTTGGCCTCTGTTGAGCTCACAGCATAGTAATGAGTGCAATAATGATCGAAATAAGCAGCTTCCACGGCTGCACCATAAAGAACATTGCTCAGCTGACTCTGTACTGGGAGGATTTTCACCAGCATAGAGTGAGAGGCAGGGACGCCAGCTCCCAGTCCAGACAAGGTGGCTGAGGTGAGAAGAGGAAGAAAGAGAAGGGCAGAGTCAGAACACTCAGGAAATAATTTTTGAAGGATGCTGAGCAGACCTAACTCAGCCCCATTGGGCTGCTGTTAGGGGACAAGGGAGAGGAAAGCCTGAGGTGACTACGATCCTTGGTAACTACAGATTGATCACCTACATTTTTGGAGTCCACAAAGTTTCTTCGGTCTTCTAGCTGCCTATTTCCCCTGGATGGTTAAACTGACCCGAGTTCAAGTTCCTCTCACCCTCAAGGGGCAGGGTTTCCGCACAGGCAAGAACACCAGGAGACAGCACCCTCGGTGGCCCTCAGGGGTCTATCTGACACACACACCGCTATCATCTCGCCTGTCCAAGTGTCGGAATCAGTAGTGTGGCACCACTTGTGTACAGCGCTCATCAGTTCCAGCCGCACCTACCTGGGAGCTCTTATAAAATACTGATCCTGGACCCTCTCCCAGAGATTCTAATTTAATTGGTCTCAGGCGGGTGGAAACATCAGTATTTTTAAATCTCTCCCATGTGATTCCACTAGGCAGGAGGACTGGCCAATACTGATTGAGTCTTTCCAGCAAAGGTCAGGGAGGGGAGGGGTCTGCAGCTGTCACTGAAAGAAAGCAGGGCGCAAGCTCTGGGTTCCAACTGAGAGGCAGGAGAAGATTTCAGAAAGGCACCCTCCCCTGGTGAGGGTGGGTTCACTCCGACCCATCAGGACAAGGAGCATCGCCTTGACCGTGGTTTCCTTCTGTCCCATCTGCACACGGGCCAGGCAGCTCACAGAGGGATGTAGCTGACTGCTCCAGCTCTACCTGTGTGGCTGATTGCAATGATTTAGTCTTACTCTCATATAGTACCTTTTTACTAGAAAGGCATAAAGAAAATTCTACATGACATCAAAACAATCTGAGCACCAGCTGTATTATTGGATGAAAGGTTTGATCTCATTACACCCTCAGGAAAGACGGAGCCTTGTTGAGCCAAAGGAACAGCTCTCAGCAGTCCTGGGCTGTCTCTTTTCTCTGAACATAGAAACTCCACTTCCATCTTCCCTTTTCCTCTGCACTGTGGCATCTTTGATGCTATAACAAACACCACCAAGGCAGTGACAGCCTAATGTGACATTCTGTGTTTGTTTTTAACAATTATCATTGCTTCAGTCTGAACTTGGGGCTATACAGAAAAGTGAGTAGTTTATGTATCATGAATGAATGTTCCCATTGAACAAATAGGCATAAAAGGCTATCCAGTACCAGGCCAGGGCAGGCTGCAGAGTATTAAATGGTGCAGCACAAGCACCTACAGTTCCCTCTTCATAGGAGCCAAATAATCACAGCACAGCTATGGCAGGACTTTAGCGCCTGTCTTGGGGCCTGGCTTTGTCTGAGCTTCACGGATGCTTCTCCTGAAGAAGCCAGATCTTCAGCTTGATCTGAGCTGGGAAAGGCAAAGAAATGTGTGCTGTGGGGAGAGGAATAAAAATGTGATGCAGGCAGAGGCCCAAGGTAGGGTGGGAGCGCAGCACAGACTGAGAAAAGAGCTGTGTGCTGCGCCGGAGCAGGGGCAAGTAGCTGAAGGAAGGGAGAGGCCCTGTGGACATGGTTTAGGACCTGAGAATGATAGAAAGCCATCTGGATGTTCTACCACTTAGGGAAAATTTAAAGGTTTCAGAAATAGCCTCCAAAAATTCACCCATCTGTGATGAATACCATTACTCTGCATTTGAGCTGTAAAACACAGAAAAGTCCTTTTAGGGACTGGGAAATCATTTCTAGATGTCCCAAGGCTTCTATCATCTATTCATTTACCTATTCACTCTATGGCTTTTCTTGGGCACTCACTATGTGCTGGACACTGTGTCTTGGCCACCACCCCTGGGGAGCTTCCATGCAGACGGGAGAAACAAGAAAGGAGCAACACTCAAGCCGATGGGTGCTCCCAGGCCCTAGGGCTCCCAGAACCTCCCTATTCCCATTCCAAACTGACATCATTGTGCATGACACTGATATACACAAGGACAGACAGTCGACAAAACAGTCCCTGTCTTCCCCAAGCTGATAGCCTACTAGGAAGAGGTAGGTAACACACAACCAAGTAACTCCTAGCATATAAACCCAGTAAAGATAAATGTCATAAAAATATAACAGGTAAGAAGAACACACAGTGAAGGAATTACTTACTATTTCATGCACAGGGAAAGTATTTGACTAAATGACGTCTGAGCAGAGAGCATGACAGGAAGTTACACAAAGGAACATCATGCCAGGAAGAGTCTGGCAAGTGCAAAGGCTGTGGAGTAGAGCATTCTGGGAGTACTCCAGGCACCCAAGGGAGTCAGTGCAGCTGGAGGGGAGGAATACAAATATATAATGTCAGTGAGGAGCCAGACCTATGTGGGATGTTAAGGAGTTTGGATCTTGTGTTGTGATGGGAAGCCAATATCTGGTAACAAAGCCTTATACAAGTGGTTAAGTGCAAGAAAAATCCAGCTAACAGGCTGAAGAGAAGCTGGAAAACTGAAGCTATTTAGAATAGGTAGTCAGAGAATTCTCTCTGAAGAAGTGACTGAAGTTGGGGTTGAGTTTTGAACCATCTCAAGCAGGAACCATGCAGCTTAAAAACAGGTCTGAAGTGAGATAAGCATGACATCAACTGGAAGGAACAAGAAGATTGGAGTGGCTAGTGCGCAGTGTGTGAGGAAAGGGAGGGGGCGCATGCTGGATGAGTGGGCAGGCCAGACCAGAGCCCCCTGGAGGCCAGAGCCAGGCACTTGGCTCTTACTCTAGAGCGCTGGAAAGACTGGATAGGGCTGTGAAGGGAGACAATGACATGAATTTGTTTTAGTGGATTCTTCTAATAGCTCCTAAGAAAGGTGACAGTGAAAAAAGGAGAAGGAGACCAGATAGGGCCCCCACAACAATCAAGGCCACACTGTGGTCTATACTTGACTAGATTTAGGACCTATTTTGGAAGCAAAACTGAGAGTACTCACTAGTGAACTGGAGGGGGCAGGGAAGCAAAACAAAGCTGGTTTCTGCTTCTCTTATTGTTGTTTTTTCAGGGAACCCAGGGGATTTTTGATAGTTGCATTTAGAAGACTGTAGAGTAAAGTTACAGCCTTTGTCAGGGCTGTGTGAAAGGCCACAGCCTGATGATGATGTGACTCAGAGGGAGGATGGAACAGTCCTAGGAGCAAGGAAAGGAAGGAACTCATTTTCCACCACTTCCCTAGCCCAGGAGAATGGGCCTGAGGAGGGAAGACTTCAAGGTTATGCTCTCTAGGTTATTTCTTTCTACATTAAAATTAACTTGTGTCTCTGTGTGTACAGTTCTATAAATGTTAGTGCTTGTGTAGACACACACAACTACCACAGCCAGGATGCAGAGCGATTCCACTGGCCAAAAACTCCCTCAAGATGTCACTGTGATCTGTTTTCCATTGCTCTCATTTTTTCTTTTTTTAGGCACCCATATAAAATGAATCTTACAGTAGATAATCTTTTGAGGCAGGATTCTTTCATTCAAAATGCCTTTCAAATGTCTCTGAGATGTATCCAAGTTGTGGCTTTTTATTGCTGAGTAAATAGTCCAGTTTCAGAATATACGGCAGGTTGTCTATCCATGGACTCATTGAAGGACATTTGGATTATTTCCAGACTCGGGAAATTATGAAATGAGTTGTTCAAAATATTTGTGTATAGCTTTGAAGAAAACACAGTTTAATTTATCCACAGCAAATATCTTGGAATAGGATTGCTGGGTTTTATTCTAAGTAGATGTTAACCTTATAAGAAACTGCCAAACTGGGCTAGGGATTTAGTTCAGTGGTTCCAGTGCCTACCTTACAAGTGCAAAGTTCCAAAGTACCAAAAAAAAAAAAAAAAAAAAAAACTCCTAAACTTTTCCACTTTGCATTCACACCTGCAAACCTGCACATTTGAGCATTTAATTTATTCTACGTCTTTGCCAGCACTTCACAATGTCAGCATTTTCTTTTAATCCCAGCCATTCTAATAGATGAATAAGAGTATTCAGTTGTGGTTTTAATTATTGCTTTAGGTATCTCATGAAAGTGGAATCACACAGTATTTGCTTTTTGTTGACTGGCTTATGTCACATAGTATAACGTTGTCTAGGTTCACTTACTCATTTATGTTATTGATATGACAAGATTTTCTTCTTTTTGAGACTGAAAAATATCCAAATATATATATATATATATATATATATATACATACATACATTTACACATACATACATATCACATTTTCTTTACTCAGTATTTCTCAATTAACTCCACAGAAGATAAGACATTGTAATGTTCCTGTCAGAGCTCTTTAAGGGTTAAATCTGTGCCTGAGACCATCTAGAAGCACTTCAGGAACAGGTCCTCAGTGTATAGCTTCTTAAAGTCAGCTATAACCTTCTGGTCCATAGGCTGCACTAGAGGAATTGTATTAGGTGGAAGGAACTCAACCAAGAGCCATAGGAATTCTTCAGCCAATTCTTCTTCCAAATCTTCTGGAAGACCAAGAGCATTGTCCATGATGAGGAGATCCTTGGGTGGCAATTTTTTATCCTCTAGATATTTCTCAATAAGACAGAAAGCCTCCCTGATCCACTCAAGAAATGATACACCTGCTGCCCAGAAAATGCACTAGATCTCCACATGACCTCTAACCTATTCTTAATGACTTTATGTTTTCTGGACACTCTATGGGTCTCAGAGTGATAAACCAAGAGAGGTTTTATCTTGAGGTCACCATTCACATTGGCTCATAGCAATTAGGTCACCTGTCTGTCATAGGCTGGTGGCCTGGCATTTTCTTCTCTTCCTGGGTAATGTATATTCTCCCAATTATTTTCTTCCAGAAAAGGCCAGTTGTATCATAGCTGAAAACTTGATGAAAGCAAAATTCATTTCTCTGTGTCACTATTGTGATTCTTTACCTTCTGTCCCTTTACTAGCTTCTTTTCTAGCTTTTTGGGGCCATTTTGATAGCAGTGATCATAGCAGTTATACAAAGCACTGACCGACCAAAATCACATCCACCACACATGCATCTGGACTCAGACTGATGCTCATAAACACTTACGTATTATTTTCTGGCATCAAGAGTCTGTTTACAACCACACAAGTGTCTGGTATTCAGGTCATAACCCAAGACTTCAGTGGTAAATTAAAACTAAAATTCCAGCCATATAAGTTGCTTATAGGTGGGGATGGTTGAGAGTTCACTGTATATGGAAGCCCTCAGCTAGCATCGCAGTCAATACAGAAATTTTCCTTCTAAGATGAAAAACAAAGCAGTAATGCTCCCCTCTCAATACTGCTATTCAACAGAGAACTAGAAAAGTTAAAGACATCATGCAAGAGGAGAATAAGTAAAATTATCTGTTCAGAGATGATATGATTTTATAATACCCCAAAGATTACACACACATACGCACATGTATGCACACACACACACATACACACACACACACACACATACACACACACACACACACACACACACATTTAAAAAACTCAAAAACAACTAGAGCTAATAAATCAGTATAATAAAGTTGCAGGACTTGAATTAATAAACTTTTCTTTCCTAGGTTGAAAATCTCAGTATTGCAGAGAAGATAATTGAATTAATTTACAGAGGTATCACAGTTCCAGTCAAAATCCCATCAAGAATTTTTATAGGTATAGACAAACAGATTCTAAAATTTATGTGAGGATTATCCTCTTTCCATTGTGTCTTATTCCCACCGCTATTAAAGATCAATTAATGACATATTCACGGATTTATTTCTGAGCTCTTTATTCTGTTCTACTGGTTTATATTTTGGGCATTACCATGTTGTTCAAATTACAGTAGTTTTATAATATATTTTGAAATCAAATAGTGTATTATTTTCAGAATTGACATGGGTATAGAAAATTAAATTTTATGATTTCCCATGAACTTAGGGTTGAGTTTTTCAGTCTATGAAAAAAATGTATTTATTAATTTAGGATCATCTTGATTTTTTCATCACTCTTCTGTTATTTTTGGTAAATAAGTCCTGCACATCTTTTTGGTATATTTGTAGCCTACCATGTGTTACTTTTCAGAGTTTTTATGGTACTTTTAAATTTTATGATTTTTATTTTAAGTTAAAACACAAATTATTTTTGTATGTTTACCAAGTATCTTAGAAGCCTTGTCAAATTCACTTATTGATTTTAGAATGTTTTGTTAAATTCCTTGGAATTTTCTTCCCAGAAAAATATATCAAGTGTAAGTACACAGTTTTATTTCTTCCCTTCCAATCTAGATGTGTTATTTATTTTTCTAATTATTCCTGGTCATGTTTGCACTATAATAATCAGGAGTATTGATGGTGACTATCTTGTGCCAGATATGAGGAAAGAAATACATAATTTTTCAGTATTATATGTATTATTAAGCTATAAAGGTGTAGTTGTTGTTGATGATACTGTTTATTAGAAGTGGTCCTTTCCAACTTCAAATATTCTGAAGGCTTTTTATCATAAATACATGTTGGTTTTTGTCACATTAAAATGAATATATAATTTGAGTTATTTTATATGATAAATTATACTTTGTCATAATACAGTTCTTATTTTCATATATTACTAGAACCAGGGGACTCTGAATTGACTATCTGACTTGCGAATATTGTTAAAGAGTTTTGTGTCTATCTTAATGAGTGACACAGATCTGCAGTTTTTTTGTGTAATCTTTGTATTTGTATCATCGTTGTATTTTTTTGTACTATCTTTCTTCGGTAAATATCTTTGTAAGATGCAGATTCAGAGAAAGCAGTGCTTAGAGGGAAATTTGCTAGACTAAAAGATAAAAGGATTCAAATCAACAACTTAAACTTCTACCTTAAAAACCCACAATAAAAGAGCAAAATAAATCTGAAGAACATGGGAAATAAAAGTAAGAGCAAAAATCAATGAAACAAAATAAAATCTGATTGAAATCACATTAACACTGGCCTTATAAGTTGAGAAGAGCACCCGCACCTTTTGTTTTCTGAAAGAAATTGTGTATAGTAAGTATAATTTCTTCTTCAAATGTTTGAAAGGATTCATTAGTGGAATAATCTGAAGTCTGGAAATTTCTTTTTTGGAAAATTTTAGGTACAAAATTAACTTAATTGTTATGAAACTATTCCAGTTGAATTTATTTCATCTTGCTGAGTTTTGGTAGTTTAGGCTTTTCAGGTAGTTGAAACAGTTTCCCCAATTTGTAGAACTTATATGTGTATGATTACTTTTAGTATTTTCTGCTGATTTTTAAAAATTATCTGTGGAATCTATAGCAACATCTTTTCATTCACTTCTTGGGGTCAGTAAGTCTCTCTCTTGCTTTACTACCTTGCTGGAAGTTTCAATGATACTTGTAAAGAACTGATTTTTGATTCCTTTCTTTCCTTTTCTTATTTTTCTATTTTCTACTTCATTGATTTCTACTCTTCATTGCTTTCTCTGTTCCCACTGCTGCCATTAAAGGATTCCTTGGGAATTGGGATGCAAGGGAACAGAGAACATAAAACAGAAATGATGGAGTTTTGCAGTCTTCATGAATTAGGAGCCTCTTTTCCTGTTCCTATGACCAGCTTCTTCTGAGCTATCTATTCCTGGATGCCTACTGCTGACTTTCAGATTGCACTGAGTTCTCAGAAAGAAAAGATGGTCAGCTCACTACCAGTTTAGTAGTACATCAAATTCTGGTCTTTCTCTCCATTTACTAATGATGACTTATCTTTTAAAGTACTCATATATTCTGTCCAGGTTTTATGAGTATGGTCAAACAGAACAATGAGTAGAGTTTGTTCCTTCCTTCTGACATGGAACTAAATCTTTTCTCCACATTATTTGAGCCAATTCAGAGAAACATTTGGAACTGATGGGATCATCTCATCTTACACCACCACAACCATGGCCCCATCACCACGGTTCATCTCTGACTATCGCTGCCTGTACCTCCATTACTCGACCTCGGTAACTCCCATAAAGTCCATCTGCAGCTGGTGTTAAGGCAATTTCAGATTGTCACTTCAGGAGTAGAAAGATCCTAGCCACCTAAGAAGCTTTATCTTTTCCTTTCAGAGAACAATTCCTGCTACATGAGAATGAATAATTTGTTTCAAAAGGCATACTGAGTAATTTAGTTGTGGGTATCATGTTCAGATGTTGTACAGGGTTGTTGAAGGCCTAATGAAGGGTTTCACACAGTAAAAACCTTCTTCCAGGCCATACTAACAGTTGATGGAAGCAAGCTGTTCTGATTTATGGCCAGACTCCCCACTCTGGGCAAAACCAAATAGCATTCACTGGTGATGTAATCATGGGGATGCTATAGTTGAACGTGATGCTATAGTTGAACGTCAGGAGGCAGGTCACAGTCAGGAGAGGCAGGTCAGTGGGGAGAATGACAGATTAAGGTATGTCTCCCTTCCTAGCTCTGACTTCAGTTCTCTGCTTCCTTGCTACCATCATATGTGCAGCTTTCCTACACGCAGACCCATCTTCCAGTCTGTTTCAACCTGGAACCAGATGACTATGGACTGAGACTTATAAAAACTGAGCCAAAATAAACCTCTTCTCTTTAATTTTTTGGTGTTGAGTATTGATTCTCAGCATGGGAAAGTGACTAAGACATAAACTTACCTATTGTGTTAATTTACTAATGGTTAATTTATTCCAAGTTTCCGGTACTCTGCAAAGAATTCAAAGTCAACCTCAGCTGGGCATCCACCTTATCTTCACAAAGTGGAGACCAGTTCTCCTGGTGCAGTTGGAAACGGGAGCCCCAGCTGCCATAGCCTTGTTGGGTCCATAGAGAGGTGAAAGGAAAGGAAGCCTAACATCAAAGGAGAAGCCCACCCTTTCCCTACGCACCTGCCAGAGCCAAGAGAGCCTTGTATTACGGTACAGTGACCTGTCTTTCAATGTATTTTAAAATTAAAGTCAACGTGGAAATGGGATGGGTGGCTCAAATTGAATGGTCATTGTGTACGAGGCTGGTTATCTCACTGTTTGTTATACAATAAAAGAGGATCAGATAAACCCAGGCATAACCTCTGTCTCCATAGATAATGTAAATCATCCCTTGTATCATTTGTCTTTCCTTCAGGCTGGATACAAAAGGCATAGAAATGAACAATTCATGCCTAAACACAGGAGAGCTTGAAAGCTAGTGCATGTCGGATGTTTATTCCAGGTCATCATTACGGGCTTGAGTGGACTGGCGTATAACACTGGCTATTCTGTTAGCAGGGAAGGGGAGAGACAGAGTGATTTTGCAGTATAGAGACAGCTCTTTTAAAGACGCATTGCAACTTTTCTGCCACGCACCGTGAGTTATACAGATAATTCTTCTTATAGGAGATGAAATGTTGCCTCCTGAGCAGTGTGAAGTGTAATGTGTTACAGAAACAATGTTTTTTTTTCCCCCTCCATTTTGTACAAATGCCATTTTTCATTACCCACTGACGAGGAGTTTGCTAGAGGTTGAAATGAGCGCAAGATGCCCCTCTCGGAGCTGGTTGAGCACTTGTGTGCGTGCACGCACGTGCGCACACACACACACACACACACACACACACACACACACAGCAACGCCCTCCGTGAAATCTGGGGAGCTTTCCCTAGCAGCAGCTTTCCCCTCTGCGAAGCCTGCAAGGCCGAGCCCTTGAAGGAGGTTGAATCTGTTCAGCCTATCCATTTCCACCACCCTCATGCTCTGCTGAGGTTTTGTGGGTTGTTTTCCCACCCGGTCCAACTAAAGGCCACTAAAGAAAAAGTGCCAAGACAAACAGAACGAGAGCCTTGGGGCCCCTGTAATGGGTACAGAGCATGAGGGTGGTAATCATTCTTTTGATTTGTGCTCAGATATGTTTTCTATTTGCTTTCACACAGAATGCACATTATCCCCCTGGATTGCAAATAATCTGAACCAGGGCAGAACTATTACAGAGGCCTTCAAACAGCCGGTCTGTATTGGAAATGATTGATCAAACATTTAAATATGGAAACTTGGAATTCAGGTAAATTGCACTGATATGGTTTCCTTTTTTTTATGTTCAGGGTTATTTAATCTTTGCTTTCCTTTGTCTTTCTGTCTTTATTCATCTTTTTTTTTTAAAGAATTCTCCTTGCTTTTTGATGTTGTTCCCATTTTGATAATTTTGGGGGGGGTTGTTTATTTTGTTTTGTTTATTTCTGCTTTATATTTTTTTAGTACTAGCAGCTGAATGCAGGGCTTTGTACATACTAAGCATGTACTCTACCACTGAGCCCAGATCCCAGCTCAATGATTTGGGTTTATTCACAAAGCCAAAGATTTTTTTTTTATTACTTTTGCATCATTCTTAACAAGTAGAATAAGGAAAGAATGAGGTGGAGTCTTCAGTGTCCCCAAGGTTTGGCAATCTCGGCCTTTATCCTGGGGCCCTACTTCTTAAGGTAACTGACTACTTTTTGCAAATCATCAGTGTTTTGACCAGCCTCTGTTAAGCCAATGACAAGCCAAGAGAAAGTCTGCTGCATCTGACCATCCTCCACCCCACCCAGGAGATAGTGAAGAAGCTGAGCTGGGAAATGAAGCTGATTGTGCCCGCACTGCACTGGGCAGCCTCTTGTCTAGTCAGACTCCAACGCTGCCGGGCAAAGGAATCTTACCATGGGACTCCAAGTCACAGGATAATGTCAAGTGCTGGTTTTTCTTTTAGTTACTCAAGGATCAAAAGGAAATTATTCAATAAAAAGGAACTTAAAGGGGACTTCTGTGCCCACATAAACCTTAATCAAAAACACTTGTTCAAACGCAACTTCTTGGCTTGCCTTTTCATATCTTTCTAGGTCTTGTATACCCTTGTGATTAAAGTAAGTATTTTCTCCATCACAATTAAATGCTGTCTATCTTTTCTCAGCTGACCACAATTTCACAAGGGTAACATGACAGTTCATTGCTAAAGAACTGAAGACGAGGTCAAAATGAGCATTCTGATGAAGTAAATACTTTTCAGTGGATTAGATATGAAGTATAAGTAAACTGTGTGCTGTGACTTTATAACTGATAACATGTGAGAAAGCTCAAAAAGTTGACATGGATTATTAGCTACCTCTTCTATTAAAGCTACTCCTTAATAACCTTCAGCCACCTCTTGTGGGAATAACACACATGCATTTGAACTTTTCACTTCAGCTTGCCTCACTTCCCTCTCTCAGACCAATGTGGCTTCAAGTGTCATGTCAGAGTTTCCCACACATGACCCCATGGTAACTGCACATCCTCCTTTAGAAGAGTCAAGCACGAACTTCACAAAGTCACTGATATTCTAGATGTTCAGCAGGGAGACTGGAACATAAAATTCCTCCCACCGGGAGCACACCCACATTAAAGCTTCTCTAAAGCCTATTTATCTTAGTCACGACCTATAAGCATGAATAGAATGTGGTGAATGTTCTCTACATTCTGTGTGACTGAGTCCTGGGAAAAATTAGAATTTATACAGTTGTAATTTCTAGGGAAAGCACAATAACTTCACAGATTTTTTAAAATAGAATTCTTTAAGAAGTAAAAATAAATATGTCCTTTCTTATTCCTTTACACCCTTACCAAAGATCTATGAGTCTCAGTTTGGTTCTTCTGTTACTTATGTTGCTGATTTTGTGAAGGTTAGATTAAGAAAAATGAAAAAATCTAACAGCCGATGGTTCCAGAAAGGAACGGTACATATACAATAATAGATAAGACACACGTCATGAATAAAAGAGGAAATGGATGTATGCAGAAGAGGAAACAGTGGGATCCTTTGAAGGCTGAAGAAAAGAATTTAACTGTTTATTTCATAAAGTACAGGAAGATGTGATCTGAATTGGAATGGATAGAAGTAAACTTTAGTAGTCAAATCCTTAGGTGTGGGGCCAACATTTTGTTTGAACTCTATCTGACTCTACTGCAGTGTGAGGCCATACGGAGTAATGCATGTTTACTCTGCCTAATTGTGGAAGTTGGGCACTAATGAGTCTTCTGAACACTGCAAAGAGAAAGTTGCTCATTGAAAGGAAGCCAAAGGATACACAGAAATTAAAAACAAAAAATAGGGTGAGGCATGGGAAAGTTCATTTCCATGGACTAGGAGAAATCTAAACATAAAAGGTCCTAGGAAGAGGTGATAGGGTAAAAAGACACTCCCTCCCCCAACCTAGAACTGAATGATGAATGTAGAGCCTGACCTTGACCTCCCATCTATGATATAGGCAACAAGCAGAGGCTATCTGTCGATTCTGCCCATTATATATGGTACATTAAATTTGTTCCCATGCTCCTTAGAGTTCTCCCCATCAACTAAAAGTATAAAGCCCATATGTAATCTGAAAATAAAAAACAGAAAGGACCTCAAAATCTAAACACCTAATTGAAAGTGTGTAACTGAAAAGAAACTTTTGACTAGTACCAATATAGATTTGATTTAAAGTGACGAGGTCTATTTATCTTCAAGACAAAAGCATTTAGGGGCTTCAATGTGTATTGAATCCCTTCTATCCAGGTCTCTTCCAGGTTCCTGGAGATCAAAACAGGATCAGGAAAAGACTCATCTCTTGGGGCAGTAGGACATAAGGGTAAAATCGTCAAAGAAGCACACAGGATGCACAACCAAAGAGTTCTAAGAGTAGCTTTCTCCAAGCATGCTAGAGAAGGAAGGGGGACTCAGGGAGAGCCTCTCGGGAAGGGAGATGCTTGTTCTGAACACCAAAGATGCAGATATAGGGGTGAAGGAAGAGTATGAACTTAGGCTAGAGAAAGGTTAGGAGATGGGATACTGGGGTATGACTAGAGATGTCCTAGCTGTTGGTGAGTGTGCAAACAAATGGCCTCAGAATTTAGTGGCTTTAAATAAGTGATGCATTTTGCTCCCACTTTTTTGTGTTTCAGTAATTCCGGAAGAGCGCAGGAAAGTAGTTCATCCTGGATCTACAAAGTATCGCCTGAGGCTGGAGGGGCCATTTCCAAAATGACTCCACTTCTCACACAGTACGGAGCTTGTGACTGGTCTTCCACTGCAACTCTTCTTCTCCTATTCTCTGTCTCTGTCTTTTCTATCTGCCTCAGTCTGTCTCAGGCTTCTCACAGAACAGTGATCTGAGGACAGTAGGATTTCTTACAAAGCGGTTTATGATCCCAAGAAAGTGTTCCCCTGGACATAAGAAGAGATTGCCAGACTTCCCGTAACCTAAACCTGGAAGATGCAAATATCACTTCTACTACATTCTGACTTCTAGTAGGTCACCGGGACCAGGCTACATTCAAGAAAATGGGAGTCACATTCCATCTCTCAATGGAAAAAAGGGCAAACATTGTGCCAAATTTAATCTACCTCAGAGAGCAATGACTGAAGCAGAATACTCTTAAGTAAATGGTCAGTGCAGAGAGTGGGAGCAGTTATCAGGACAAGAAGCACAGCGTGTGCTCAGAAAGCTCTGGAGGTGAGGTAGAGAGACTGAGCACATCAGCAGCAACTTATTTTTCATCATGCATAATCTCCTGTGGAACTTCTCTCAGTAGTGCCACATCTTCTGGAGTCCTCTGCCATTGGAGTAGGATGCTGCCATTCCCACTAAAATCTCTCTAACAAAAGGTGCCTCAGTCAAGTCAATGGTATTGAAGGACAGAGAATCCTTGAAGCAAGTTTCAGAAAAACTAGGGCCTATTTAAAAGCACATTGGGCTGGCTCAAAGAGTATTCCAAGACACAGAGAAGCTGGTCCAAGACATCTGATAACCTTGATACCTTAGACCCAGAGCCAGGCTGTCCTTTGCTCCTGACAGGAGCTGATGTGTCCTATCACTTTTCTAGCTTTGGTTCTTATTTGTCTTTGCCGACACATTTTTCCACTGACTCATCAGAATACACATGACTGGTAATGGCTGGTGTGGCTTTTGCTTCTCACACATTTGATGTGCCTTGCATTCCAAGCACCGACATCACCTGGTTACAAAATGTATCTCTTGACTTGAATTCTGGAGAGCCGATGTCTGGCTGGTTTAGGCCAGTCCATTGACTCAGGGAGTCAGATGTCCATTCTTGATATAATCAGGTTTTTGTTTTTGATTTCAGTACCAGGGATAAAACTCAGGACCTTGCACTGGCCTGGCAGGTACAGCACCACTGAGCTACATCCATGGCCTTGATATAATCAGTGATAGCTGCAGAGTAGGCTTTGATGTTTACAGAGAAGTACTATAAACACATTGTCACCCAGCTCCTGCTGCTATCATCGTGAGAACAGAAGTATACAGCAGCTCGATAAAAGACATATAGGATCGGTAAGTGACAAGAAAGACCATGTGACAGACATGCCAGCATAGCATGGGGGACTGGGATAAGGACACCTCGGTCATTCATATTCCAGACCCCTCCCCTGGTGGTGGTAGACCCATTCCCCATTGATCTTGTCCTGGCAGCCTTGATGTATGAAGCAGCAAAGCAATGGATGTAATGGATAGTATCACAGAAGATCCTTCCCTATCGGGCTTTCACAGAGGATTTTAAAGCTTTGACAGTATTTAGGGGTATTGGCCCTTTCTTACTGTATTGTTCTCTAAGCATACATACAGACAGAAGGGAAAGATGGATGGTGTAAGTGCATTAGTAATTTCAATGAAAATTATTAATTTTAAAAATGAGCAAGACAATGGAGAAAAGTGTTAATGGCACTTCATACTGTCAGAGAAAAATGCCAATCAGGATTTCCCTTTTCCTAGATTAGGATGAATTTTAAGTTGATGAGAGGTCTTTCAACAACAGAGACAAATATTGACCTCCTCTGGTAGAGGTAAGTATGAAGTAAATTAAAATCACTGTTTTCTCAATAATCGAGTTTACCTTTACAATAACTTTGAACTATGACACTCCTTCAGAACTGCTCTCTGCTTAAAATTCTGAATGGAATTCTGCTTGGGTAGGAGAAATGTAGCCGGGCAGTCAAAATCAATTTGTTCCTGTGATTGACATCAGGGCCTATGTGTCAGCCAAGTTCTCTCATACCATCTGAGCTCTGATTATGATCAATAGGTATTTGTGATATGCCCAGGAAATGTGCTGTTTGATTACTTTTGCATGAGAGAGGAGACAAAAAATGTCTCAACTTAGAGTCTCCTGTTGTGGATGTAGAAGCTGGGACATGAATTATTAGAATGTTGAGTTTGCACTGATAAACTTTTGAACTTTCATTGAACTTGTAGATTAAGAATAGGCAGTTTTTCCAAGAGGAAAATTCACCAGACAACCAACAATTTTTCTTTCACATATTTAAGCAAGATGTTCGATCTGGTAAGGAAATAATAGTAATTTATGTCTTTGATAATTGAGAAGGATTATAGTTCTATACACAGAAAAAGCAACCATCAACCCAAGCCCTGTGAGTCACAGTCATTAAAGAAGAAGCTTCCAGCTTAAAAGCAGATGAAATCTTCAGATTCACAGGGTAGTGTTTTCTAAGAGAGAATTAAGAGAGGAGAAAGAAATCCCCAAGTCCTTGCGAAATGAGGTTCCCTCTCTGCCTTCCTTCCAAACCATCATAATGACACTTTTCAGATAGAGCTTAATATCCCATTGTAAAGAAAAACATGCACACACAGAGCCATTTCTCTCTGTGCATGTCAGCTCCCCTTCCCAGCCTCCTGCCTACATCACAGGCCCAGACTGATCCTCCTAGAAGTAGCTCTGAAGCTGCCTCCTCTGATCTGCAGAGACCCATCATCCTGTGAACATCATCTGTCCTGTAATCTGCAGGAACAGCCTGGAGAAGATTAAAGGTTAAGAGCGAAGATTGCTGACCAGCTGGAAACATGTGTTTGGTACAATCAGCTCACTACAGGAAATTATTTTACTGATAAAAGTGTCAGCTGGGATCAGGTTCCTGAAAGATGGGAATTACTAATTTTGCTGCTATGACACTGAGCAGTTTGTATTAAAAATAGAAACTGACTTGTGGTTCTTTGGCTTGGTTGGTACAGTGCACCAGAGATTTTGACTAAATGCTGGCCATTCTGCAGCTTGCTTGCCCTTATTAATGATAAACCCTATCACCTTCCTCCCAAGATCTCTTCACTACAGTGTTTTTGCTCCACTAGAATTCTATTTGAGTCAACCTCACCATTACTTTTAAGCATGCACCTATGTTCAGAAATTATCACACCTTGTTAAAAGCTGGTGTCTATTAGGCTCCCAGGTTACAGTGGAAAACCATGAAACAGCAAATGAGAAAGGAGAATGTGGGCTCTAGGAGAAGGCTGTGAGGGAGCCCGGTCCATCTGGGACACCCCAGTAGAGCATTTTGGCCATAAGGAATGGAAACCTACACAAGTTTTCAAAGGCAATGGGGCTTAGAAGATGTCATTATGAGAACCTATGGTCTGGTCACAGAAAGCCATCAGGAACTTGGACAAATTCTGGAAACCATGATTCTCTCCCTGTCTTTCTCTCATGGTATTTCTGCCACATCTGGATGTTTGTCTTGTCTTCTTGACTCTACTGAGTCGGCTTACTCCAAGTATTTGTTTCCTCATAACTATCACCTGCAAATGCTCTCTGGAGACCTTTATTTATCTCTTGGTGTTCAGTTTTGCTAATCATGGCTAACTATCCTACCTGAGTTTATAAAACGGGGGAGAGAGAGAGAGAAGGAGAGGGAGAGGGAGAGAGAGAGAGAGAGCACGCATTTCATTGCTGTTGCTCAGACTGCATGTTGCCACACTCAGGGTCCAAAAAGACCAGGACAACAGATCAAATAGAGCTGCACATTCAGGAGGGACAGTTCATTTGGTAAAGGGCTGACCTTGGATTTGAAAGGTTGTTCTACTTGGTCCATGTTACACCTGAAAAATAATTCCACGAAGGAGGTAACACTTGAGATGATGATGATAAAAGGATCAGTCTCAAATGATAGGCAAATATGGAGGGAAAGTGGAGGTAATTGCATAGGCAAAAGCTAGAAATAAGAAAGTAGATACTTCATCTGGGTTATAGCAGTACTTCTCAAACTTTCTGCACATGTGAGTCACTCAGATCTTGTTGAAATGCAGATTCCTGTGCAGTAGGTCCCAGGTGGAATCTGAGATTCTTCAAGCACCAGGTGATTCTTTGAGCTGGAACACCCTTTGGGTAGCAGAACTATCACAAACAGTGTGTCCAAGTCTGATACGCCAGGCTAACAAAGGGGGTACTTAATCTGCCTCAGTAAGAAACTCTGAAATAATAATACACCCAGTGGTGTTAAATGACAATTGAAATGGGATCCAGTAGGACATATGTGTAATCCCAGCACTGTAGGAGACTGAGACAGGAGGCTCGCAAGTTCAAGCCCAGCAATTAGTGCCTTGGCAAGTTCCTGTCTCAAGATAAAAAGTTTAAAATGATGGGGATGTAGCTCAGTGCAAAAACTCTAGGTTGCGGGCCGGGGAGTTAGCTCAGTGGTTCCGGCGCCTGTCTCGCAAGCGCAAGGACCCGGGTTCGATTCCCCAGTAGCCACATAACAATATTGGGTGTGGTGACCCACACCCAGCAACAACCAGTACCACATACCACAGTGCCAGGTGTGGTGGCTCACGCCTGTCATCCCAGCACTCGGGAGGCAGAGGCAGGAGGATTGTGATGTGAGTTTGAGGCTGAGCTGAGGGCCAGCCTGAACCACAAAGCGAGACCCTGTCTCCAAAAACTTAAAAAAAAACTCTAGGTTGCATCCCCAATACTTCAAAAAAAGGACAACAATTTAGTAATGCTTTGTGTGATGAATCAGAAGAGAATTTGAAGAACAGCTACTTAGCAATTGCGAGGCAGGAAGGTGGTGAGAAGGACTAGGTCAGGTTGGTTACAGTGGAAGAGGAAAAGAAGGACCATCATAAGATAAGACACACACCCGACCAGATACGCCCTTCTCTCTATCCTTACCCAGTCTTCTCACAGTTGACAAGAGAAACCTCTTCCTCAGGCAGGATCTGCCAATATCTCTGTATGTCCTTTCAAGGGTGTCTGCTTTTCATTTCAAATCACATCTAAAGATATATCCTCTCTTTTACCTCTAACCCTTAATTTCATTCTCTCTGCCTAACTGCATTTGCTATTGTGTGCAACTTGCTGCATGATTTAACCATATTATAACCATGTAACTCTGTTATTTAGCTATTATTTCATTGTGTGCCAGTAACCAAATTCAGTAACTATATTTGTTCTGCTGAGGAGTTTTGTGGGAAGCATATCTGAAGGGCACTAGGCAATGAAGTAAAGTCTATTACCACCTTATCACCATCAGGAAAATGATCTGTTTGTTTGCAGTTCACTGAAGTACATAGCAAAGAAATTGAAAGAGAGCTTAGGGAGTGTCTGAATGAAGTCCAGATATGGAGATGGATGGATACTCTAAATACTGTGCTATGGTTTAAGATTCCAAAATACAAAAGTGGACACATGCAGCAGAAAAGTTTCTAGATCCTGGATGGACAGAGAAAATGACATAGGAGAGAAAGACCTACACTGAAATTCAGCATCTGTGTTATTTCCTGGCTTTCACAGTTCCGGTGTACACTTAAAACACAGCTTAGTGTTAAATACAGAATTCACCGAAATTTTCTTAAAGCTAAAGGCTGGATTATATTGTGAAACTATATGGATAGAAAAGAAGTCTGTGCTGCTCTACTGAATCATCTATGACATTCTGAGGTCGGACTTATTGCTGATCTTTGGTTTTCTGAGGCCACTGTGCCTTAAAGCACTTATACACCATGCTGGACTTTAACTCCAGTCCTTGTCCTCGTAATTGGATGGGATTTTTTTGCCTACCATTTATATGCTTAGAGCTCAAAAACCAAACAGTTGTAGCTAATCAAAAAAAAAACTCCACAAAAATAAAAAACAAAACAAATTTGTCTTTTGTAAAGAGAAGGGAAAAGGAAAAGAAAGAGAAAAGAAACTGTCCAGCCCTGGGGACTAGAGCGACTCTGATTGCACGAGAACCTAATCAGAATCAGGAACACAATAAAGGAAATAGTCCCAAAGGAAATCAAGATTAAGATGCACACTTTGGCCTCTGTCTATGAGCACCAATCTCCCAAGCCCACAGGTCATTTTATTTGACAATGTCACATTGATTCACATTACACAAAGCACTCTTAATTTTAAAATCTTAATGTGCTGGTTGGAGTTAGGTGCATCTTTGAAGAAGAGTTTGATCATGACTACGTTCTCTTTAAGAGAGATTTCCTGGTTAGTTAGAGGCATCAGTAAGATGTTTTGTTGTTCTGGTAAGTAGAAATTGTGATGAAATAAGTTTTTGTGTGTGTGTGTGTGTGTGTGTGTGTGTGTGTGTGTGTGTGTGTGTGTATTTTGACTATTTGTGTATACATGTGTGTATAAAACTAGACATGGGATAAATTCTGGGAAAATAAATGAGACTTCTTGTATTCAGTGATCCTAATGGGTCAGATGTTTGGTCCCCATTCTTAGAAGTGAAGTGGAGTTTCAGACCATGAGAAAGCTGTAGGGAAGAAGGTAAAGGCGTCAGCAAAGTACATGTACTTATATGAATGTGCGGACAAGAAAGAAGCTGAGCTACTTCCAGGTGCACTCCCTGCCTTGGTCCACTCCATACGGGGCTCAGGCTGCTGACACATCTCTGAGTGACAGGGGCAAAGCATGGTGAAGTAAGCGATAGCCAACCATGCTGCTCATCTGTGCTCTCAGAGACTTCCCTCAGAGGTAATCCAGAAGGATATATCGGGTGCCATAAGTCCTACCTCCTGCTTCCTCTGGGCCTCCTCTTTCCCAGACCTTCTGCACTAGAAGTAAAAACAATCTTTATCTGAAGCAACATCTTTCCCTTAAGAGATCAACTGATTATGCTGTGGTCCCAGAGTTGTCAAGAGGCCATAAGAGAAAGAAGTCCAGCCTCTTTGGCTCCACGTGGCCGAGTGTTCTTTCCTCCTTACCTTAAGATCAAGGCTTCAGGCAACAGAGTGCCACCCTGCTTCCTTGTGGGCTCTGCGCACTGTGCTACAGGACAGACAAGAGATTCAAACCCCCTGTGGGATCCTGCACCTCGCCTGGCACTCGCATCCTGAAGTTATATCCTGCCTCTCTCTGAAGTGTCACCTGCTGCCGAGTCATCTTGGGATATACCTTTAGTCGCAGCACCACCCTCCACCATCCATCACCCCCAGAAGGGATAGGTGGGCTGAAAATTAGTGGTCCAAGTGTTAATGCAGGTTGTGAGATTGATAGTGAAAAATCTCCAGGGACAGAAGGTGTATTTAGTACGCCAGTTCTATTGAGAAGAATCCCTGAAAAGACAAAGTTACTGTAAAAAACAAAAATGATGATAGAAAGGCATGTACTTTTGTGAGGGTGAAGTTCGGGGCTGGCATTATAAACAGCCTGATGCTTGGGAGCAACTCTGACTCAGAGTCAGGTTAGTGAAGGTAGAGGAACTCTGGAGATACAGGGTGCAGCCGCCAGCAGACTGCTGTGTGGAGCCAAAGGAGGGAAGTTCCTGGGGCACCAGAGGGCGAGGGGAAAGCACAAATGCAGCAGCCCTAAAAACTCTTGGCTAGGACACAACTGCTTTGCACAGAGGCCGGCATGGACCAGGACCTGGCTGCCAATCACAGGAAGGCCTTATACCTCAAGGGTCCAGAAGATCAGGTGCAGAGATTTGGCAGAGTAGACCTGGAAAGAGCTGGGGATAGCTGGCTCCACCTTCATTCCAAGCATCCCCAGGGGACCGACACTGTGCTCCAGACACTGGAAAATAGAAGCAACATTTCACTTCCTTCTTTACAGCTGAGATTCCTCCATCAGATACATTCACCCAAAATCTCACTTAACAGCCCGGATAGCTGAGGTTGGAGGCAGAGCATAGGTCCTTACCTTGCTGCTCCAGATCACAGCCCAGAGGAGGTGGGCTCTGTATGGGACAGGAGACTCAGTGTTCTCTACCATAGCAGAGACTTTCTAGAGGCTAGAATTGCTTCTGGAGACTCCAACTCCAGCATGCTTGTCCAGCCTTTGCAAAGTGTCTGTAAGCCAATTAATCTCTGACTCCTATTTTTCTTCTTTCAGTACTGAAGATCGAACTGAGGACCTTGAGCTTGCCAGGCATGTTTGGCATGACTGAGCTGCACCTGCAGCTTACTCCCTGACTCCTGATGCCCTCCATTTTCAAAGGAATGCAGTGACTTCTGTCGCCTGAATCAGCAGAGGCAGCAGCCAGCCTGGCATGCTGAATATCTACAACTGATCATTTTTTAACGCCTTTCTGTATGTGACAAAATGAATTTCAGTGACAATCATTTAACAATCAGTAGTTACTATACTTATCATGACTCATTCAGTAGCTTTAAAACAACAGTTTTAAAAGAAAATTTTAAATTATAAAGATATTTTTTCAAATTCACTTCACTATCCCATGTAGAAACCAAAATTTGCATTTGCTAAACTTTAAACAAATTAAAATTCCCAGTGGTCAAATGGAATGACAGAATTCAATGAAGTCATCATGCCCTGGCTTTGCAGTCATCAAGTTATCCCCCTTTATGAATTACTCAAACGCAAACCAACCAACCCCCATGCAATGGGGATACAAACTGAGCCTATAGTGAGCTCAAAGCCCCCTCAACCTGTTCTTCCTGACTAGGAGCTCTCGTAATCAACTTCCACACAGAGTATGCTATTTATTAAAGGGAAATAAAACAAAATATGCTAATTTGAAATATACCTGTATACATATGTGTACTTAAGAATGTATATAATTAAAATTCAACAGTTACCACAGCAATTGTTTAAAACTCGGACCAACGTAAGATTTTGAAGGAGAATTATTTTATTACTGATATTGTTCAGAATAGCTGGCCTGGGGGTAATAAAAAGCAGACTGACTTATAGTCGATTTTACTGTTGGCTTTAAATCCCCTGTAGGAAATGCAGCCCTGAACTGCACACACCGGGAGGACCCCCAGCTTCCCTGCCTGGTCCAATGTGCAGAGCCCCAACTGAGCCGGTGTCTCAGGGTCCTGAGGAGCGAGCGCAAGCCCGAGGCCTGGGGAGGGTGCTGATACCTGGGGGGAGCAGCAAGGGTGACCCCAGGCACCAGACCTTCCTTGTCCAGCACCTCACCTTCCTGGGAGATACTCCACATGGCAAGGAGGGCGCCACACACAGGTGGATGCAGGTGGTCATTGTCTAGTACCTAGGAACCCTTAGAATACTGTGACATTTTTTGTATAAGGAGCTGTGGATGTCCATCAAAGACACATAGCCAGCCTTCTCACCTAGGCCCGCAGAGAGAGTGCCGCTAACACCTCATGCAGTAGGACCAGTGGAATCATCTTCCTTATAGGAGTCGCTAGGCAGAAGGAATAGGGTGATTTCACCATGTATCTCCTGCTTAGGTATCTGAGAATAGTTCAACATGCATTTCACATCCAGCACGGGCACCAAACTCAGTCTGCTATGCCACTGTCCAGGGTTGTCCAGTAGCCCCATATCTGAGGATTACAGGCCTTACACACTCCAGTAATAGCCTTGTGGTCAAACAAAGAAGGGTTTGTTACAAAATCTACTTTTGTTCAAAGAGCCTTTGTCCCAGCAAGGGAGGGAATGGCTCCAAGCAACTCTTACCAATGACCAGCCAGCATGGGACAGTTGCACAAATCCAGCCAGCCTCTTATTTCAGAAGGCCCATCCTCAAGGCTCAGGTTTGCTGGCTGTGGGATATGAGTAGGTCACATTCTTTTGCAAGCTCACTTTCCTTCCTTAGAAAACAGAGATCACTTGACAAAATAAAATGGAGTTAAAAATGGATGAACTTGCTAGCCATGATGACAATTGCATCACTGAGCATATTATACCCGACTCTGGCAGGGAAAACTAACGTCGCTTTCACAATGTGCCACCTTGGCCATCCCATACACAGGAGTTGCACCTGTAGTAAGATCAGGAATGCTCTCTGTGGTTATTCCTTCTCTTTCCAACCCAGGATCCAAACACCAGGTCTGAGGTGAGGAGCAGAAACTCAGTCCCACTAAGCAAGCCAAGAAGGAAAGCTGTTCCCCTGTGTAAGACAGAGAAGCAGGCCCTGACCCTGCTGAGCTGAGCTGGTGCCCCCACCCCTACTTGGATCCCAGGAACCTCAGACAGTCTTCAGCAGGGTAGGAATTCTGTGCTTGGCTGGTACAGCCAGAGTCACAGCAGTGAGGAGGAGACTCCGGCCAGGTGCCCAGACTGCTTGGAGGGTGGCTGTGGTCCGCGCTTTTGCTCCCTGATCCTTCTCTCTGCTGCTTTTCTGCAATGTCTCTTCCAGGCTTCCATCAGTTACTGGTCAAGCAACCAGTACCCTCCTGTTCCACTTAGTTAGCAAGCCCGGAGTCACCTGTACTATGAATTCTGCCCAACAGTGTGAAGGATAGAGTCAGGGAAGAAATTACCCACAATCCTTGGGCTTTCTAAAATACGCCTATAACAACACATTTGTCACAGCTTTACTTAAAATGGAACATTGTAAGCAGTGCTTATAATTCATAGTCATGAGATGGTTAAGTGAACTCTAATCCAGTCATTGGAAAAGCAAGCAACCATCAGACTAAGAAATATGGAGATGGTACAGTGATAAGGGCAGTGTGAGACAGACTGACAAGTGGAAACAGGATTCAAAATTATAGGTATAAGCCACCTGACCTTTTCATCTGTCCAGAGCGTAATCTAGAAATTCTTTCTTGTTCACAGTCCCATCTCTAGCCCCTGGCTGCAATAGACACTTAGTTGATACTGACAGAATATAAAAGGGGGTATTTGCATAGGAAAGGTGGAGGGAAACATTTGTAATGCTATCAGTGACTATTACAGATTAGCCACATTTTTTTAAACCTGTTATTTTCTTTCTTCTGTTTCCAATTTTTTGCATCATGTTCTTTTATTCACTTTTCCTGAGAAAACAAGGGGTTGTTTTGTTTTGTTTTGGTTTTTTAGCCAAAAGCTTTGGTCAGTGAGCCAACTTCCCCTCATATTTATGTCCCCTCTCAAGAGATCCAAGATGCAACCAAGCAGGATGATGAGGCAAAGGAACATTGGCTGCCCTTGCCAAGTGGAAATGCTCAGTGGAGCAGTCCATTAAGGAGCCTGCCTCTGCTGCCACCGTGTAAACACCACCTTCCGGAGGGCAGTGACCACCAACTGACCTTCGCAGCCCACAGCGGAGCAGAAGCAGCTGAGTCTGTCTGGAGCAGTAAAGTTCTACCAGATGCCCAGGCCAAGGCAGAAGCCTTGCACCCTCCTCCCCTCTCCTCCGGCTGTCATCACGGGCTTTGTCACCAGTCCACAGACACCAGTCTGAACCATGTCAGATTCAATAGCCAGAGGGAGATAAGGGGTTGACTGACCACCCCATCAGACTAGCATTTGGCTGAGGCTGCCACCAGCATCACAAGCCGGAACCTGTCCCAGCTCAGGGTAACTAACAGGGAAGTGAAGGAGGCAGCACTCTGTGGAAGCCAGGAGGTTGCTTTAGGCTGCTGGACTCTCCCAGCAAGAGAGACTTAACCAGCCAGGTGAGCTGCAAGGAAATGAAATCAGCTACAGTTCACTGGGCCAGGCAAGCTGGGCACAGTGAGAGGACCCCCATCTTCTGACTGGCGTGTATGCTCTCTCTCTCTCTCTCTCTCTCTCTCTCTCTCTCTCTCTCTCTCACACACACACACACACACATATTTTCATCAAGATGAAATCAATAAAATCATACAAAGGAAAATTCTGGACATAGAGAAAAGAAGACATATTAAAAGCACACACCCCTGCAAAGGGTTGTGCTCATTAACATAATGTCCTTTTCTTTTCTGAAGGTGCCATTTCCCCTTCTCCTATCAAGGCCTGCTGCATCCTGGTTGGATCTAATTCCAGACCCTCACCACAGGCTCCTGGGCACTTCTGGTGGCATGGCTCCCTCATTATAAATGGATACCTCTCTGCTCAGCAGGTTGCAGTCCCAGCTGGGCAATGCTCCACTCCAAGCATGGTCTCCAGGTCTTCAGACACACCTCAGGCTCAGACAGTGCCTCCTGCTCTTAGTTCTGTGCCATCCTCCTTCCCCCCACACAACAGCTCTGCGCTGAGCTCTGCCAACCTCTCCTTAGAGAAACCAATAACCCCAACCCCAGCCTGCTGCCTTTACCTCCTCAGCCCTCGGATGTGAGCTGCTTCCTACTGTTACTCTCTCTGAGATACCACAAGATTCCCTTTATTTTTATCTTTTGATCTGCTAATACCAGCTTAATTGATGCCCTTTATTAAATTCTCTCTGCTAAAATAACCATCATGATAAACTCCTTACCTAAATAATAAATAATCAAAATGCTTTCTGAGTAGCATTAACAATTTGGCTCCCTTCATTAGTTTTACTGTATTACCTTTAAACCAAAACTCATTGTACTTTTCCAGCTATGCTTTAATTTTATCCTGTTAAATCTATATGCATGTACATGTGTATGCATGTGTACGCAAGGGTATGTGTGTTATATAGTGGCTTCCTGATTAGACTTGCCTAGATACAAGAGAAATCCTTGTACAAAATAAATGTGTCAAGTGCTACTTGCTTGTGACAAGCTGCTGGGGCTTTGAAGGAGTGAGTGGTCCACCTCCTCCTCACCTGAGATGGGGAGCAGAACTTTCCATCTGTCATGTTCAAGTGATATTTCTCAAGGAACTGTGTGAAACCTAATTGGAAGTTACCATCCACCACACTGTTCAATTCACTGGTCATTTATCAGATTCTAAGGGATTTTAGGTAGAAGAACAGTTGGAATGTATGTCCTTTAAACAGCCAGTAATTTTGGAAGAAAGAAGGAAATTCTAAAGAAAGAGGGTCTAAATCAGGAAAAGAAGACCCACTGGAGAAGAGAGTATGACAGAACAAACACAGAGAAAGAGTTAAGCAAACTAACTGTTCCTAAAGACCAAAGGGAAGCCACCACACTTGAAGTCAGAGGGGGCAGACCTTAAAATCACAGGTGGTTGCAATAACCACATATACATTCGGTGCTGAATTTCCAATCTTATCTCCTTATTTTGGGAGCAATTAGTCTCGGGTGAAAAATTACACTTGCAGCTAATTGCACCTGCAATTTCCTACTTCCGGGTGCAATTAGCCACTTGAACCTAATTCTGAGTGTGCAAGTGTTTAATTGCATATGTGAGGAGGTGATTCCAGACACAGATAGTTGTGCCCTCAGTCTTTGCACCTGCAACTAATTGTGACTAATAAGACAAGTCTTCATACAAGTCAGCTTGAAGGCACACATGGTGACTCTGTTTGAGGAATCCAAGGATTGGATTGGTTGGGCTAAGAGTGGGACCAATATATTGAAGGAAACAAAGGGACAACTTATTAGAAATTGTCATTCTTTGGATCCATGGTTACATTATCCATGTCCTCTTCCTACTCTTATGTTCTTTTTGGACTATGGAATGCCAGGTCGGCTAGTTAAAGGCAAGGCCCTGACTTGACTGGCATAATACTTGCAAAGACAATAATAAGTCATCTGCTGACACTGAGGGTCAGAGTAGAACTATATTCCAGCCAATTCCCCTATATTTTTTGGTTTAACTCTCATGAGGTTGTTCAAAACCACTTTGGCAACAGGTATTTTCATAATACCTGTTACTATGTACTACTACTATGTACCAAGCCATATAGCAAATCCTGAGGATAACAGAATGGCCCCTTCTTTCAATGTCATGTCAGTTGCACAACTAGTTACTGATATGTCAAAGTGCTCATGAACTTATTGGGAAAATCCATTCATTCTGTCTTTATACAAAAATCAAGATCAAATTCTCTTGGACTCCACATATAAGTAAAGAAGATGGGAGCTCAACAACTATTCACACAGTTAACATTCTCATTACAGGGACTGTAAGAGAACATGGTTAAGGTTTTCCCTAGGGTGAGACATTAAGTTAAGATTCTCCCAAGAACTGATGATTGAGCTAAGATTTAAAACATAACTAGACTGTGAGGGTGAGTACTACAAGCAGAGAGAATAAAGGAAATGATGGTTCTGAGGCATCCTGGAGCACAGAAGGAAGGCCAGAGTGGGTGGGGCAGAGAAATCAAGAAAGAGGTGTGGAGTTTTTGTGATGAGTGAAGGGAAACTCCAACACACACCCCAAGAGAAAACCAATGATAGTTCCCTGCCAAAATGAAGGACACAGGGTAGCTCGTCTGTGGTGACCTCACAGATATTTTGATGTGAGATCATCTTTTGTAATCTCACCAAAACCCACCTGGACCCTGGTAGAGCCAGAGAGAGATGAGGCAGAGGGAGGATCAAACTCTATACCAATCTTTTTCCTAAGGGCTTCAGCTTAAGCCAGTGACTTTGATTTGCAGGTGAGACTGAAGCTGTACTTTTAATTGAACCTGATCTTCAATACTTGAAAATAATCAAAATTGAGAGGTTTAATAATTGGAAATAATCTAAAAAGCTGCAGGATTTGTGTGAGATCTCTCTAATGGATGGGAAACAGCAAGCTGCCAGAGTGTATTTGAAGGCTAAGTGGGAGAAACTCAGAGCCTGTGTGTGACTGCACCCCCTTCGGCCAGCCATGCAGTGAACTAGGGTTGCATAAGAAGAACACGTATGACCTACTCCTCTAACTGAGATCAGAAAAGCTAGGGAAGGCTCCCCAAAGGGGAGGACTCAAAGATCTGGAGAGAGAGAAGAGACTAGGCATTGTAGGAGAAGAATCTGAGAATACAGGGCGACGGCACCCATCTTGTACTCAGTGGAGAGCCTTATGAAGTCTGGCCGGACTAGACTGGAGTTGAGGTGAGTAGCACATATGCTCAAGTCAGGTGGGAGGGAGCCTTGAATACAAGGCAAAATAAGTAGGATTTTCAAGCATCAAATCTGGCTTCTTCTCGAGACTCCAAGTAAGCAGCAAAATGACTTAGTTCCACCTTGAGAGAGATCATTAAATAAGCATATATCTCTTTCTCTTCATTATTATCTGTGTCTTCTTTGGTGGACACAATCAAAATCATTGTTGTGAGGATATTCCTTTTCTTTCTCTTTGCAGCCCTCTCCCCAGCAACACACCTTGTCAAGATGGTACCAGAATAGGATGTCGAGTGGGGGGAGCAGCATCCCCTCTTTTTCTCCCACCTCTCTTGTGTCAAAGATTGGCTAGACACTGTTCAGTGACTTCTTCCTCATCACCCCAAAATGCTTCAGTTCCCATACAGTTAGGTTCCTTGGTCCCTAGGAAATTCCAGACAACCTTCTTTTCATTCCCTTCCCCACCTGCTGAGATGGTGAAGACGTGATGGCAGGCATCTTCTACCCACTCAGAGATGAGCCGACAGGTGTGTGTCCCTCCACTACAGGAACAGAAAGAACTGGGTTCAGCCTTGAGCTGTGGGGCTCACTCATTTTAGCATCTTAGCATGTCCATCCACTCCAGTTCCGGTATTTCTGACTCCATTTCCTCCCTCCATTTCTTCCCACTACTCCATAGTCTTTGGATATTTCTCCAGTAGTTTTTCTTCCCTCCCCATCCAGCACTCAGACCTTTGTCTTCCTTGGGTATGCTTTTGACCAGCCACTTGTCTTGGCTGGTCCCTCTTCTGCGATGTCTTCCTGAACATGTTCCCTCCGGTACCATCTCTTTGACTGAAATGGCTTTTTTCCAGGAGAGGTCCTGCCACTACTCATGTGCTCAGGCCATCATGACATTCTCTTTGATGGCCTTCGAGGCACTTCCTGATTCTTGAAGTTATCTTACCCCCGTTTTGTCTCTGTCTGAGTAGGATGTCTCCAGCAGGGGACAAGGAGAAAGCATTGTATTTTGCATTTCTTTGGTGCCCTCACCTGCTCAATAAGTAGCTGGTGAATGAATGAATGAATGAATGAATGCAAACATTCTGACCTCTAAGTCTTCTAGTCTCACTGTCTTTACATAGGAGGATTTTGGAAGTTGACCCTTTTCCCAAAGCAAAAGTGAATAAGGAGACAGCAGAGTCCCCTCCTTCTTGTTGGCTGTTCCTAGAGTGTTGAACTTAGATATGATTTATGCAAATGCGAACTCTGGGGGGACTGCTTCAGAGGGATCTATAAAACAAATGTCATTTTCACCTGGAGAATTCACCCAACCTTCGAACCAATTTTAAATATAGTTCTTTAATGCAGATTTGACAAATTTGAAATCTCTTACACAAAGCCATTTATCATCTAATGGGTGCCTGCCCTGCACCACAGTTTAAGTTATAGCTTTTTAATGGGGTAAAACATTTCTATAAAATCATCAAAACACCTTAAACCAAAACTGCCTATAAGAAAGTGATGAGTTTCAAGCATCGATTCAGCCCCAGAAAGATCCCCCTTGCCATTGCCACCATGGGCACTTCTAATAAAAGCAGCTAAGGAGGCACAATGAATATCTAATGAACTGTTTTGTATATCTATGTGGTTTCTCGAACTAGAAATAAATCAATGAGCCTTAGAAAACGCATACTGTAGTGGTATGCTCATAAACAATAATCTTGTTTTTCTGTCATGACTCTAGCATCATTCTTTTTATATCACAAGTGAAGATTTAATGATTTATTATGTATAACCATAACCCAAGGCCCCAAGTGGGTAGGAAGCCTGGTCCATGTATGATCTTTACAATGTCATTGTGTGTGGGAGCCAGGTGGGCCAGAAAAGCAAACCATAGGACCCACCATCAGGGCAAACACAGGGAATGAGAATAATAGCTCATAGACAACATCACAGAAGCTGTCTTGAGGACAGTACCAGTCTAGACAAGCACTCACCAGTGCAGTAGCCAGGCCCATGCTGGGGGACGCAGCCTCTGACCCTCAGACCTAGCAGCCAGACATAGCTGGGTCAGCCAGAGGCAGGCTGTCTCCACAGGCTGCTCCGGTAAGGCCAAGGGTGTGCACCTGGCTGAAGCTGTATTGTCCCACCCATTTCCTTAACTGGAAACAGGGGAGTTGCTTCACCTCCTGTTGGCTCAGATGCTATGACCCAAAGCTGCCTCTCTACCTCAGTAACTTCCCTTCTAGGGGCCAAATATAACCATTCCTTTCCTGGTTTACAAAAATTCCAGTCAGACTTCTCTCCACAGTGAAGGGCGGCCAAAGAGTATCCCAAAGGCCTAGCCCACAACCAAAAATAACGATGCTCAGTAAGTCCAGGCTGGTTTATTTTTTTCCCCTTGTTGTTGGGATTTTATTTTTATTTTGAATATGTTTTGGTTTTGTCTTTTCAAAATAGATAGAGTAACTAAAGAATCTGCTACATCAGCTTCCCACATGAGGCTCAGCCATGGGAAGTATGAGAAGAAAGTCACTGGCCCCTCATCACTTTCCAGTCTCCTGCACAAGGGAAGCGTCTGGCAAGTGGGCTGGAACAGACTTTGTGTGGGCCAAGAGTGACTCCTCCCATGCTTAGACCCTCAGGCATGACAGAAGACCTTGGTGCCTCCCCACTGAACTGACTTCAATCATTAATTAATTTATTTGAAGATACACAGTGGGGCTGAGATTTAGTTCAAGTGGTTCTGTGCCTCCCTCGGGAGCACAAGGATCTGAGTTCAATCTCTGGTACCAAATAAATAAATAAAGGTATTGTTTTATCAGCACAAGGCTCTTGTTAAATAGGTTTTTGCTTTTCAGGTGTTTTTTTTTTTTTTTTTTTTTTGAGAGAGGGTCTGGCTTTGTAGTTCAGCAATCCTCCATTCTAGAGTTCCTCTAGAACTCAGCAATCCTCCTACCTCTGCCTCCCAGTGCTGGGATTATAGACCTCAGCCAAACACACCTGGCAATGTGTTGTGCGGCACTAATTGCTGGTGAGTATGAGTCTCCACACCCCACACTCTAGCATGTGGTTACTGGGGATCGAACTCAGGCCCTTGTGCTTGCAAGACAGGTGCCGGAACCACTGAGCTGAATCCTCAGCCCTCGAACAGGTTTTTGAAGACCAGTAGATACATCTTATTAATTCTGCCATCGCACATGACCTGAAAATTGAAGCACACTAAAAGGCTTGTGGATGGGAAAGATGATTGTCCTCTCCATGTCGTTTCCAACTGAGTGAATAATAAGCAATTTTGCAAAACTATAACCTTCAGTGCTTGGAACAAATTTGTACTTTTGTTCCTCAAAGGCAGGATGTTTCCTGGCATTGTTTCCACCTGAGGAAAAAACACTCCCTCAATTTTTCCACATGTGAGAGTATCACACAAATACATCTCATTTCTTGTCATGTTGTATGATGCTCTAGGATCAACAATTTATGCATGCAATGCATATCCCAGCTCTCCTGTAAATGTGTGTAGACACACGTACACACACACACACACACACACACACACACACACAATATTGCATGTGCTAATGGCTGAGATGTCTTCTGCTCTAACAGAAAGCAGGCAACCTCTTGGGTATTTCTCCACCTTGAAATTAACTTTGTATCTTATTCATCAAATAAGTGAAAAATGCTAACAAGTCCTTGTTCTTTAGAGAACTAAATACTAATCTACACCAAAGAAAGAGCTGTGCTAAGATTTTTGCATTGCTTATTTTCTGAAATGACTTCCCCTGGTGTCTTTCGTAGGGGGCAGAGGCTGTTTTCTAAGGACAGTCTTCATTACTCCAGGGCCACAGACTGTTAAGAACACAGCTCCTAAGTTTCAACCTGCCCTACGTATGTTGCCTTTCTGTTATTTCCCCCTTAGACTGTTTATCACACTTGTCATTAAGAACGACTTCTGCGCACCTAGCAGTGCCAAGAATAGTACCAGGTGTGTGTGTTTGGCAGTCCTCCCCTCTGCTGCAGCCCACAGGCTCCAATTTGGATCTGAGCAGGTCGTCATTCACACCCTGATGGCAGTGGCATCTTGGGGTGCCACCAACGTGCCTGCAAGCCGTAGGCAGGATCATGAGGACAGCAGCTGCTTTGGGCAAAGTCACATGACTGCACCTGGCTCCTGTTTGTCTTTCCTCTCAGTCACCTTTCCCCACCAGTCTTCCTGTGTGGAAGGCTTTTGTGTTTCATCAGTGTCATGAAAGAGTCATCAGAGTGATAGAGTCTTAGAGGAAGGTACTCAAAGATAATCTAGTCTAACCTGCTCATTTTATGGATAAGGAAACAGAGGCCATGGGGGTTAACTTCTTTAGCTCATGTAGGTGATTGCTGGCAGAGGAAAGAATGAAATTAAGTATCACAGCTCAATTTCTAATACTTTTTTCCAATGGCTTTCAAACATGTGTTAGTGCAATCCACAATACACAATAAAGTTAACATCAAGATTCACATGTGCACACATATATGTATCCAACACAAATATTTCCCAAAGCCATGCTTTAATACATGATCTACTTGGATATTTTCTATTATAGAATACTCATTTTAAAATATTCTCGTGCTTTGATTTTTCTATTGTAAGACATTGACTTTTAAGATATTCTGGAGCTTGCTTATCAGCATGCATACTACAAGTGGGATGATACAGAGAAGATTAACATGGTCCCAGCACGAAGATAAAATGTGATTTCTCCATATTTCTTATACATTCATAAAATGGTGCTTTTCTTTTCAGGAACAGTATTTATAGGTGTTCAATCTTATGGTTTACATTTCTCTTGATTAGGTACATTTACTGAATATCTAAGAAGGTGGGAGTCAGATTAGATATACTGTAGGGAGTCTTATAGTTCCTACCTGTCAGGCTTCTGGTTGGAAATTATCTTACTGTCTAATCTGTCCTCAGTTAAAAGCTCAGATGGTGTATGAGAGAGAACTGGACACAGAGTCACACCTAAGGTCTGGTCTTGACCCTACTAGCTACTCAATATGTAAATTTTACGAGTTTCCTCTGGCTTCTATTACTTCATCTGCAAGATCAAGCTGTTGCTAATTGAGAAAGTTCTGAGAAGTAAATGAAATAATGCAAATTAAAGCAATAAAAAGCTCTCTACCCAAGCTTTGTCCTGGAATAGCAATGATCTTCAATTCTCACATTTCAAAGAAATACAGCGTCTCAAAGTGTTTCTGTAGTTTCATCAAAACACCTGCATAATCTATTGTAAACAAATTTGGGAGAATGAAGAAAAGCTATAGCCTGAAACTGGCTCATTCTTGAAGGCCTTTTGCAGGTGTTTGGAAAGGAGATGTTGACCTGAAATCTTCAAGATGTTCAGTTCCAAAGAGGTAGAAGTCATTGTCATGAAAGATGATGCTGTGTCCTGGAAAGAGAAGGTGATGAGTCTCAAACTGAGAAACATACTAAAGAAAGACAGCATCTAGTGGATTGAAAGAGCCTAATGGGCCCAAGGCAACATCACATGGCTCTGCCAGGCTAGAGGCTGGCAGGACCAGCGATAGGGAGCCAATGAAAAGGTGGTGCTCTAGAGGTGCCCAGTGTTGCTCCAGCTACTTGTGAAGAAGGCATCTTTCTGGGAGATGGGTCCTGTGTATTTGAGGATATTCCACCTTTAGTCTCACTAATTCCAACAAATAATGATTTTTAAAATTATGCAGAAATGAATGCCAGCAATCACCTTGGCAAGCCTGAAAGTGATGTGGGTCCCCAGTAGCTGCAGATGTTGTGCAGAGCCATTAGGAATCCAGATCTGAAGACTCCACCAGAGGTTTTGTGGCCAGTGTGGGGAAGGCATTGTGGCTTTACTGAGGTGGGAAGGGCTGCTGCTGGGGGAGACGACAAAGCAGTTGTCATGAAGATCCTCGAGAGGAGGAGGACCCGGCATGGGCGGAATGAGTAGAGGTGGCATGGGAAGTGGCATGTTCCGATCCCTAAAATAGTGCTGATCACTATTCATGAACCTGATGTTGTGTTTCTCACCAATCACCTCAGGGAAATTACTTGGGAAAAAAAGAGACTAAGAGCCTGTTCTGGATTTCAGTTATTTCCTGTTGGAAAACCTATGATCTTTATGGCTGTCATTGTCCAAGCTTACAAATAATTTATTTTGTGTTTTTGAAGGAAAAGATACCCTTAAAAAAAAAATAAAGTCAATTACATTCACAAAAACTAATTCCACAACCTCCCAAACAGACCATTTAAAACAGCCCCCTCTACAGGGAAAGGAGAGAAGGGCAGCCCCTAGCGCACACCTGAGCCCGTCCAAGCGAGCTCCATCTCCTCTGACACCTGTGCTTGCCAGCACCCTCAGGAACCTCCAGCCCACGGTGAACAACTCCCTTAAAGTGTTTCTTTCTCCTCATTTCTGCTGGAGCCTGTCTCCCACCAGGACGCAGCCCCACCCCTTCCTTCCTCGCCTGAGGGCTCTGCTTCCCCAGGGCCTTCACAGGGACAGTCTGACACCGTTTATCTTCTCCTGTCATGTAAATTCCTCCTTCTCTCCCTCTGGCCATCACCTTGGGCTCTCCAAAACCCAGGTAGACCAGGCATTCCTCCAACACACGTGCCCCTTCATTCCCTTCCCCCCACCCCGTTCCATCAAAAATACCCTCCCTCTTTGCCTTTGCTACATCCCTCTCTCCTATGACTCTTGTTCCCCCAAATACCCATGCCTCTTTTAGTCCCCTTGAGCCCATCTCCCCGTGTTTCCCAGTCTCCCATTCTCTCAGCTTCCACATGGCTTTGCTTCCTTCACCTTCCAACCTCCACGGAAAGATCCAGCACTTCACCCCCAGTTGACCTCTCAGGGCTTCCTCCTTCAGCTCAAGGTGCTGTTCCTGTTAGCTCTAGAGGGACAACAGTCAAACTAATCTGCAAAAGGACTTTCATCACCATTTATCTGTCTATCACCAGCGCCCAGCATGGAGTCTGAAAGCTGCCTGTGATCATGGGCATTCATTGTATGAAACGTGTGTCCATATGATACATCCACCTAGCTGGCTGCATGGATGTAAAGACATAGAAGAGAAGGATCAGGAACTTTCAGCTGGGTATGTGTTTCATTCTGAAGGCTTTGGAGAGTCACTTAACCTTCCAGTACCATGGACCGTGACTCAGTAGTAGACCTGGCCTCTAGAAGCCACATATGCCACGGTGACTCCAAACCCAATTGATCCATAGATGCCTCAGGTCATTAAACAAGGGCATTTTTGTCTATTCCAGGGATTTCCCAGGATTCTGGAGGGACAAGGACAGAATGCTACATGTAGAAGGACTTTGTAAATGTTGATGTGTTACCAATATGGGACCTCAGCTCCCTTGCTATCTGAGACCAGGGAGCTATTCTCCCTTTTCAACAGCCCCACACAAAGATTTGGGACATTGAAGTCAAAAAAGAAGCTTAAGTAGCAAACTTTTTTCATCAAGAGATCAGAAGAAACAAGGAAGATGAAGAATAGGCCCTGCTCTCAGCACCTAAAGATTACGTGGGAGCTTACCCAGGGTGATATTTTAGCAAGAAACTGAAAAAGAGACAAGACTATGCCGTGGAAACACATCGCATTTAGGTATCTCCACAAACAGCCTGAAGGAGGGAGTCAGCGATCCGCACAAGTTGATGTGTTTTACACATTAGGTTCCTTTAGAGGCCATGGGGCCTGAGCCGCATACTTCCTTCCTGCATTTTGCTTTGTCAGCATGAACGATTTGCTGTCATGGGCACGTCGCAGTCCTTAGGGGAGGTATTGCTTCTCAGAGCCTAAAACTAGAAGTTCACCCCACTTCTTAACCAAGTCACTTCAGTTCCTAGTTCTAACTCCTCCATATTTCCACCTCTGGCCTAGTGCAAGGTGAGCCGGTCACCAGCACCTAGCCACTAGAGGGAGTCAGAGAGCAATAAGGGCCAAACTTTACCTGCAGACCTGCGTCCTTTCTCATCTGTTGCACCCGGCTTCCTAGCACTTACCCACTGAGACAAATGTCTCACCTTCGCTGAACAGCTCCTTGGCAAACTCTTATTTTCTTATCAGCTTTGGATAGAAAACAAAACAATTAATTTGAAAGCAGCACACAAGAACCTAAACATTATTTATGTCTCTAATTATCTCATTCTAGTGGGTATGTTAGTCCCTATCTGGTCAGGACATTAATAATCTTCATAACTACAGCAAAAGTTAAATAATAAGCACCCAAGGCTACAGCACTACCATAATGTGCAAGCTTAAATGAACTTATAAATTTTATTAATGGATGCTTTATACAACTCCATATATTATAAATCAAACAAGAAACCTATTTCTATCTTTTAAGGGTACAGTGAAAAAGCTTTAACATTATTGAGGATAATTTTTATTAAGTTTAAAACTCTCTCTCTTTTTTCAGTAATGAGACTGTTATGAGGATAATTTAATCTAGTTTGTCATGAGCCACCCCGGCTTGTTAAATAAGTTAATAAATGACTGTGCATTAATCAAAGTGACAAAGCTATGAAGAGCTGGGAATGGGAGACAATTCTGGTGATAGTATTAATTAGTATTTAATTAGAAACTTAGGGCCCATAAATAAAAAAAAAATCATGGTAGAGACATTTATGCAAATTGCTTGGAGGCTGCAGTGGAGTTAGCTTTACTCTAAAGAAACATGACTTTTTTTTCTAGCCCACTGTATGCAGCAGCACTCAGGCATGTCACATGGCTTACACGAGCTTTTCCTTTGTTTCCAATTTGTTCCAATTACAGGCCTGTAAATTCAAATCATTCTTTGACTGTCTCGATTGAAATGTAAGAGTTCCCACAATTTCTATTGGGAGATTTTTTTTTTAATAAAAAAGAAGAAATATTTTAAAGACATAAAGAAAGTTCCAGATTCTTCTACTGCTCTTTTAATTAAGATATGTGCCACCATTTTCAAAGCACAATTGTGGATTCCATTTGGTACACAAACAATGCCTCCTTTTAAAGGCTGGTAAGCTGTAACTAGGTTTTGTTATGTGATATCATACTGAAGACTTCGTAGACTCAACTGCCATCATTTTCATGATAATCACAGCACTTTTGCCTTTTTTCTCAATAACATATTTTGATAAATGGGCCATTTTTGATGGTCCAAAAAGATAATAACCATTTGGTTCTGAACATCACTGCCCTGCTAAGGTACACATCCCCCCTTTTCAAGCTTTATTATTTGCTGCATTTATTCAAGAAAGGTTATCCACAGTGAAACTGCTTTTTCTATTCAACAGTCTATCTCTGTCATGGCTCATTTGTGTGTAAGCATGATGGACTGAAACCCATATTATCCACAGCTGACAAGTGTCAGGGCGACAGTTCAATCAGTTCTTCCTTGCGATCATGCCCAGGGCCCCGTGTTTGAAGTAGGACAATAAAGCAGGCGACAGAATCAGGGGCAAACTGATCCGGTCCCTGTCTGAAAAGGGGATTCTGCCTAATAACACTGTGTGGTTTTTTTCCCCCTCTCCAAACACATTAGTCCCTAAACAGTGACTCGCCCTTAAAAAATCTGTGACTGACATAAAAATGCTGAAGTTTTAAGGTGGTTGGTTTATCCGTAGCCTCTTGGGGCTGCTGCTTTGTGTAGACTGGTTTTGTCAAAGTCAGAAAAATAATGTATTCAGTGTCTGATCATTTTTAGGGCACTATTTAAATGGGATTTGAAGTCAGACATCCTGATGTTGACGCAGGGATCATTTTCTTGTCCTTTTGTTTTACATCTGTGGAACAGATCATTTGCATCAGCTAATAAAATTAAACCTCCAAAATACATACCAGCCAGCTCCCTTCAGCAGTGCATCTCGGCTCCCTCCACCAGCCAAGAAGCAGTTTCCAGCGTGTTTCTTTATGTGATATTTCTCTAGAACACAAACTACAGTGCAAACAGGTCTGCAAAAATAGTGCTCCTTTGGCCTGTGCCACCCTGAGATGCAAATGTATGGTAAAGCTTTTCACTGCAAATCCTGACCAGCAACAGCAGGACAATAGTCGATCAAATGCTAATATCCTGCAGTCTGCTCCTTGGAGGGACAGGACGCTACCACCAGTGTTCTTTTTCAGTCTTCAGACTGCTGCAGAAAACAGGCAAGGAAAGTTGTTCCCCTCCTCAGAAGGAGCTCTAACTAGCTTTACTAGGGAAAAAGCCAAAGACACCCTGGAAACATCATAAAATGTGTGAGCCAGAGGGCACCACGGAGAACATCAATGCCAACCTCCGGACTTCCTGGATGAAGCTCAGGTCCCAGAGCTTGAAAGTCCCAGCAGAAGGAGGAAGTCAACTACTGCAACAAAATCCTCTGTAGTTTGTTTCTCTTTAGCTGCTTTCCCACTTAGAGCCAAGTTAGTATACAAGGATCTGATGAAAAACAGAATCCAGATCGGACTGCAAAGAACCAAGAGTTCCAGGAGCTCCTGAACCTGTGTGCTATTTATTCCCCACCCACTGGACTCTGTCCCAGCCCACCTGATGACCTGCATTCTCTGCCCTGCTCTGGCCCTGATTGCCTATCACCAGGCTTCCTTGGCTGCTGGCTGCTAGTTGGGCTCAAGACTAAGGAAGGCACAGAAGTCGGGTACAGGGTGGAAGGAGACAGGCACAGTGTGCCACCCCTGGCCCCTACTTCTTGCCTCCCTATCTATAAAGAGCCTGCTTTCCTCCAGAATCCACTTGCACAGAGAGGCCCCTCTCCAGGATACTACATGTCCTGGGCCCTGGTTGCTGTCTCCCCTTGACCTCACAGTTCTAGGGCTACTAGCTTCCCAACATTGCTAATTTTGGGGTGCCTCTACATCTCTTGCTTGTTCCCAGCTCTTGCCTGCCCAGACTCCTGGAGAAGTCCTCTCAGGACATTGAGCTGACTGAACACTCATTACTTAGATTCCTAACTCGCCTTTCTATATCTAATCCTGTGGCTCTTAGCATATTTTGGAACACTACAGAGAATCTGATAAGTGCTATGAGCTCTCTCCTCAGGGAAGAATATTTGCTCACACATGTGTGCACAAAATCTGCATGGGTTTGTAGAGTTTTCATAGACTCCTCAAGGCTACTTACAAATTCCCTAGGATGTTACTGAGACTCTAGAATCCCTGCTAAATGAGCCCGCCTGAAGCACCATTTCCATGCCACGTCCCTCCTCCAGAGCCTCCAGTGGAGCCATGCCAACTCTGCAGCGCAAGAGGCAGACTCCTTGGCACAGTATTTCAGACTGTCTGACAGGGTCCCTCTAACAAAAGACCTGGAGAGAGGGGATTTCATTTTCTATTTATTCAAATTCTTTTTTATGGTACTAAGGATTAGCTTTCCCATTGAGCTCTGTCCCCTATCCTTTTCTTCCTCTTTCTATCTTTCTTTTTTCTTTTCTTTCTTCAACATAGAGTTTCCTTAAGTTGCTAAATTGCCCAGGCTATGCTCAAACTTGCAATCTTCCTTCCTCAGCTTCCCAGAGAAGAGATGTTAATACAGTAAATATTTTGAAGGTTTTGAAGGAGGTAAAATGATGGTAAGACAACCCAAATGAAGATTAACTTCAACAGGAAACTGTAGGATGAGAGGACAAAGGGGACAAGTGAGTTTATCAGAGCCCAGACACCAGGGAATTTAAATTCATAATAAAGGACACTGTTGAGGAGAGAACTTGGCCCTTTCTGGAAATGCTATCCAAAGGGGAAAGAAAGCCCGGTGCTACTCAGGCTTCTTTCTTCCTGCTGCTGTCCAGTCTGCTGCAAACGCCCGGCTCTGAAGCTAGCTGTTGGCAAGGGCCGGGTACCTCAAGGTCTAGGTCAAGGGAGCCTGGAAGAGGTCAACCAGGCAAAGGGGTCACACAGAAGCCCCCTTCTCCGGGCCTCCCAGCTCAAAGAGCCCAGATGAAAGATGGCTGCTCCAGCAGGCCCATTTTCCTCATTTCTGGTGGGCAGCAACATGGTGATACGCATTGCTTCCTAAAGGAAGGAAAGTTGGAAAGCTTCCGGAAGATACAAATAGATATCACAGACGGGAACTGGCCAAGTATGCAGGCATAGACATGGTGAGAGTGGTTAATTAGCAGGAGATCTCAGAGGCTTGGCCAGGCTGCCCGGCAATGGTAACTCGGGCGAGACAAGGTCAGGAGCTGGTGACCGGGATGGGCAGAGAAAAACTCGGATTGCTTAATCAGCGACTTTGGAAAATGTGATCAACAGATTTGGAAGGAATTAAGGAACACACACGGGGTCCTATGGTCCAGCTTTAGAGGCCCAGACGTGCTGAGAGCAGAGGAGTAGCACCATGTCTAACAGCTTAATAAGGAGAGCACGAGCACTGGCCCAAACTCTGAGCAGACTTCAGTGTAGGCTGCCATTTCTAAAATGGTCATATTGGCCTCACCCAGCCATGAGAAGCCCGGGGGCCAGTGCTGCTGTAGTAAGTCAGGGTTTCGCTAGCAGGGGTGAGTACATGGTCCCAGAGTGGGCAATGTACTAGCGGGAGAAGTTCCCGCTAGTACACTGAAGTCCCTGGGGAGCTAAAACACTAAAGATGCAGTGTCCCTCTGGGGAGGCGCCGCAGCCGGCGCTCAGCAGCTCACAAAACACGGCGGTTTTCAGGAATTTTCAGTCAGTTGCTAAACGCCCCCATCTTGAAAACTTTGATTAGATAAACTTATACTTAAATGTCATACTAATAATAAATGAATAATCAAAATCTTCAGTTTGTTATAGTTTTACTACCGGTCTGCTTTGGAGGTTGTTTATTGCATCTAAATGGTGAAAACATTTTTTAAGGACACATGGTTACGCCTCTCTCAGCAATTCCATGTTCAGTACTGCCATATAGGTGGCTCACAGGATATCCTAAGCACAGAAATCAGCAAATTCTCTCCATCAAGGCTCAGCTATTATGTTGCTGAGAGTTTAGATGAGGAGTTAGCCAACTGCCATACACAAATGAAATCCAGCCCCACAATTTTGTGTAACCCACAAATGTTCACATTTTTAAAGGATTATTGAGAGAAGGAGATAGATTAAAGGAGAAGGAGGGGAGGACAAAGATAGGGTTTGTGATCCACAAAGTATAATGTATTTACTATCTAATCCTTTATTGAAAAAAACGGACCACTCTCTGGCCTAGATTCATAAAACTGGTAACAGAAGAGTTAAGACAAATTAAAAGTTGTGTCTGTACCCACTACATTGGGAATAACAGAAAATGGAGGAAATACTCTTCTATTACTGACAGCTATTACTGAGTCAGAAAAAAAAAATCTCTCATGTCATTGACGAACAGGTGAAATCCCAGCATCTGAAGACATACGTCTGGACTGTTTCATACTCATCTGGTCTGTCAAACAGCACACAAGTTGGAACTACCCCTGAGAGTCAATGATTGAGCTGGGACCATAACCAGATATTTGTGTAGAGCTGGATTTTGTTAAATCATGATTACATTGTTGCCACACACTACAATACACTGTACACACAAGAGTTCAGCAAAACTGTAGGAAGGGACTGTGTGGGAACTAGCTGTCAGAAGATCAGCCACTGGCACGTATTGTGCTGCATGTTTTATTACCACGTATAGGTCATGTGCTATACTTCCTTTCTGTGAGTATATTTCTAATGAATTTATAAACACCCACATGTATACACACACTAATCTTCTTCCTCAGAGAGCCAGTTATTAAACTCTTACCATGACCACACATCCAGAAGTCAATTTTGTTGGTCAGAGATGTGATCTTAGCGTCAGACTTCTCTCCCCTGACTCTAATATGCAGCCAATGTTAAGACTTTCTCACTTAGGGAAAGATCGAAGTGCAAGGAGAAGAATTCTCTGAAGATTTTGTTCTTTTTTATCAGAAGTTCCACTTGAACCTAAGCTAAGTGGTTGGGGAAGATGGTTAGGGAGAGGAGTGAGGTCCCTCTGGAAACTAGACCCACCCCAACTCTGAACAGAATTTTCCTAGGACAGCATTCTCAGAGTTTCCTGCCCACGCCCCTGGTATTTTGCCCCCAAAGCTACTTCACTTGTTACTCCACAGAGGGCTCCTTTTCCTCTCCCGTCTCTGCCTGAGTGATATCCACCCCTCACATTCCACATTAGGAGCACCTCTTCCAGCAGAACTTCTCCCGCTAGTACATTGCCCACTCTGGGACCATGTACTCACCCCTGCTAGCGAAACCCCGACTTACTACAGCAGCACTGGCCCCCGGGCTTCTCATGGCTGGGTGAGGCCAATATGACCATTTTAGAAATGGCAGCCTACACTGAAGTCTGCTCAGAGTTTGGGCCAGTGCTCGTGCTCTCCTTATTAAGCTGTTAGACATGGTGGAAGCACACACTCCCATTCCTCTGCAGTGGTCATTTTCTTTCTTTCTTTGGAGATAGGGTCTTGCTTTGCAGTTCAGGCTGGCCTTGAGCTCAGCCTCAAACTCACATCACAGCAATCCTCCTGCCTCTGCCTCCCAAGTGCTGGAATTACAGGTGTGAGCCACCATGCCCGGCACTGTGCAGTGGTCATTTTCAAAGCAGGAGGCAACCTATTGGTAAATAAAGGGTAGCAACAGGGATGGAGCTAAAAATCTATGGCAGAGCTGCAGTGCCAGCCCCTGACTTCTCTCCTTTCAAAGTCTTACTCTGTGTGAAAATAATTCCCTCATTGTTGGAGCCACTCCTGCTTGGATATTCTATGGCTGCCCTCAGCAATATTAATGGAAGAAAATGCTAGTCCAATAATCTCACAATGATGCCCTTCCATTACTCTGTCCTCCAGATTTGTTCCACACCACCTACAACAAGAATGTGGATGGGCCATATGCCAGATATTCAATGGTAAGTCAGTTATTTGAATTGCGGTACACATACGCCTGGACTATTCCAGCAAATCCAGAGCAAGGGTTTGTGATAGGTCAACTCCCGGAAAGACTGGACTAATTAGAAAAGAAATTCAGGAGGACTTCAGCGCATGTAGCTTTATAGACACATTAGGTCCCTCACAATTATTTGCAAATAGAAAACATATAACACGGAATGATTCCCAAGAATTTGGCTTCTGTCCATGACTTATTTTTGAGGCAGGAGGAACGCATGCAGGTACAGTGTGAATTCTGCGGGTGCAAGTGCTTGGATCAGGATGTAAAGGGCACAGAGCACGCAAAGGCCACATCTGAGAAGTGCATGAGAAAAGGGTCGGTGACAGCTGTGCACTGAGCTCAACAGACCACATTAGCAATAACTATTGCACACACGGTTGCATTCTATTTTTGTATCACATTAGCGGATGTATTATTGGTAATTGTTCTTAATAGAATCACAGAAATGAGAGATGGAAATGCTATACAGTATGATGGAATGTTGTTCCTTTCCCATTGATCATTATAATAAGCCTGCTCAGTCATTACTTACAAACCATACTACAACTTTGCCAACGAGGCAGACCAAAGTGAGGAGATAAACAAAATTGGTTTCCCTGCTAAATATGAAGCCGAAGTTTTAAGATATTTTGCTAAAGTTTTAAACTGATTGTCAATTAGTCAATGAGGTATGGCAGGCAGTGTATTTCTGGGTAATTAGTGTGTGTCTTAGGGGGGTTATTTGGCATGAGGCTGAGGGCAAAGTAATTTGTATCTCCCAGGAAGTGCAATAATTGCCTCTAGCTTAACTGCTTGGAAAGTGTATTAATTCTATTAGGAAACATTTATGTTATTTTATATAGCATCCTGTATATTCATGTGTACTCATACTCCATGAATTATTCAATCTTGAAGCTTTCCCACAAAACTATGGCATGAACAGTAACCAAGAAAAAGGTTATGTGGTTGAAGAATGCATGCATTGTCAGAAAACGTGGGTACTGACTTACGAAATCCACCTTATTAGGAGACACCTGAGTCCTAGCAGGGTGAAGAGTTAGTCTTGAGAAAAGTAAGGTAAGGCTATTTGCATAAAACTAGGACTGGGGTCGAGAGGCTCTCTGTTTGGGGTTTATTCTGCAGTCTGTGAGAGTTGGGAGTTATACACACTATAGTTTGATCTTGGTACCTTTGAGCACTTGCTATTCCAAGCTTGTTTAGGAGGTTCAGGGAACAATAACCATTTGCTGACTCCACCAACAAATGTTGAAAAGTGGGTGGCCAGACAGACTACTAGTCATTTATTGTTGTGTAAAAATTACTTCAACTTAACAGCTTACAACAACACACATTCATTGTCTTACAGTTTCTTTGGGTCAGAAATCATATATGGGATAGAAGGATCCTCTGCCTTTCAGTCTCTTGCAAGGAAACAATCAACAGGTCAGTCCAGAGCCTGTGGGTTTTTCTGAAGGTTCATTTGGGGAGGAAACTGCTTCCACGTTCAGGTTCAAGCCTTCAGACTCTCGTGGGCTGTTGGACTGAGGGCTGTTGTTCTTGATGGACATTGACCAGAGGTCATCCCCCATTCATTCCCACATGAATATCTCCAGAATGTAAAGTTGTTTCACACTCATTCACTGCAAGCCAAGAATGCAGTAGGCAGATTGTTAACAAGGTAAAGTCCACAATGTCCTTCCTGAAACTTAATTGCCAAAACAATATCCCATCATATTTGCTATTGTTTGTTGATTTGGAGCCAACCACTGGATTCAGGAGGCACAGAAGGAGAGGAGCTTACACAACTATAACACAGTGGTGGGATCATTAGGTCCATGGGGAAGCTCACCTACCACAACCAAGCTCTGCTCTCATGGCTTTTCAGTCTACCAGCAGCTCTCAAATACAAGAGAGAACAGAGAGACCTAAGTCAACCTGGGAGACTAGGAGAAGTTTTTCTGGACAAGTAACATTTAATTTAAAAACTCAATGAAGCAGAAAAGTTAGTTGAATACAGAACTGGGGAAGAACATGACACATTGGAGGAACTGAAACAAGACTTGAGTGGCAGGACAGAGGACATAAAGGGGAAGGTCAGACAAGAGGAGGGTTGGAAAGATGGGCTACATCATGCCAAACTGGAGGTCAAGATGAAAAGTAAAATTTTGTTACTACTGCAGGTGGGAAGCCACCAATGTGACATGATCCAGTCACATCCATAAAATGTCCTGGCTGCTGTGCTGCATGAACTGGAAGCAGAGACAGCAGTCAAGGACCATCACTGCTGAGTGGTCACTGCCTGGACCAGAGGTGGGCAGGAGATGCAAAGAATTCATGTGTAGCCAGCATGGGGAAAAAGTGAGGCAGATAGAAGATGGTTGAGGAAGAGCAGAAAGAAAGCAGTGCCTGAGCAAGTTAGAGAGTAGCTTTGGAGGAATACGGGCCTGTCTCTGCCATCCTCACCAGTATGACCTTAGATGTGACCTTATGCTTTCTCTTCTAGAAAAATATCTGACTTTCTAGATTACTGAAAGGATTAAAGGACAACTCCATACAGATCTTGGTAATTTTCTGCATGGCTCATTTTCCTACTTCAGTCAGCTCTCTAGTTGACTATCACAACCTTCCTGACCAATCCAGCTAAAATAACACAACTCCAGCTCCATCCTTGTTAAATGCCTTACTCCACTTCAGTCTGCTTCTTATCACTTAGCACCAGCTGGTACTAAGGCCCTGGAAGAGTTCCTGGCATGAAGTAGGAACTCAGTATTTGCTAAGTGTTCTCCTTGTAGAACAAGGGCATCCGGTGCACCTGTCTCTAGTTTCTCATCTTGTCACTCATAAAAATCTCTTGCCCATACCAAGAACTAGTGTGTTATTAAATCCATCAAACTCAAGAAACATTTTCTCCAGACTGGGCTACGGACATCACTTAATGACTTAAATTTGTTGTTCCAATATTGTTCTTTCTTAGATAACTTTTAGGCAACTCCACCTAGATTTTCCAAAATTACCTTAAATCCATAATATCCAAAGCTAATTTAATCCATCATCTTTCTGTTCCAGGACTATTGTTCCTTCCTCAATTTCTTTGTAGATCACCATCTTCTATTTGCCTAAGCTAGAAACCTGAGCTGAATCCTTGGCTCTTCCACATTACTAAACTCACCTAGTCACCTTCAATACTATGCCTTAATTCCACAGCCAAGTCCCCACCAATACCACCTGTGCTCTCCTTATTTTCCTCAATATAAAGTTCAATAGTGAATTTCATCTAAAACTTCACTAATTCTCATTTATCTTTCAATTTGAACCATCTCAATCTTTCTAAAATAGAATTATGGTCAGATTACTCTTGCCCCCACTCTTCTTGAAGCTCTGATGGATATTTCTTGGTCAGCAGCACCAAACCAAACATCTTCATGGATAAAGTTTTCTTAGAAAAACATGGAGTGCTCAGAATGATTGCAATATTGTTCAGGATTCTGTGGCACTGCAGTAGTCATCTCCCCATCACTGAGACTAACACTCAACAACCACATCCTGAAACCAGACTTATTTTGGCTCACAGTTTCAGTGGATTTAATCCACGGCCTGATGGATGCCAGGCAGAAGCCCCAAGGCAGAATAAAGCTGTTTGTGGCATGGTGGCCAGGGAACAGAGAGAGGAGGAAGGAGCCAGGGAGAAGAACACCCTTCTAAGTCACACTCCCAGGGACTTGCATCTTCCCAACAGGACATGAGACTCTAGGACATTTTAGACCTAAACCATAGCAGAGGAACAATCCACTTCAAGAGAGGGAAGAGATGAGCCAGAGAGGTGCATGAGCTTGGCCAGAGGAACCTTGTCTGTCAAAGTAAGGGATTTACACACATTTAGGAGCAACAGAAAGCATATCTTTGCAAAATATGAAGCATTTAAGGATTTCATGTTCCAGGCACAACTGTCTCGAAGGCCTTTTGGTGCAGCCCAACCACATCAAGAACGTGGCTATCTAGTCCCCTGTCCTCTCTACCCTGAAATTTTTCCTGATAGTGTTACCAGCAAAGACCACTTCTTCTACTTCTTGGATCACTTTTGGTGAAAGGTCATACTCCCCTCAACAGTGTCATCCTCAACCATAACCATCCTCAAACTGAAATCATAGTCATTCCCTCTTTCTTTCTGCTAGGGGACTTCTTCAGGACAAAAGATGTCACCATATGTGCAAAAATGCCTTGAAGAATCACACAGATGCGCACACACACACACACACACACACACACACACGCACACACACAATAGGCAAGATCTTCAGGGTAAGAGAGAAGGGTAAGGTTGAATTCAGCTGTTCAAGCCTTGGGTAACTGACAAGATGAAGGCGATAGTGACAGAATCAGAGAGAATTCATCAGAGAACTCTTTGCACCTAGAGATTTTTGAGTCAGTGAACCTAAGGTAAAGTGAGGAACCAAATCACAGAGAGGTGAAAATTCCACCTGCAGGAGAGAAAACATCGGGGGAGGATTTGACACAGGGCTCTTTTCAACTATGTGAATGTCTATCAGTGAGAAGAGTCCACGAAAGGGGCAAGAGAGAAGGATTATGAGCAAAGAGAGAATCTCAAGGAAGTGGATTATAGCTCAGTTTATAGGAGTGCTTTCTAATCTGTCCCTACATTGGCATCCTGTCTTCCTGGGACTCAGCAAATCAGGCTCTGAATTCCATTGCAATTGTATTCAGTCCTCTTGATCTAGGTTTCTATTCTGCAACCTTCATTTTCCTCCCTCTCATTCCTAATACTCCACATTCCCGGCTTTTGCCTGGGGATTAACTAGGATCTGGAGGAAGAAGAAGCAGATGTGTTCCCTAAGGGTCCACCCAAAGCCCTCTCCAAGGACCTTTGCTCTCCCCCCACTCTCTCACTCTGAAGACAGAAAGAGCGTCACTCCCTTTCTAGACTTTCTCATATGTCACCACCTGAGCTTTCCTACTACTTCAAACGTGACTATACACATGCCCTGCCCTCAGGGCGATGCTCTGAGACACCAACTGTTACTGATTTGAAAAGAAGTGACACATAACAAAGAGCCCAGAACAACTGGTTAGAAGGCCTTTTGGTGCAGCCCAACCACATCATGCACAAGGCCAACGAGTTCCCCTTCCTCTCTACCCTCAACTATTTCCTGACAGTGTTCCCAGTGAAAAGCAAAGATCACCTCTTCTACTTCTTAGATCAGTGTTGCTCAGAAATATGTCCCTTTTTATCTTTTTCTGGACAAAGGGAAGCTTTTGATTCAAAACATTTGTTCAGGGGAACAACGATCAGAGAGAGAGAGGGAGAGAAAGAGGTCTTAATATCAAATTGGCAAATTCATGAATGTCTAATCTTTTGTGCTGAGAGTTTTTGAGCAATCTCTAAGCAAAGGGCAATTATTATTATTTCAGGTCCTTCATTCAGTAGATACTGTCTGTGAGTGCCTGCTGTGAATTGAACACTAAGAAGGAACCAAAAAAAAAAAAAAGGAATTTATATCCTTTGCCCTTGAAATTGAACTGGGAAGAAGGGGGAGACACAAGAAGTCAAGTGACAATACAAGCAGAAAGAAAAGATCAGAACAAGATGGCTGGACAACTCAGAGGCCAGTAGACCCTGCTGCACCTAACAGTCCTTGAGATCATTAAAAACTCAGACACCCAAGCCAGGCAATGTGGCACCTGCCCATAATCCCAACACTGAAGAGGGCTGAGCCAGGAGGATCACAAGTTTCCAGTTTCATGTATGCAATTTGTCGAGGCTGTGTTTATATCATTCTCACACAGTGTGCACAGACACCCTTTGAAGAACACCGGACCAAGCGGCATGCAGGGGAAGGAGAGCCCACTGGGCAGCCCAGGGAGAGAGCTGTTTTTGTGTTTGGATATGAGGAAGCTGCCAAGGAATGCTTTTCATTCCTCTTCTGCCTGGCTGAGTGTCTTGAAGGGGAGCCAATACCTTGGCAATATGCAGAGGGTGTATAATTGGTGCTAGGAATGAAAAGGAATGTGTACAGCTGAGTCTGGAGCTGATGAAACTCGTTTATCTAACCCTGATTTTGGGCCTTTGGGTGCTGAAAGGTAGTGATATGATTCACTGAAGCTTTCACATCTATTGTTTTTCTTTTCCTGGGTGGCACTGCCAAAGACCTTATAGATATCATTATGTTCAGATTACTGTTATTACACACATTCTTCTTGAATAAAATACTACTTTGTTTTCATCTCCACAAGGCAAGATCATGTTTTCTTATCCTTTCTTGTGTAGAACAATTCCAGCAGTGAGGTCTCCAATGGGAAGGAAAATTCACTGGAGCCTCAGGAAGAGATGCCCAGACTAAAGGCTGACTTCACAGTGACCCATGACCAGGTGGACAGGCTGGTACCAGTTCTCTGTATCTAAGCCAGAAACAGGGTTCACACTGCATCATGAACAAGCAAAGTTTGATTTTTCTTTAAAAAAAAAAAGAGTTCATGCAGTGTAGCAGGAAGGGGTGACTGACAAGTAACTCTATCCAGAAGCTGGCGTATTGTCAAACCTGCCTGCCACCCTGGCTCATCTCAGCCACGGAATTTCTGGCCCAGGGAGATCAGAGTCATTGCTTCCTCTTTCCATGAGTTCCCTCCAGAGAGATCAGAGCAGAGGACAGAAAGATCTGTGAGCTTCCTGCAAGCCATGGACAAGCAGTAGGATTGTGTCTTGTGCTTGTATTGGGCTCCATTTCTTTCTCCACAGCTTCTCTAATGCCAGGTAGTTATCAGATTATCTGAGTTATTAGATTATCGATAGGTGATACTTTAATGAGTAGGTTACAAATTAAAATTCATAAGGTGGTCACTGGCAAATATTCTCCTGACCTGGGGTTTGGCCTTTAAAATTGACCGTTAACTTAGGAGGAGCAGAGAGAAGCCTCCTACCCAACTGGCTCTGGCCTAGAATCTGGGCTCGTATCCAGTGAGTATAAGGGGCTGGTTCTATGTGGGCCTGGAAAAAGTGGTCAGCTAAAGGGCATTAAACCCAGGTAAACTTAAATTTCATTAAAAAAAAAAAAAAAAAAAGACTAGAATCATGTCCCGTTCAGTGCTTGGGATAATGATACGTGTACACTGAAAAACTTACTCATGAAATTCAGATTGAATTGAGTATCTTATAGACTTACTTGCTAAAATGGGCAGCTCTAGTCTGCTATAGTACAAGTATCATGCTTCGCTTCACTTGGTCCCTGCTCAACTTCCAGACCACCCTGGGCTTCTCACAGTCCGATTCCTAGGAAGCTGGGGCATCAGAAAGAAAACATTAGTAGTGGAGGAGAGGACCAAGGTAGAGCCCTTAACGCCAGTTGTCTCTGCTTCTCTTTTTTTTTTAGGTTTTTTGAGATAGGGTCTCGTTTTGTAGTTCAGGCTGGCCTTGAGCTCAACCTCAAACTCACATCACAGCAGTCCTCCTGCCTCTGCCTCCTGAATGGTGGGATTACAGGGGTGAGCCACCACGCCCGGCTCTGTGGTATGTGGTACTGACTGCTGCTGGGCGTGAGTCTCCATGCCTAGTATTGTATGTGGTTACCGGGGATCGAACCCAGGCCCTTGTGCTTGCAAGACAGGCCCCGGAACCACCGAGTTAAATCTCCAGCCCCCTACTTCCCTCTTAACTAGGAAGAAATTATATGGACACACAGAGTCTCCTTGCCTTTATCTGCCAGGCATATGTTCCAAAAGCACTGGTGGATGCTGGCACTGTAGACAAATCCTATGTATACTGTTTTCTCTACATATACATATCTATGTTAAACTTTAATTTAGTATAATGTTTAAGTCAGGTCCAGCTAACAACAACAGTAATTAATAATAAAATAGAACAATTATACAATACTCTGTAATAAAAGTTAAATAATTCACCCTCTCTGTGTCAAAATATTATACTTACACCTTTTCACTTCTGGTACTATATGCACTATAATATCATGATGATCTGATAATCAAGAGGGCTACTACATACCTCATAGGTAGGGAGTATATACAGCATGGATACAATGGACACAGGGATGATAGTTCACATCCCAGGCAGAAACAGAGCAGAAAGGTATAAGATTTCATCATGCTAATCCGAGCAGTATACAATTTAAAACTTACGAGTAGCTTAGGTCTGGAATTTTCCATTCAGTGTTGTCTGCCTGCTCTTAACTACCAACAACTGAAACCTCAGTAAAGAAAACTGTGAGTGGGGATACTATGGTATATATTGAAAAGCCATCTATAGGACCTGACTGGCCTAACACAGAAGTTAATGTACAAAGCTAGATTCAAAGCTCACCTTCTGCTCTGTAACAGAAGAATCCCAGAGCACAGCCTGCTGCTTAGTGCGGCTGTATTTCCTATGTCCATCTGAATATTGACGGCTGAGGGAGCACCTTCCTGGGAGAGCATTTACCTAGCATGTAGGAGTACCTGGGTTTTATTCCAGTACAGGAGGAAAAGAAAAAAAAATTGCACGCACCAGTTCTGTTGAGGAGCCAATCTTCCCAGGACATTCTCGGCCTCCATTCCTGAGCTGTGCCCTTAATCCCTAAGAGTCCACTGGTATCCCGAGAGTCCCTTCAGCCCATGTCTTCAGATCTGCACTCTTGCCCTTCCTTAGCTCTCAGTAATCTCAGAGGCCCTGGAGTCGTCACTTCTCATCTTTCTTTTCTTGCCTCATACAACTCTGCTAAAATCACGCCAGCTGTGAACTGTCTGCCCTGAGCACCAACTGGCCCCAGTACCGGCTATTGCTGCTGGGATTAGCTCTACACTCTGAAACATGGCACCTCTGCCAACTGGCTTCCAAATCCTGTCAGCCTGCTCTGTGCAGAGATGAGAGGTTAAGACTAGTCAGTGTCTGTCCATTCTGCACACCATCTCCCGGGACCTGGAATTATGTGCTCTGGTCACATAGAATATGAATAATGCTTCCACTGCCACATCCCCCAAAAATCCTTCAGTCAAGTCACTATGTGCTAGTTCTGCATTTTGTGACCATCCTGTGCTTACATATCCTTTCTCTGGCCCCAGCTGGCCAGCACATGATGACGTGGAAATACACAGAGGCAGTTGAGAGATCCAGTGTGCAGACGATTTTCTGCAGTTTCCCTCACCTACAAACACTCCATGAAACGGCTTGTCTTCCTGATTTGACCCCCGCCCACTGCCACAGTTTTGGGATCTGGTCTCTGGAACCTGTCTATCCATTCTCAAAACATCATCCGCTACTGTGTTCGAGATTTGTCAGCTAGTTGGTTTGATAGAGGGATGAGGTAAGGTCATTTTCCACTTTATTATCCTGAAAAAGCATAAACTCGCTGAGTTTAGGGGACCAGGAGGCAGACAGCCTCTCGTCCCTGACCCAGTTCCTTCACGGGATCACAGGACCTCGGCTCCTCCCAGCAGCAGCCAGGCTGGTATTTCTCAGTGCTATTTTCTAGGGCTGAAACCAGTTTTCCTGGCTGAGTCCTTACTTATTATTTAATTGTTTATCTTGAGATACAGGTTCATCCCAGAGGGGAATTCTTAAAGAGTGGCATGGCACTGGTGGATATAGAAAAAATGTAGCTTAACTTACCCTGGCTTCCTTCCTGCCAGACTCCTCCCAATTATTCTGCAGGCTTCTTTGCCCCGAGGGCAGTGTGCAGCTCCAGGGGACTGGAATTGGCTTAAAAAAATTCTTTCTCCTCTGTGCCCCATGTGAGGGGGCATTGTGTACTCTCTAAATAATAAGCCCGGCTTTGTGTGACCTAACTGGACAGGCCCTTGGAGAGATTTTCCAGTTGCAGGGAGCAGTCAGCTGTACCCTAGGAAACCAAGAAGTTTCCAGACTGAGGAGAAAAGTCGGTGGCAGGAAGAAATTTTTTCCCCATAAGTTGCATTGTGAAGTCATTTCTCTCTCCCACTAGTGTTTAGTGTCATGAGGTAAAAGTGAGACAAAGGCGTCCAAGTTTATATTTTAATAAAGAGTAGAATTTTAATCAGATGTTTCCCAACATCACTCATTACCACCAAAACAACAGCCAACAAATCATCTTAGAGCACTTGTTAAATGCAAGGCATGGCCATTAATCAAGATAATTAAGTAATACATGTATTGATTTCCAACTCAGAATCAACGATGATACCTAGAACCTCAAGATTTAGAAAGAAGTATATGACATAGTCCTTTGGTCTCTGGCTTAAAACCCATTCCAAAGATACCAATGACCAGAATAAACCTCCTTCCTGTGCCTGGCACGGTGCTGGGAATTTACACACATAAATCACCTCATTTCTCACCCCAATAACCCTGTGAGGTCACTGATATTGTCATTTTCCATTTCACAGACAGGGAAGCAAATCTGAACAATATGTACATCTGCCATAGGTAGGATGACACCCAAAGAAACCAAAGCCTGAAATCCTTTGTTTCAAACAGCAAAAGAAGTTCTGCAGAGGTGACTAAGGATGTAGATGTGGGGAAATTATCTAGTTGAAGGCCAGAGTCAGGGTGACAGAGACATGACAATGACAACAGAGTTTGATCAGAGTGAGAGAGAACTACAAAAACAAGAAACAGATTCCCCTCTGGAGCCTCCTGAGGATATCAAGACCTCTGGCCTATTTTTGACTTCTTACCTTCAGAACTGCAGGTAATAAATTTGCATTACTCTGAGCCACTGAGTTTGTAGTCATTTGTTACACCAATAGAAGAAAAGAAATCTTGGTGCTATTTATGCCTGCCCCAACTACATTCCATGGTGGACTTAAGATGACCAGAGAAGCTTACTTCAAAGTAGTAGAGCCAGAGAGAGCTGCTAGTTTATGGAATTGGCTCCTGGAGCTGGATTCAGATCAAGTTGATGTTTCATTACAGTCTGTGTCCTTTCTTCTCTGCTTATCTGCTCCCTAACAATTAAATTTTGAGAACAAAACAAGTGAAATACCAGAAAATAATCCATACCAACATGTTCAATGAATAAGGAGTTCAGGCAAGAAGTGAGTTCTGGAAAAGTTACTGGGGTATTCTAAAGTGATTGAAGAAGGTTGGGCAGAACAGGGGGAAGCCATACTGCTTCACTTCCTCAGACTCTATACATGGGTGGACGGAGGAGCCAGTAGAGGCAAACAGAAGAACTTGAAGATGAGAAGAAGCTTGAAGAAGAAATGCCACTGCAACCAGAAAGGAGAAGCCACCTTTAAACCCTGTATCCTTCTGCCCAGTCTCACCTCATCCTCTGCCTGTGGACTATACTATATCTTTCAAGCCAAGGCCAGGCAAAGCCTTGGACAATGTCATGTGGCCTGCCTTACCTACATATGACAAGTCTGGAGCCAAAGAGGCTGAAATGGTCTTTCTCACTAGTGACAGATCAAGTCTTTCATCCTCTGCTCTCCAACAATCAGGGGCAAAGTATTCTCAGTTCTTCAAGTTCACAAACATATCCTGGATATGTGGTGGCCATCTGGATTCAGCATTCCCTCCCAGAGCACTGGCCCGGAGTCCCACTGTGCATTTCTGAAGCAGCACCTGAAGACTCCTGGGGTGGGGAATGCGGGCTCTCCTACAGCCACCACCAAGCCAAGATTAGCTGAAGCAAATCGAGGTGGAAGGAAAATGGGGGAATTGCTCAGGACAGGAAATGTTTAGTGACCTCTCTTCTCTCAAAAGTCCCTTCTAGCTTTAAAAACGGCCTAAATTAAAAATCATATGGTTGCCAGGTATGCCAGATGGCCAATCTCCATTCTACAGAGAACTAGCATCATTCAGGGAAGCTTTTGGGGAACAGCCAGTCCAGAGATCCCTGACCACTCCACAGCCACAGCAGTCATTCATTGGGCTTCAGCCCCATAACAGCTGATGTGCAGCAGCAGCCCCATGGGAGGTCTCACAATTTTGGTGAGATAGATAAATGAGAGGAAAACATTGTTATTAATTTATTCAAGTTACATTTCTGAAGTTACATTTAAAAAGCTGGCCAACCAACATCCCTGTTCTCTCTGCTCAAGACAATCTTTAAAAAAAAATCCGCTGATGTCACATACTGACAAGTGGGGTGATAGGTGAGGGTGTTAACTTTTGTTAAAAGAAAACACACATTGGGTCCCAGAGTGATTTATGTCACATTGCCCATTGGCAGACTGTGTCTGTTTAAACTAATTTCCAGAGTGCTTGTCTGAGGACTGACATTTTTCCCCTAGTGTAGCCCTGGTTCCTGAGAGTCATCTCTTACAACCACAATGACTATTCTAAGGAAAGAAGAAAAAAGAGATGGATGGATGTTTGAAGGGAAATTTTACACTTCTTGTTAGTCTCTTTTTGTGGAGCTCACTGTGTTTGCTCAATTCCAATTACCTGTGTCTTTCTTCTCTGGCTGGATTAGTAACTATTCAATTCAACCAAGGCACAGAACAGTGTCACTAAAACGATTGTTCTTCGCTCAGCAGGGTAGTTCAGTTTTGACTGAGTAATCAAACTCTGTACAAAATTTTACCAAGATACTTATTATATCAAGTAATGGAAAAAAGAGGTAGATTTTTGTTGTATAATATATTGAAACTAGCTAAAAGAAATAGATGAAAACACCTTCTTTTTACAAGGAAGTTATATTGCCTATCTTCCTTAGTGCGTATAAATTTATGTCCCCATCACAACAGTTCTACCAATCTATATAAAGCAGTAAGTATATATGAGTGAAATAATAAGGTATTATTAAAGTTCTAATTTTTCTACCAAGTCATCACTGCCAGTTGTTGAACTAAAGCTGAGGAGGATGTTCTGTTGTTCAAAGTTTGAGTTCATCCCTTAAAAGTGGGTCTATCCAACACACTGAACACCAGGGAGTCTGCAGTCATAATGGACATCTCTCTCTCCAGGGTCCAAGCAGACCTGCCCCAGGTACAGCAGGCCTCCTAACATATGATATGACACTACCACCCGCAAGGCTCATTTCCCCTTCCTTCTTCAGTGAAGTTTCTATAAGCCCTGAAATAGCTGAAACAAGTTGAAGAACTAGGAAAACACAAAATCCCAGAATCTTCTACAACTAAATAATCAGTTCTTGAAATATAGCAACCAAACAAGTGAATAAAACCCAAAGAGAGGATAGACCAGATGTGTCCATTTTGTTTTGGACTCCCCTATCAGATTCTAAATGTATCTTATCTCACGGCCATCTTATTAGAATAGAAAAAACATTAACTCGCTAGAGACTTAAGAAAGTTGTAGCGGGCACTGATTTTATTTTTATAATATCTTTTATTCCCCTCCTGAAGTTCCTCCTTGAATGCAAGGCCTCTAAAATCTTGCTTTTCATTTTCCTGGATTCTGTGCTCTGATTCCTGATGCATTTGTAACAGTACCAATGGAAGACAAGTTATATAACTCTATGGTCAAAATCGAATCCTACCCAGGTAGCTCTTTTATTCCAAGAAAATGCAAGGCCTTGCAGGTCTCCTGTGATCATGGAACTGTGCCTGAACACAAAGGGATATCGTAGTCTGTGGGCTGGAACTCAGGACCAGGACCCAAGCAGCATGAGCTTTGCTCCATTGCAGTCTTAGGCCACTTCATTGTTCTGTCTTTTAGTCAAGGCTGTACCAAGGTGTGCTAAAAAGAAAATGCCTGAGAAAACTGTGAGCAGACTGACCACCTTCTCCAAATGGGACCCTTGAGCTAACAAGTTCATCTGTTCACTGAGGATTTGTTAGACATGCGGATTCATCTCCAGCGCAATGAATCAGGCTTGGAATTTGTCATTTTATTAGGCCCCCTTGGGTAATTTTATGTTCTTTGAATTCTGAGGACCTTTTTTAGACTTGCTACTGAAGTAGTTCTGAAAGTAGCAACATTAGCATCACACAGAGTTTGGTAGAAATATAGGAACTCAGGCCCTCCCAGAAAATGGAATCAGGCCATGTATCTTAACCAAATCTCACACAATTCTTTAAAGTCAGAGGAACAATTTCTAGGATAATATTATCTTGTTACTTACTTCTCACCAATTTGGAAGACAGATGCAGTTAGGCAGAACAATGCATGGGGTCTGCTCCACCCTCATCTACATATCACAATCACTGAAGAGCTTTTTAGCAATACTGACACCTACTTCCTGCTACAGGCCAATTTAGTCCAGCCTTCTGTGAATGGGCCTGGACATCTGTATATTCAAGGGCCCCACCGCTAATTCCAATGCACAGCTAAAATTGAAAGTCACTGTTCTACTGAAGCGAAACTCTGATTCAAAGCTGAAAGCCCTAGACACTGAGCATAGAGCCAAGTTCCAGTCTCCTAAAAAAAGCAATCAGGCATTTTGCCTAGTAACAAGGGAGCTCTAAAATATTTGCCCTTTTCTAAGAACAGGCAGCATTGGCCTATTGAATAGCCTCTCATTGTCTGTACCCCACAAAAATATGCTGGGTCTCCCCTGCCCCAGAGCTCAAGAGCTGCAGCCCCGGCCCTTTGTGAACCCAGCCTGGGCCTCCTCGGATGGGAAATGGCCCTTTTGAGGCAGCATTTCCCTTGGCTTTTTCTGCCTCCAGGATTTGCAATTCTGGACAAGGCACATGCCTTCTCACCATGTTATTTTCCTCATTTGCAGAAGAAAAACACAGTGTCCATTGATTCCTTTGGTTAAGCTGACTGATGCCCCTGGCTCTGGTCCACTGACTATTTCTCTGCACCAATTTTTGGCTGGGGGCAAACCCAAAACTGAGATGGCTACGTACTTGGAGTGCCATCCCAGGTACTGTCTGTTCCTTGAGCTCTCCCAGACCCAGCCTGTTTAGCTGACTCACGTCAATACAGGCAGCTCCCGCGTAAAACCTCAGAATCAGTGAAGGAACAGAAAAGCTACTGATTCCTTTGAAATGTGTGTATTTAATGCAAGTCCAAACTCCATGAGAGCCAGGCCTTACGAACATAGACGTTTCTTTCCTGGAAACCCTCCTAATTTGTCAGATAAGTTCTTTGGAACTCAGACTGAAACTGTAGCATATATATTAATGACCTTTGAGTCTGTCATTGTTGATAAGGTCTTTATTTCTTTTCAGGCCTCTGTATCACTTACCATTGCAATCATCCTTTCCATCTTCTCTCCACCCACCGTAATAACATCGGATGCATATATCCAAGCATTTCACATGCATAACATCACTTCATACTCACCGCCGTTTGGGCACTGCTGGGGCACTATTTCGGTGTATGGTGTTATCCATTGCACAGATGTGAAAGCAACACTTAAATAAGTAACTTGCTCCAGGTTCCACCGGGTAGAGAGTGGCAGAGACTGGATTTCATCCACGTCGCTGGGACTCTGATGTACACAGCTACAAGAAGAATCATATTCGGGCCAGGGATTTAGCTCAGTAACTCTGGCACCTGTCTACCAAGCACAAAGGCCCGGGTTTGATCCCCAAGTAACCACATACAATACTAGGCATGGAGACTCACACCCAGCAGCAATCAGTATCACATACCACAGTGCCGGACGTGGTGGCTCACGCCTGTAATCCCAGCACTCAGGAGGCAGAGGCAGGAGGATTGCTGTGATGTGAGTTGGAGGCTGAGCTCAGGGCCAGCCTGAACTACAAAGCGAGACCCTGTCTCAAAAAGAAAAAAAAAAAAAGAATCATATTCTTGGTTTGAGGAAGTTTCTCATTCTCTCACCTCACGTCCTGTGCTTCTTGGAGGGAAGGCTACCCAAAGTTTCTCCTCTGGCTCTGCTTTTTGAGAAAATGGCAGAATCAAGAGAAAGAGAGAGAAAAATCAGAACCAAGAGCAAAGGAAAGGGAGTAAACTTAGATTCCTATTTTATACCACATATGAAGATAAATTTTAAATAAGTTGAAAATGCAAAGAAATGATAGAAAGAAAATATACAGATAAATAGAAATCCTAAAATAGAGAAGGACTTTATGGAATGACAACAAAAGCAGAAGTCATACATTAAAACATTGAGAATTTTGACTCTATGAGGGGTTAAAAAGTAAATTTCAATGTGAAAAGCAATCCATAAATTGGGAAGAATTGCACTATGTATGAGAAGGAATCTAAAGATCAGATATATTGCATATTCTTACACACCAGTAAGAAACAGACTATTACTCCAATTTTGCTCAGACGAATGAGTAAGAAAAGACTACCATTTGTGACTGAGGAGGTTAGAGCTCTGGCCACAGACTGTGGCATTCTCTGCAGGTGGGCGTGTGAATTGGCATAACCTTTCTAAAGGGCAATTTGATAAAATATAGAGAAACTTTTTTAAAATGCAGAACAGTTGACCCAGCCATCTTGAGGAATGGAATTGAAGGAAATAATTAAGGACCTGCACCAAGACCCAGCAGGAAGATGACCCCGGATTAGTGTGGACAGAGGGCTTTTTTTTTTTTTTTTTTTTTCTTGCTTTTTTTTTTAAGGCAATCTGTAAAAGCCCAGTAAAGGGACAACTGGAAATAGCACATTTTATTCCTGCAACAAAAGTACTGCGTGCCCAGTAAGGAGATCAGATATTCACGGAGCAGGACGCTCTCAGGGAGAAAACACAGTACATTCTTTAGAAATGGAAGAAGCCCGTTATCCCACAGAATGAGTGCGTGTACCAGGACACACGGGAAAGGTTTGTCTCTAGGTAGTGAGTGTTTTCTTTGGTCTTTGCTTTTTTCCCTTTGTATGTCTTTTCCACTAAATCTATGATAGACGTGCACTGCTTTCCTAGTAAGAAATACAAATACAATAGAAGATGTGAAAGAAGAAGCAACAGGGAGCCCTGTCCCGGCCCCATGCGGTCTCCGATGCGGAGCGGGGCTTTGGTCACAGGGCTGGCCCATCTGCACCCTGCGGAACGGGTCCGGTGTGGTGAGCACCAGCTGGCACGGGTGGCTTGCCCTTGCCCGAAGCCCATCCAGCCGTTAGCCTGCTCGCTCCGCTGTTCTTTACAAAGATCTGAGCCTCTGCTCTGCACCCAGCACCCGAGGACAGGCCCAAGCCACGCAGATACTCAGGAAACCGGAGAAGGCAGCCTGTGTGCGCGAGTCCGGGCATCAGTCAGGCTTGGACCAGAGCTCTTTCAGACACTGGTGCGTTTCTATATTTCACGATGGGTTTCTTTTTCGACTGATCTAAATAAACTGACTTCTGCTCTTACTTAATCTTCACCAAGGGCCCAATGTGGTTGCCTCTGGGTGACTGTGCCTCAAACTCTCTAAGAGGCTCAGGAGCCAATTTGCCACCAACATCCACGTGGTGTAGTGGCAGGGAGCTGCGGGCTGGGCCCGAGGACCGACCGCGATAACCAAGTGCATCCAGGGATCCCCGGAAAGGGGCCCAGCACGGGCCGGCCAGAATCGAGAGGATGCCCGGGTCCCCGACTTTCCCCAGGAAGAAAGCCGCGCCAGGCGAAGGCCGCGGGGCGACGATTCCATGGGGGGCTCGGGGAGCAGAGGCGGGGAGCTCCGGCGCCCGCGGGCACCGAGGACCTTCCGTGCGCTCCGCCCGCGGCTCGCGTGGGCCTGGGTGTAGGTCTGGGGCCCAGCCCACGATCTCGCTGCCCCCCAGTGAGGCTCCAGCCCGGAGCTTCTCAAGACCCTGCGTCCTGTGGCCCCCTGCCCAGGGCTGGGCAAAGGGGCTGTAAAGTTCCAGCCATCAGCCACCATGGGAACGCTGAGCTCACAGAAGGCCAGAACTCGTTGACTAAAAGAACAAATTATTGGAGGGAATTTGAGACAGTATTAGCAGCATCTCCGAGAAAAGCAGGGGGAAAAAAACAAAGTTGTGAATCAGGCTAAATAGGGACTCAGGTTTTGCAATAAGCACTTAATTAAAAATAAAATATATTGATGCAGTAGGCAAGTCGCGTTCCTGGGAAGGTAAAAATACAGTGGACTCCCCCACAGCCTAGACTCTCCACCTGCCTGCTGTAATTACAGGTCTTGGGAGAGGAGGGGGAAACGCGACAGGGAGAAATCTGCTTGCATATTTTTCTTCTATTGTGCTCTGCTCATTTGAATTATAATGTGTTATAGGCCGGCGTAGGAAATTTTGTGCCTTGAATAATGAATCCCCCTGGAGCCCGTGGTACCTGTACTTCCTTTTGGTGTCCACTGAGAATAACGTGTTCGACATTGAAGTGACAACACAGAAAAGGCTTTCAAAACCCCGGAGCCCCACAACGCTGTACACCCGACGGCTCTCCTGCCCGCCCTCTCTTTGCCTTCCAAATGCAGCAAGCTCTTCTTTACTTAAAATGTGTTCATCTTTCATGCAGGTCCTGGATGTACCAAGAAATGCCCCACAGACAGCGAGGCCCTCACTTCTGAATCCCGGCGAGTCTTGCCCGGCACAGAGCTTCAAAGCTGCTAAGATTCCCAGATAACGTCCAGATTTTTAAACAGGAAAATCTGGAAACAGACAGACACCATATCTTGTCCCAAGCCAACGCAAGCTTTTCCGGTATCAAAATCACTCAACTGGGCTTAGGCTGGCTTTCCCTAAAAAAGACTGGTGAACAGTGAGTGATTTCATAAAACAGACATCTTTTCATCTAAGCGGCACCAAGCCGGCAGCCCTCCGTTGTTCCGAAGAGCTACTGGACAGAGGTTTTAGGCTCAGCGGTTTCAGAATCTTAAACTGTCAGTGAGATGAGAAAAATGAAAGTCTTACAAAAAATAAAAGCAAATGGTCTTACATGCAGTGCGCTTAACCAAGTTTCATTTTCGTTTGGGGTTGTTTAGCTGAGAATTCTTTCTGATTTGATACAAACTCAGAAGTCTTTTTAAAAACGTTATGTTTAACTAACAATATTGAGACATATCTATATTACACATAATGCCATATAAGAAAAGAACCTTCCTGTGCTCTGCCCATGGCTCCCGTGGGTCTGGGGGTAGGTCTGGCACTGTTTACTGACATGGATTCCCAAGATATATTAGTAAATTTTTTTTAAAAAAGTAAATATACTATTTCTATTTAGTGAAAAGGAAAATATATATTTCTATATACCTATACTTATTGATCTATAGATCGGCATCTATATTTGTTTGTAGGGCCATAAACTAACTCTAGATAATTTATATTTAAACATCTCTAGGAAAGGGGTTTGAAGTAGATGGAGAGATGATCCTCCCTTTCTATAAATTCTTAGTCATTTTGTTTTTAAACTATGTAAGTGAATTATTTGTTTAAAAATTAATGAAATGCGGCCAGGAATTTAGCTCAATGGCGCCACACCTGTCTGGCAAATAAATGCAAGGTCCTGAGTTCATTCCTGGTACCAAAACAAAGAAAAAGAAAGAAAAAAAGAGAAAAAAGATTAATAAAATGTGATGAGGTCATTCCCACAGCAGCATGGGAAGATTTGGTAATGGCGGGAGGGAGATCACAGTAGCTGTTAGTGTTGCTTTGTACAGAAAGCTGTGGATCATTCTTCATCTTTTTCCCTGAACTGTTAACTTCCCCAAGAAGATACTCAGCAGTTTTCCACCTGATTGCCCTCTGCTCTGACACTGGCATCAACAATCAAGGAAATGACTTGAAAATGCGATAGAGGAAGGCAAGAACAGGGAAAAGAAGCAGAGATCAGGCTTAATCAGCAAGATAATAAAGGGCAACTGGCTACACTTGCTCCTTCTGAGCTAGGACCTTTCCTTGGTGTCCTAAGAACTACCCCAGGACATTTTATATGTTCACACTTATTGGCATTCAAGAACTTTGAGCTGAAAGCAGAGAACCCTGAAGACTGGGAAAAGCAAGTCACTCTGAGTCTGGCTGAACCAGACCCTTTGGCCAGACACCAGGTAGACTGAAATACCTTGAACTAGAGCAGGTTGTAGTCAACTTCCTCTCTGTACTTCTCCCCTAGGAACTACATCCAGGCACAAGCTCTCCCACTGGCTGCATCCAGCAAGAGGAGGCCTTTGCCTAATACCAGGAGAGTAAGTGGCTGTCCAGGCCATGTGCAGCCTTCCAGACAGCCATGATCAGGGAGGAAATAGGAGCTTCTGAGAGAGAAAAGATAAGAAGAGCTCACCTGGGGCTCAGCCCTGTCTGCTTTAGTACCTAAACCACAAGGATGAATAAGAAAAGTGACATCTTTACCCCTTTTGAAACGGCATTACCTGGAGAACCAGAGCAAATGAGTATTTTTCCAAGTTAGTACCAGAGTTCTTGAGGGACATAATGTCTCTATCATAATTCTGATGTTTCCAGGAAAGGAAGTCAAATGCCTGGCATGTGAGAGAGGTGAGAGTCCACTCCACTGGTTCCTGCACTTGCTGGACGAGACAACCCATGAGGGACCTACTGTCCCAGGCTCCACTGACAGAAGGTGGAAAGCAGCAGAGCTCCTGGACGGCAGCGGTGCATGTACCAGTGATACGGAGGGCTGAGCCCAGGGAGCCAGCCCTGCCTCGGACAGTACTGCCTCGGGGCCAGGTCAGGACAACAACCTCCGTTTCCCTCCCCACAGCAGTCTGCTGATCCTGGAGGAAAGAAAGCCTGGAGGAAAGCAAGCTTCTGCAGGAAGAATGCTCCCCTTTCTCTGCAGCTCTGGATCCCAGAGTCATGGAATCAATAGCTCAGAAGCTGGCAGCCCCCTCGGAGGCCTGGGCAGTCTCCTGCGGTCACATGGCTCAAGACACTCTGTTCTTTGTGACAGCTGCTTTCCCTGGTGGGCCAAGGGCCTCCGCAGAGAACAATGCTTCAGGTGCCCCTGAACTCTGGAAACTCATGGGAGATTTCCTTTCATCTGTGCCCTCAGCACACCTAACTCACCTGGCCTCTGGGCCTCCCCATGACCTGAGGCTCAACCATCTCTCACAGTAGAAACAGAGGCCATATAAAATTCAGGGTGCACAAGGGCAGCACTGACAGCTTCAGGGTTTTACTTATGCAACTAAAGTCAGAATTGTTTTATAAAAACAAGATTGGAGGTCACATAGCTTCTTGGATAAAAGAAACTTTGCTTCAAAGAAATATGCTTGGTAAACAAAGCTAGGAAAATTGCCAGGATATCACTAGGCAGAGCCAGCCACCAGCCACTACTGAGCTGCCTGGCACTGCCCGAACTGCCAGGCACATCACTGTCGCTGACCAGGCATCCACAGTCCAGCTCGTTGAGACCCTGAGGCTTCAGCTGTCCCCTCTGGCAGAACATGAAGTCTGGAGAATGTGAGTCCCAGCTTTCCAGCTCTACACTCTGTGCATACTTAGGGACATCCTCCCGTGGGGACACATGAAGAAGAGGTTAGCCAAGATAGGACAGGAGGCAGCAGGACAGGAGCCAGGAGGTCCAGCTTCTTTACTTACTCTCTGTGCAACACTAGCCCGGTCATTTCATCTTCTGTGCCTCAGTTGCCTTACCCGAACAGTGAAAGCAGTTTTGGTCCCTATTTTATATGTTTATCATGAGGATTAAATAAAACCACATGGGAAAGCCTTTAGAAGAGCAGTCCTCGATCTTCTTGGCCCCAGAGGTTGGTCTCATGGGCCAGTAATGCTAATGGTAGGGACCAAACACAGAGGGAGCTTCACTTTCTCAGCCTCTGCTCACCTCTTGCTGTGCAACCAGGTTCCTAGCAGACCGGACTAAGTCTTGATCTAGGACACAGCACTGTGCAGGGAGCACTTCCTGTCTTCACTGCTCTGCTCCTTTAACAGGCCCTCCAAGTCTTTTCCAGTCACAGGTTCAGCCACGCTAACAGGAGTTTGACAAATCGGCCAGGACAAGGAGTGGCATTTATTCCCTATCTGAGAGGGAGGGTTCCTTATGGAGTTCCCAGATAGGAAAGAGAAGAGAAACACAAACCTCCGTGGGAAACACTGCCACGGGGCCATCCGGACTTCTCCATCACTCACCACACCCACTACACAAGTCCTAGGTCTGTGTGCACGGTAGATGTGGCCAGCAAGTCATCTCAGACCATTTCCTGACACTCTAAAGCCACAGCACAGACACCAAAGTGCTGGACAGCGGCCCAAACTGGGTGGAAGCTGAGGAACCACCACCCCTGGGGGCGAGGAAAACAACCCCAAGGACCGGGCCGGTCTCCAGCCCTCTGGCTTCCAGGTGAGAACAGTGCTCATCCTAGGAGTGTCAACTGTCCGGGTCCTAAGAGTTACTTTGCTATGAGTTCTGGCAGGTGATGGTCAGACACGCCATTACCAAACGCACGCTGGGCTAGTCCCTGGCTGCGTCTCCTACCTCCCTGTCTCCCTCTCCACCTTCCCCATCCTGCTGCTCTGTCCTTCGTGAACAGTCCTCAGCAGTTCCCAGGCCCTCCGGCTTCTGGGAGGGTGTGAACCATCGGAGGCAGCAACGGGAGAGTGAAAGGACAAACGGAAGTGAGACAGAGATATTTCCCTGCGCCCATCTCCATGCCGGGTCCTTCCTATAAGTGCAGTTGCCATCAGAAAGCCTTTTCTCCAGCTTCAGTTCTCCCTCCTGACCCTTCGGCCCCGAGAAATAGGTCGGAAGCCTCTTCCTAGGACCAGCCTCTCCTGTTTTCCCAGAACCCTACCCATGCCCTGTCCACACCCCTCACTCTCTTCAGCTCCTCTACTTGGACTCACTATTTCTTTCCTGAAAGACCCTGAGGTAGGCTGACAGCTGGCTAAGGGCTCACCACTCCATCAGCTTTGTCGTCTATTTCTTTTTTCATTTATGTGCCACAAAAAGTACATATATAACACATATGTACACTATGAAGCCACTTCTCAGGTTAAAGGTATCAATACTTAAATGTTCTGTTTCACAGCTGCCTCCCCATCACACAGACATCCTCACACAGGTACACACCCAGGTGTGCACACACATGCATAATTTACCATAGCAGAAGGCTTCTTTCCTACTTGGTACCCAGGTTGACATCACAGTCAGCCCAAAAGACCACATCTGGGACTGACATGGATCCACATGGGTACCAGAGTTAGAGCCCTGGGGGGGTGGGGCACACACATTGGAACAGGCACGCTGAAGTCCTTCCGGACCACTGCTTCTCTCTCCCAATGGGAAGTGAGTACAGAGTCCCACACACCAACAACTCGGGGCAGCTTTCCCTCCTTCCTGCTATGATAACAGCTGTAAGCAGCCCCCAATTGGCACCTCAGCAACCAGACTCCTGCTAGGTGCCCAGAATTGACCATTACAGGGAAATATTATGATCATGATTACAGGATGCTGAGCTGTCCAGCAAAGTGACCAATAATTTGTAATCTAATGGCCATTCTTGGTGGGTAATATTATAGAGCTTACCCTGCAATTGTAAAACAACTAGCCCTTTCTAATGCAGCAGTTTTCCAATCAAAAGCCCAGTCTTTGCTTTTCATTTCTGCTAATCAGTAGCTGTGCCAACTCTGGCTTTAGATTTGGAAAAGCTAAACAAGAGAGCATGAGATGATACTCTTCTTTAGAGCCCCCAAACAGGATGTTCGGTAGTTATTTCAAGTGGAAGGGGGGAAACCCAAGTGAAAGAAGGATTAAGAAAGCAATGTCACTTCTTAAAAGAGCCACAGAAGCTGGCCCCAAAGATTTGCAAAAGACAAAGCGGTGCCTGGGAACCTGGGAGACCAACAATGCTGGGCATGACCTACAACAGGCATCATGTGTAGTTGGGCGCACTTGTGTGCATGCACACACATACACAGAAGAGCACAGTCCCACCAACCACTGGGCTGCTGTGGGTCTTCCCTGATCGTTTCCACAGCTGTGTTTGCAGTCATAGATCAGTGCCACTCATCTGATTAGAGACTCAAATCATTTGGATCACAGTCCCCTAGGACACCTCCTCAGAACTATGCTGCACCATGAGCCGGAAATTCCAGGCCCTCACACGTTCAAATCCATCACTAATGACCAACTTCCCCAGAGTGCTCAGGTTAGCTGAGAGGCTATGGCGAAGGGCAGCAGAAAACAATCAGTGATTCACTTGCTGCACAATGAGTGGCTCAAACCTTTCTGAACCCAGATTTCTTCAACTGCCAAACAAGAATGAAAATACTTCCCCAGTCTATCTCACAGCATATGTGTGTGAACTAAATGATTTCTTATCTGTACAAAGCTTTTACTTTCAAAAATAAAACAGAGACACAGCCATCCTGAGCGCTGACCCCATGGGGCAGTGAGTTGATTGCACCTTTTGCCCTTGCTTCATCCTCAACCTCAACCTATTCCCCTTATCCAAGGTTTTATAGCAAACTCCCTGGTCAGTGGGTTGACAGACAGCACCTGCATTCCACAGTGGGGCTGACAATCTGGCATGCCTTGTCCCACTGTACAGCACACCATCAACACCAGGGTAACCCTGAATACAAGGAAGGTAGAATGAACCAGAAGAGAGAAAAGTAACAAGGTCCTGCTCTCTCATTCTTTGCCCACTGATAGTAGAGGCAAAGAGTAATGGCTTTCCACTGTTGTCCCGATTCCTGGCTTCTTCCAGGGATAGAAAGAATGTGTCATGGCTCCTACCACCACAAGCTTTGGTGGGTTCTCAACAGAGAAAAACTTCACAAGCACAGACTCTATACCTTTCCTTCTATACCAGCTCACTCCCAGAACAAGGATTCAGGGGAAGCAAGCAAATGACTAGTAGTAAGAGTTCCCATGGTTACAAGGCGGTAGGTCTTAGAAAGAGAAGTATTTTCCAACTCTCATTATATATCCTGTGGTTAGAAAAGAAAGTTAAGAAGAAATTATGTCCTTCACTCAGCCCGGAGGTTCAGTTTTAGCCTGGTCCTCTCATTCAGAACCATGAGACCATTGACTATTCACCACAATGGATGAGGAACTGAGTCCTGAAGGTAGGCGAGTCAGTCCAACAGAGGAGAGGCACAGATGTAATTCTTGAGGTCCTAATCTCAATAGAATGTACATGTGGGGTGCCATCTACAGTTCATTCAAAGAGGTCTTGCAATGGAGCTGGAAGGTAAAAAGGAAGAAAAATTAGTGAATAGCTGAAGAGAAGAAAGGATGAACAAGCATGAAATTGGACAGATCATACTATCAAGGGAAGAGATTACACTGGAAATCACAGTGACTATTGGGTTGACTCCTCCAAATCCATCCTGCCGAGAAGATTAGTCTAGATCGATCAAATGATTCCAAAGAATCAGAGCTTGTGAGGCATGAGAGGAAATGTCCTCCTTCTTAAGAGATAGCCACAGACAGAGGATATCATCACATCCACATGTGACTCATGAAATAGCCACAACCATCTTGCTCCCAACTAGATGACAAGGTTAATGTCAGAGATGGTGAAGAGGAAGAAACACAGGCTGGCGCTGTGACACTATCCCACCTGGATCTTTAAGATACAGGGGATATTGGATCCTTTGTCTGAGCCCATCTCAGTGGGTTTTCTGTGAATTGCTGCCTAGTACCTTAAGTGCTGTAAGAACCCAAACCAGGGGAAGCTGGAACATTTGGGCCAGAGCAGATCCACTGACAGACTCATGCCCAGCTGCCCAGGGTTCCTCTCTCCCTTGTAAGCCAGAAGCAGCCCCGGAGAAGGCTGGAGCCAGCTGAATCTACAGGTGTGACGTTCCAGGGTTCAGCTGCCCATCAGTGTTGAGAAGGCACAACGCCAGCCAGCCTGTCACAAGAACCCATTCAGCGGCTTCTGGAGCACAAATGTTGAGCAGTTGGGGACTTCCTTTTCCCCTCGGGACCTCCTCTCAGCTTCCTCATCGGCCAGGCCCCACAGCTGCCAGCCACAGAGATCGACACCAATTGGGGAACGTGGGGCCCCTCTCAGAATGCTATATCCCCTGAACAGCTGGGGCTTTGGGGCACTTGCCCCTGAGAAAAACTCCTCATTCCAGAGCAGGAGACACGTGTGTTAACAGGCCTCTCTTGGCTCCCTGATGGCACGATGGTGTGGTGGAAAGGTCAGGCTGAGCGTCCTTCTGGTGGATGCCAGTATTTCTGACTCAGCTCCCCTCACCTCCATTGCTTGTGACTAAGGTACCTCCACATGGAGGCCTCTGAGACACATCGCTGTGGAGTTGTTTACCTTTTGGAGTTGCACAGGACATGCAGAGCTCCGTTCTCAGGTTTGCAGGTAAGCCGATGGAGGTCTAGAAGGAGACAGGTGCTCCTGCCCCGCACCGAGAGGAGGCCGAGCTGGTGCCCGGCCCTCGTGCTCTTGGCCAGTGTTGTTTCTTTCCTCAGCTGAGGCACCAAGTCAAGGTGAGGCTGCCCTCAGCTAGAAAAACAGCTGTGATACTTCACAGAGTGCTCTGGAAATGAAGCATCTTTTTTATTAACCTAACCTTTCTTCTTTTTAATCGAAAATTTTGAGCACCAGGTTTGGCACATCAGGATGTCAGTGGCCAACAGCAACTGTTGAAAGTGACATTGACGTGCCTCCTAATTTAGAAACAGGAAAAGAGGGTGTATGCTCACAGGGTTAGAGGTCAAGCTTCATGTGGACTGTACCCGCAGGGGCGTGGGCACAGAGCAAGCCAAGGGGCACCTGGGAGCACCCGGAGTCCCAGAGCTGACCTGCTGTTGTCCCGTGGCAGAAAGCAACTCTAGGGCAGTGGCCAGCCTCACAACCCTGCTAGCTGGGCCACCCCCACAGGGCCCAGGAAGGAAGACCACGTCACCCAAGAAGACAGACACATATTCAGCACCATGGTTCCAGAGCCAGAGCAGACTAGAGTCACTTGGGGAAATTTTCCCCTAGGCTCCCCACCCCCTAGACTACTTCCAGCAGAGCTTCTGGCAGGGCCTGAGCACTGGGGGTTCTGGAAACAGCCACAGCCAAGTCCAGAGTGCAGCTGATAGGCTGTAGACTCAGAGGTGGTCGGTATAGAGTGTACAGCCCCAACAGGCAGTTTTTCAGGCTGACGGGACAAAAAAGACCCTTTCCTGGGCTTGTTCTGAGATTAAATAGGAAAAAAAATAATAAAGATGGGCAAAAGGAGACAAGAAAAATCTCCACTTAAAATGAGTTCTTTTAGCAATGAAAAACTATAGTTTCAGGATGCAAAAGTTATTCAAGCCTTTTCCCTTTTAGGAAACAGCCTAGCAAATGAGCAACCCGACAGACAGTAGGATACATATCTGGAGTCACCCAGATTGAAGACACTCCAAGACCTCATAAATACACCCAGCCCCAGACCATAATGTGGCAGCTCATTCTTTCTCTCTGTGTCTCTCTGTCTCTGTCTCTGTCTGTCTGTCTCTCTCTCTCTGTGTCTCTGTGTCTCTCTCTCTGTCTCTCTCTGTCTCCTCTCTCTCTCTCTCTCTCTCTCTCTCTCTCTCTCTCACTCAAGGTCCCACACTCTATTCTGGGTGTGTATTTTTAAAATTCTGCCTAATAAATTTCTTTATGCTTCTCACTGATTCATCTTGAAAGTTCTTTTTCTATGACAGAAGTCACTGAACCTAAACCCAACCCTCTGGGTGGGGGAGAATCAAGGTCCCTGTTTCCTCTTTGGGGGATCTCCTTGGACACAGTTCAGTGACATTTCTGCTTGTAGCAAAGAAATTTTCAGTCCAAAACCCTTGGTGTGGGCTACATACAGCCTTGAATATGACTACTGCTAATCACAAGTGAGGCTCTGGCAGTGAACGACCACCTCCCTGACATGGCGGGAGGAGAGCACAGGTGACAGCCCATGGTGCAGCCACGTGCCTGCTCAGGCCCACAAGACAGGAAGATGAGGCATCTAGATTCTATTCTCCAGCATGGAGTCATGGGACTGCACGGAGCAGAAGAAAAGAAATGGACATCCTGGGCTGCAGTTTCCTCTCCCACCTCTTCTTCACACGCTGCAGGATCTACATGGGGGCGGTGCAGTCCACACTCCTCTGAGTCTGAGAGTGTAGACCTGTAGCAGGTCTCAGAGAAGAGGCTGGTGCTCCCCACGCAGGACTCAGAACCAAGATGAACTGGCTGCCACAGGGTCAGGTGTAACCACAAATCGAGATCTCCATGCCTGCTCCCAGAGACTCTGGTTTGGGAGATCCAGGAGGCTGCTTGGGTGCAGAACTCTGCAGGTGTCTTTCCAGTCCCCACAGCAGACATTCTTCCACAGAGGCGACCTCGAGGTTCAAAGGCCCAAGCCTCCCAGCAGGGAAGAGGCCACGGACTTGGTTCTTTGACAGGATCATTTAACTGCTTTGCCATCACTTCCTGGAAGCCTGGGGCCAGCAGGTCACTCTTAGAGATCCTTAGGAGGCACAGCCCTGGGTCATAGTAGCCAGGTCAGAGACCAGCCAGCTACTAGTCAAGGAAATGCTGGTCATAGGAACTTGGGCCCAGTGGTGCTGTGGGACACCACAAGGATTCTGAGAGGAGGGCAGCCACACTGCAGCTCTGTAGGTGCTGCCATAGGAAGCCAACAGCGCATATCCTCACCTCCTTAGGAGGCTATTCCATGGCAAGAAGGCCCTTAGCCTAGGAGACTCCCCCTCTCCCACAGCTAAGTCTTTCCGTGCCCACAGGACTGTCCTGTGAGGACCACTGACTCTGGGAACACCCCAGTGCCAGGCCTCACTTACAGATCCATCTCTCCCCTCCTTTCCACCATTACACCCCCCCCCAGAGCTCTCTGCTGCCCCCACTTGGGTGCAGGGCCTGAACAGCCACTCCCAGCTTCAGCCTCATCTAGAGCAACAACCCATTGTCTCTCCCCTAACTCTCCATCTTTGAGGCCCCACCTCTGCTTTTCCACCTCCAGATCTGCAGCTCCCTCCGCCCTGTGCCGCATCACCTCACCTCACTCCTCATTTGCCAAAGGGCTCACTCCCTTCGTTACTCGCCCTGGACCTGCGCAGTGCTCCAGGCCCACAGCAAGGTCCTTCCATACTCTAACTGTGCGCTTTTGACTTCCAGCCCCTGCATGTATCCTAAACTTTAGGACAGGAAGACCTTGACTTATGAGAACTTTACATTTCCAGGGAGGGCCCAGCACCACTACCAAATGGATGCTGAATAAATACTTGTCTGGTGAATAAATAATAGTGCTGGCCACAATGCATGAAAAAATCTCTGGAACAATTTGGTTCTTGAACTTCCCCTCAGGCCCATGTGTTAAAGACTTGAGCCTCAGCTGTGGGACGTGATGGAGTTTTAGGAGGTGGGATCTAGTAGAAGGAAGTAGGTCCTTGGACACATATCTTTGAAGAGGGTGTTGGGCCTAAGTCCTCTCTCTATCTCTCTGTCTGCTTCCCAGCCACCATGAGGTAAACAATTTCTGCTACATATTCCTTCCATGATAGGCTGGCTCATTACAGGCCAAAATTAATTATCCGGCTAAGGAGGGACTGAAATGGTGAGCTAAAATAAACCTTTCTTCTTTTGCATTGTCTCGAGTATTTCCTAACAGTGAGGGAAAGCTGTCATATTCTCTGAGCTCATCACTAGTAAACTGTATAACAGGTACTGAGGATAGAAAGATGACTGCAACTAGATCATAGGGCAAACTGAAATCACCACATAATAACAGGAAGGCTCTCTTCCTCTTGTTCTATATTCAGTCATGCTAAATTCTGCTCACCATGGGCCCCACCTACCTACCTCTTAGCCAGGAGTGGTAGCACATGCTGACAATCCCACTTACTCAGAAGGCTGAGACAGGATGGTAGTTTGAATTCAGCCTTGGCAATGCTACCTCAAAATAAAATATAAAATGGGTTGGGGATGTAGCTGAGTAGTAAAGCATCCCTGGGTTCAATCCCTAGCATAGAGAAAAAAAGAGGGGGGGACACTTTCAACATCGATTTTCTTTATTTTAAGGAATGAAGAGAATCCCTTAAGAAAAATGTCACTTGGAAGAGACGACGGGTTGCCTGTGTGCCATTTCTTGGTGCTGAGTGCTGGTGTTCCTCTGCACATACTGAGATGTCTGTAAGAAGACGAGCTTCCTCTTCCCTTTTGAAAACGGACTCACTGCTGTCTACAAAAGTATAGTTAGCTGAATGTTATAAATATCTAATTCTTTCACTAACATTTACTGCTACAGTGGGGCAAGGGTGTAGCTGTACTACATCTCCAGCATCAGCATGGTGCTCCAGCACTTAGTAGGTATTTAATAAATATCTGTTGAATGAATGGATAAATTAGTAACACATAGTGGACTCAGTATGAAAGTTCAACCATCACTGGAAAAATATTGACCATTAAGTAAGAAAATACCATGCTGATCCACTCTGAAAGACAAGGAGAACAAGGAGCAGGGATCAGCTAGGGTCACCAATGCATCCGATTTTAAAAAGACAGAGAGAGAGTGAGCCAAAAATATGGAACCAGGACAGACACGCTATAATATCCCACTAACTGATAAATTCAGCCCCCTGTTACACCACTGAGCTGTGAATAAAATTGTGCTTACCTAGGCCACATTAGGAAGTGTGTGCATTGTTTGTGTTTTGCTTAGAGGAGAACACCAGGGCTGCCCTGTCAGCCTCCATGTTCAACTGTCCCCATCAACTGCCGGCTGTAATTAGGGAGTGCTGAGAACAGGACGTGGGAGAGAAATCAGTTTGCATATTTTCCTTCCATTGTGCTGGCTCATTTGAATGATAATGGATTGTAGCATAGAGTATAACATCAGCTGCTCTGAATAATGAGGCAGTCCTAGGCCTGCACTCCAGTACCTGTGTGGCCGGTTAGTAGCCAGTGACAAAACACGAGAAACATCTTGGGGCAATAAAAGGCTGATTTCAGTGTGGCAGCAGACAGATGCTGGGAAATACCCCATCATAGGAACCATCAGGAGCTTCCATCTCTGAGAGCTTCATTTGTTTTATTCATAGTCATTTTTCCAGCTGAGAGACTTAAAGACGTCTGGCCAGCAGCATTTCGAGGTGATAAAACACGGGTGTTTTCATCCAAAAGAGATGAAGAATCCCTGTCCCCAGGGAGAGGAACACTCGACACCCACAGAGCCTGCTTTCTGTTTTCAAGGCTGAGGGGCAAACTTGGCTCAACTAAGGGGACAGAAGCAGACGACAGCTGGACGGCCCTGCCAGCTTGAGGTTTTCAAATACTGCTTTAATTTGAGCATGGATATGCTTGGGCAACATCCACATGTGTAGACACTTGGCCCCAGACACCTGAAGCCAGGTATGAGAAGTGGCATGGCCAATGATGAGGAGCGACTCTGGATTCAGACTTTCTGGGTCTGAAGTCCAGTCCACCACTTAGCAGCTGCAGAAAAGGTGTGTGCCTCAATATCTCCATGTGTCAAATGGGAACATGATTACTCGCCAGCTGTGGGGCTGTACACCTGTAATCCTAGTGATCTAGGAGGCTGTGTAAGAGGATCAGGAGTGTGTACCCAGCTTGGGCAAGTTAGCAATTTAGAGAGACTCTGTCTCAAAATAAAAAGGGCTCAGGATGTGATGTAGCTCAGTGTGACGGCCTTAGGTTTGATCCCTAGCATCAGGGAGCGGTGAGAAGAAAGAGGAATAACAGCATTTACTTTATACAGAAGGTTGCTGTAAGGCTTGATTGTGTAAATCAACACAAAGCACTTAAAATAGTGCCTTGTACATATTTAAAACCCAGTAAGTATTCGTTCTCATCAATATTGCGCTGTGCTACTGGCAGGTGGCCCCTCATTCCTGGTGTCAAATGTGTCAAATGGTGTCAAAGTGCTGCTCAGTGAGATGAGTGTGGGCCCTGGAGCTGGACCACTTGGGCACCGCACAGCAGAAACTGGCTGGTAACCGGGGCAAGTCACTCACCTCCTGAGACTCCCTCTCTGCACAGGTTAAGTGGAAATTCCTAATAGAAACTCCTGATAGGATGGTACAGGGAATTAATTAAATAACATACTCAGTTAAAAGAGTCTCTGGTACCTAGTACACATTCGAGGACTGTGGGTTAATAATCCTGAAATCCTGGTGCTGCACGCATGACCCCATAGGAGTCTGGGCCTCAGACAGAGCTGTGCCTGTCTGAGGCGTGATCTGCCCACAGCTGCGAGGCCTGAACCTTCCCTCTTCTGCCTACTCAGAAAGGGAACTGAGAGAGACCAGCGGGGGCTTCTGTGTGCCCCCAACGATCAAGGCCAAGGATGGCAGGCAGTCATCTGTGAGCCTTCCTTAAATAAGCAGGACGTAATTACTCCCAATTAACTTATTTTGTTTGTTTGCCCCCCCCCCCCCAGCCACCCTTTCCCTGGGGGCACTGGTAGGTAAGGTCAAATTATTCAGGAAAGTAACAAAGAATACTCTCTCTCTTTCTCTCTCTCACAGTGTGTGTGTGTGTGTGTGTGTGTGTGTGTGTGTGTGTGTGTGTGTGTGTGTCTGTCTGTCTGTCTGTCTGTCTCTGCCTCTGTCCCCCATACATACACACCCTGCCATTCCTGTAGCTGCATATTTAATTTGCTTTAGTTTAAATATGCAGCTCGATTCCACTAATAATACATCATAGCAAGACTTCTCAAAACCTTTCTGGAGCTAGACATAATATTTACAGACAGATAAATCGAGTCAGTGATGTGGATTTGGTAGTCCAGAAGACATCATAGGGAAAAGAGGTTTCAAGTCTCTACCTAGACACCACCCTGACAGAAAGCATCTCGGATGAGAATCCATTGTCTTTGGGCCCAAGTCTCCAAAACCTCATAGGATCTCAGTTAGAGCTGCTTCGTTTCCCTTCCCTTCCCACGGGAGATCCCCCCTCCCCACTTCACACCCTCAAGGGCCATTGCTAAGTGCTCTTTCTCTCGGGAGGTTTGAGCCGCCCCTGTCCATCCCCAGGACACACCTTCTCTGCTGATCCCCCTCAGGCTGTCAGCGGAGCCTGGATGCATGGATGGAGCAGGGCGCAGAGCAGGGCCCGACAATGCTCATCATCCTGCCACAGGGACAAAGGGAAGAAATCCCATTATGTCACCTTCGGCGAGAGACAGACAGCCACAATTTCCCCCACCAACACCGTGCTGACACTGTTGTGATGTATCTCAAGCACTTCTAATCAGTATGGAAGTGGGGAGAAGGTGGACGCTCTCCAGCCTGAAAGCTGCCACTCAGCTGGCACTGTGGACTCCTGTTGTTATTGAAATGACCTGGCTGGGAGCAGCCAGAACACACCCATCACATCATCCCGTGGAGCAGAAACCCACGCGCGCGCACACACACACACACACACACACACCAGAGGCCAACAGCATTTCAAGTCGGCGTCCACCTTTTCACCTGAATGTACTCATCACCTTCTTCATCTTCTTCCCTGGCCTTAAAAAGAGAGAAAAGTCTTATTTCTTCAGAAAGTACTTTTTGTAGTCTTGAAGAGAGAGAAGACCTTCTTTTCACTCTTTCTAGCCAAAAGCAGCCATGGCTTGAGTTTTTAATGTGTGGTCTACAGTGCCCCACTGTGAGTGTATTTTAGCCTCAGGTTTGTTTGCTCTTGCCCTGACCAATGTAGTGATGACAAGAGGGACTGAAGAAATCAGGTCAAATGCCATGCAGGCCATGGACCAGATGTCCTGTCAGCAGTTGGGACAGACAGACAGCACACGCTTTGTTTTGTGAGGTGCTGAGGACAGAGGCCTCCTGAACCCCATTTGAGGGCAGGTGTTAAAAGTTCCACGTGCACAGCAGTGAGGCTCTGCCCAGGGAAGGGACATCCAGGCCGAGCCCAGGAAAGGCCCCTGAGGGTCCCTGTGGAGGTGATGCAGTCACTGTCAGATTTAGTTCTTACTGCTTTCATTTGTTCCCTTGTTCCCATTGTTGGATACCGAGTGCTTGACAGGCCTGTGTCTAGGGTCACAGACCTGGCCTTTCTGACATCATTAAGGCACGCTGGTCATGGGGATTCTGCCCTCGGGTTATGTATGTTCCTTTCAGGAAGTACCCTGACTGAGGCTTCTGAAGACCAGCCCGCCATTGGAGGGTGTGTGGGGTGCTAGTCCTTGGGAGCTGTTCATCATCTGTCCTTCTTCAAGTGTCTGGTTAGCCCCACCCAGAGGCAGGACCAGCTCTATCCCTTCTAAACATGGCATCAGGGTAGAAAAATGGACCAAGTTGCTAGACTAACTATCCCGTGTTAAGTGGAGCCTCTCACTCCTGCAGTCTCCTCTGAGGTACAATCAGAGTGTGGGGTCCCTGGTGAGCAGCCTCCCCTCTCTGCCTATGCCCTTAGAGCATCTCCTGGCCTCCTCACTTCTCACTCTCCTCCTGTCAAGTGGGAAACATACTCGAACACAACTCACAGAATTCCCCTGAGAATCAGATGAACATAATACTTGATGGAACTTCAGATTATAACCAGCCTGATAAATGAACAATCTACATTGCAACTCTAATTTTTAGCTTTAACTTAGGAACAAAGACTTGAGTTACAATCTGAATGCCGGCCACTTGTGCTTCCAGATGGTCTCAGATACAGCTTTAACCCTTAAATATGTCTGGAAGGAACATTACAACATCCTTTCCTACACAGAATTAATTGAGAAATCCTGAGCCAATGTCTCTCTAAGGTCCCTGGGATCTACCTGAACACAGGAGAGAGACTTTAATGGGTGTGTAGAGACTCCAATTCTTCAATTGACTAACTTGAATTAAACCAGCCAGAAATTGAGCTTGTAAGTCAAAGGTCCACTCTATGTGTAAGGCGCTTGTCATATTATTAAACACTGAAGAAATATTGCATAGTGTAGCATCATTATTCTTAAACATAAGATTCTCAACTTTTATGTATATTGGTAAGAAGCCATATTTGAATTTCTTTGTCACATCCTCATCTTGTGTCTCCTCTTCCTCATCATTCCTTCCATACAACCACAGTATTCTTATCTAATATAATAGCCGTCTAACATCAAGGCAAGTTGGGGCTCTAGGGTGAGAGTGTCAGCTGGCAGAAGCTTCTCATCTTTCTTAAAGTAAGTTTTTTTTGTCACCAGTTAATTTAAGAACCAATTATTAAGTTCCTCATAAAATAAATGTAACAAAATATGGCTCATAAAAATAAAGTGATGCCATAATTCCTATTTTAATCACTCTTCCCTATGAAACAGAATCAACTGAGTCTACCTAGAGAGATTAATTTTAAGGAATTAGCACATGAGATTATGGGGCAGACAAATTCAAAATCTGGAGGGAAGGCAATGAGGCTAAAGACAGGGAAGAAATGATGTTGCACTTCAAGTCTGAAAGTTGTCTGAAGGCAGAATTTCCTCTTTTCAAGGGAGTCAGTCTTTTTTGAAGGGCTTCAACTGATTCCACAAGATCCATCATATTGTAAAGAATAATCTGCTCCACTCAAATTCTATTGATTTAAATGTTAATTGTAACCCCAAAATACCTCCTGAGAATGATGTGGAATGGAATTTGACCAAATAGCTGGGTTCTTTGAATCCAAACTGACATATACACTTATCACAATATCCAGCACTAAACCAATATTTATACTATTTACCCCAGTTACTCTAGTTTCCACACACAATACATAATCCTGCCTTCGGTACACTTTTAGAAATTCAGTTCCTGAAGAAAGGACAGAGATTCTAGCTTTCCACTTCCTTTCTCTTCTACTGGCAGCCCTCGTGTGGACCAAGGTCCCAGGGCCATGCTGATCTTCATCTAAGGACTGCCCAAGAAGAGACTGAATCGATAACATACTGTCTTGGAGATTAGGTTGCAAGCTTCTCTCACATTACCTCATAGATACTCTTTTAGCTCCTATGCTTCTTCTTAACTGGTTCATCAGTTAATTGGGAGAATCACACATATTTACAATCATTTCTCAGGCAGTGGCTCTGAGAAGCCTCATTCCTACTTGCTTAATGAATCATCAAATGTCTGTGTTCCCTCTTAGGATTCTAGAGAAGGAGGGCAAGAGAAGAGGTGGGCAAAATCTTTTAATGGAACAGGTTCTCTTAAGATGAAGTGAACTTCCCTGGGATGGGGAGGGTTACATTAAAGGTACAAGGTGAACAGAGAGTGCGTGGTGAAGAAGAGGAATTGAGAGGAGGCAACAGAGAGCTGTGGGTACGAACACCTTGTGACAGAGGGGAGAATGGCCCAGCCCCTCTATGAGGCACCTGTAGACCAACCCAGAACACACGATGGGTCTTGAGTCTTTTTGCTTGAAGGTGTTTCTGTCACTGCAGCACTAACAGGTAAGAGAAGGGCACCAGGATGGGGTGGTCAAAGTCAGGGAGAGTAATGGAGAGATTCAGGGCTGTGGTGTAGCTCAGTGGCACAGCAATTGCAAAGCCACTGAGGCCCTCAGTTCCATTCCAGCCTATAGAAAAGAAGAAATTTAGATGGTCCATAGAGGAAAAATGGACAGGACCTCGTGACACATGTAGACAGAGACGTTAGAGACAATTTGATTCGAGTTCAGGAGTCTCTGGCTTTCTCTGTCTATCTCAGACATTCCAAGTGTAACCCAGACAGCAAACCTCATCCCCCAGGAGAGTGACAGGCAAAGCTAGGAGGGCGGGGCCTCCACCACGCAGCCACCACCTTTGCCTGTTACACACAGAGCCAACCACCCTCCAGGGGCTGGGACCCTTCCGCAATACACTGGGCAGTGTGCAGAGTCTGTGCTGAGGACAGTGTCCATGCAGCTGGGCTCCTGGCCAAGAGGGCTTCTCTCAGAATTTTCTTTCTCTTTTATTGCCTTCCTATAGAGGATTATAGATAGCTGGAGTTTGTGAGTTAGATTACTTCCATCCATAAAATAAAAACTATAAAATCTTTTCACCCAAATCAGAAAAAAGCCTTCTTTTGGCCCACTATATCCATCAATATGTCATATTTAACAGTTACACTTATTGACAGGTGTATAAAACACTTGGTGGCAGAGAAAATGGCCTTCTATAAAGTGTTTATTCTTTTTTATTGATAATAAGTTGGCTTCTGTAGTCCTACTGAGAGAATATGGACCACTAACAAGAGATCAAATCCATTTATACAGCTTCCTACAATCACCACTGTCACTCTGAGGCCCTGGTAGAGGCCCTGCCTTTTAAATTTCAGCATCAGAGGGAGCTCAGAGCCCCAAAGCAGGGTCGCATTACCTCTGTAGTGAGGAAAGTACAATTCTAATAGCATCATTTGCTACACCCTTCCATTTTTCTTCTGCAAGACAGACTGTGGTACTGTGTACCCATGGTTTGAATTTTTAAAATAGAAAAATTTCAACTACAGAGCAATATTAATCAAAGGCCCTATCTACATCGGTGCCAGGTGGGTACCACACATAATAACAATGATAGCAATAAAAATAAGGTATTAATACACCCCAAGTATAGTTGCTACTTTTCTTTAATACCTACATGTCAGGCATTCAACCATGGCCACAATTTACAGCTGTTACTTGCACAAAGGTGTCTGCTAGGAGTCTGCTGGGGACTGATGTCCACTTGGCGACTCTGTCCCGGGGCAGGTGGTGCTATCCTAGAGCAAGGGGCACCTCTTTGCAATACTTATGATATGCACTAGCAGAGGCTTGCTAATTTGTATGTTACTTCTGGTCCCTAGGAGATCAGTGCTGCTGGCCAGTAAGGAAAACCCCAAATTTCTCTGACTTGAAATTTTAGCTTTTTCTCAGACAAATTTGCCTTTGTATAGAAAAAAAAAAACTACAAATACAATTTTTGTTTAGTTCTAAGGGAATATCAATCAGAAATATAATTGATCTAACAGAATTGATTATTCTAGTATATAAATACTTGTTTTATCTATCTATTGACCTCTCTATTTACTGATATAGAAGAACTGATCACAGATTTCACCAATACCTGCTCACTTGACTTCAACAGAGTCTCTGGAAACCACAAGTTGAAACCAACATGGTCTCCAGCCTTGTATTTTCATGAGAAAGATGAGATGTCTAGGTGAATAAGTGCAATGCTAAAAAGGACAGAGTTCAATAGAAGGAAACATGTTAGCTCTGAGAAGCTCAAATGGCATCCAAGTAAAGCCTTGAAGCAAGAGAAAACTGAGTACACAGAGATTATGGAAGGGCTGAGGAATTTCAAGCAAAGGCCAGAATCTCCACCCCTGAGAGGAAATGGCATGTCTGTTATTCCTGTTCTGGTCTCAACCTAGAGGCCTCTCCTCTCTAGATCTGCCAGGTCTTTTGCCTCCTCCCCACCATGCACCAAGGGTCTGCATCTCTGCCCACACTTTGGCCAATTAATCTGCTCAGCCATCCTCTGAGCTTCAATGGGTCCCACACTCCTTCTCAGCTATAAGAAAAATGTGCCATGGTGGTGGGAGGAAAGCCGAAGTTTCAGGATCCACCCTATCCTACAGCCTCTGTCTCCAGCTCCTCTCTTCCTGGTCCCTAACATTATGACATGTACCTAGATGTCCCTTTGAAGCCTCATGCAGTCATAAGTGGAGCTTTTGAGATATGGCTGGGTTTAGGTGGACGTAGATTAAAGGTGTGAGTGACACTGGCACTGAGGAACTGAGGATGTGGATAATGGAAGCCCCATCCTGGGTGTGGGTGGCACCATCTGATAGGCTTGAAACCTAAATAGAATATAAAGAACAGAAGGAAGACAGTGGTGGCGGCGGCTGCTGTTGCTGTTGCCTGCCATGCAAAGACTATTTCTCCTCTGAGATACCCTCTGCCATCCTACCTTGCAGCCAGATGAGTATAAACCGAAACCTGTACAGACTATGAGCTGAGATAAACCTCTCCTCCTTTACCTTTGGGTAAAGGAGAGTATACCTGTGGGTATTTTGTCTCAGCCATGTGAAAAGTAACCATGACACCTCATTACTCCTTGGAAAATTGCAGCCTCCCCTCTGTCTGTCCCCTTTGCCACCCTCTAGTTCCCTGTCACCGAGCCTGAGATCAGGTTCCACAGCAATTCCTTCCCTCATCCCCAGTCAGCCTGTTTTCCAGGTGCTCCTGGGGTCCCGACATCCCTCCTCCTGTCAAAAGGAGTCTGGACACCTCCTCCATCTCCTGCTGGGCTCCCCTTTCTGGCTCCTTCGAAAGGGGTTGTGGGTCGTTGTCTCCCCTTACCTCCATTTTCAACCCCTTTCTCACTTTCCTTTAGTTAACCATTATCTGTTGTTTATAATATTAGTTAGTTAGTACTTCAAATGCCAGACACTGCTTAGGAGACAGATTTTAAAGATGAACAAGGTAGACCAAAAGTGCTGACCCTCGTGGAGGTGACATTCTGGACCTCTGCCCCTTTGGCCTCTTTCTCCTCATCTCCAGGTTTCAGGTGGCTCGATGCTTCCGGACTCCCCTGCCCAGTCCCGCCTCCAACTTTCTTCTGCACTCCCAAGGCCTGGACAAGCTTCCGCAGCCATTCCTCTATCACCTTCCCGCCTTCCGTGCAGAAGGACCCTGCTGTGTTCTCCGATCTGTGTCACACCTGTCCTTACCTACCTGCTGAAGACATTCCTGCCGCTCTGCCTCCACAGCCGAGTAGGAGCCTCGTGCAGCCCCAGACTGTGGCTCCTCGGTCTGCACAACATGACCCCTGAGCAAGAGCTACACAGCAAGGAGTGCGTGCTGGGCGGAGCACTGTGCGTTTAAATATGGCGCTCCACCACAGAGCATGGGGTCGCCCCCTGTCCAGCGCTGCTCTAGGCACTGTTTTAAACATTTTACTTTAGTTCATCCTCTCAGCTCGTATTCAAGGTAAGACCCAGGTCATCATCACTCTTGCAGAGGAAGACACCCAGGTCATCCTCACTTCTGCAGAGGAATACGTTGCTTTAGCAAATCTAAGCAACGTATCCAAGTCACACTGCCAGAAAAATGTGGAGCCTGGATTCTCAGCTCTGTCTCTATGAGCACCAACTCTCAATAGGAACTCTCCACATATTAACACAAAGTAAGGAATGTTCTATAGACCCGTGATTAGTGCAGGCAAGGAATTCACATTTAAATGACTCAAATGGGCCCAAACTTCAAATATATCTATTTAATTCTTATATCATCCCTTACCACATACCTTCTTAACATTACGGGGCAGTAACTGCACTAATTTGATTGACAGGCTCAGAGAAGTTCAGGAATTTGCCCACAGTCACACAGGAAGGATCCAGGCCTGACTCACGAGGGAACTCTCTGTCCAGCACAGGACTCAATGCTGTTGGACAGGCACGGGTTAGCCAGGAGGACTGAGGACATAGCACCCCCTGGGGATATGTGGGTCTGGCCAGTACTTTGGGAGGGTGCAATATGTTCTCAGTTTAAGCAACATAATCAACTCCTTTCCAAGTTTCTTTCATGGGGATTTAAAAGAAGGAAAAAGCTGACCTAATTCTTCTTTTCACATGTTTATTTTGTTTTGCTTTGATTTTTGTGTCTTTAATTCTTATTGCTTTAAATACTAAAATTTGTACTAGACCTCACCGAGTTTGGAACATAGACTTCTGGACTTCTAAATTCAAACAGTGGCTTCTCTGCCCGTGGGAAGCGTATTTTGCCAGCAAAGTGCCCAAATCATCATCTTAAAAACACTGGGCTGATAGACAACCACAATTTCCTCACGTCAGGCACCAGTTAAGAGAGGCAGAGGCAGGAGCCTGAGGCTACTTCACAGGGACTCAGGGTCGGAACACAGGGGCAGTTTGGAATGTGAGTGAAAAAACCACCTATTCTGCCAGCTCAGGGGAGTGGGAAGGGCCAGGAGAACTGTTTTGGGCCCAAGAGGACACACCCTGATCACAGAAAATAAAGACCCTCTGTGGTTCTGAGCCAGGACAGAGGTGAGGGAGCTTGGATCCTCAGGCCTCCCTGTGGTTCTCAGTTGACAGTACCTCCCCACATCCCCAAATCTCTTGCCCGGTTCCTGTGTCCTCTCTACCCAACTCCAAGGGGCATTCAGCCTGCTGGCCTACGAGCCCAGCCTCTAGGGGTGAGTGAAATGAGACACCCCTGCTCCAGGAAGTGAACAGTTCTCTCCATTTCCACAAAGAAGGGAAAACATCCTGAGAAATGCCAGGGTTGGGTTTGCTGGGCTAAACCCAGTGGAGATGTTCACCAATGCTTCTTCACTCGAGCGGGGCTCCCAGCAGCAGGGGACCAGCTTGGGCAGACACTCACCCCAGCCAGCCCCTCATGGCTGAGAGTTTGTGACAGGAAGGCAGAGTGGTTGGGGACTGCAGTGTTTCTCAGCCTCAGCAAGCAGCCGACTGACTTGGAGGGCTGGCTAAACCCAGATGCCTGGGTGCCATCCCCAGAGATTCAGATTCAGCAGTTCTGGAGCAGGGACCTATTAATTTGCATTTCTCGTGAGTTCCCAGGGTTGCTGCTGCTGCTGGTACATTCTTCATATTTCCAGGAGCACCACTTTACTGCTCAGAGTCTAGAACTGCAGGAATCAGTAGGGATTAAAACATTACCCTGATCTGCCATATGCGGTTCTGCAGTCTGTGCACTACCCAGAGGCACCTGGCCGAGGGGATGAGAAAGGACAGTAATTGAGTTCACGCACCGCCAGCCAAGCTGGCTGCATTGTTCTGGAAAGGAGGCTCATGTGTCCAGAACGAGTGCTTTGTCAAGCTTGCTCCTTTGCACTAAAGCACACGAGACAGTGGGGGCCTTCATTATATGTATTTTCCTCTCAGCACATCAAATACACATCTACTCTGAGAGCCTAGAAAAGTCACAATGTCAAAAAAACTGGGGGGTGGGTCCATATCTCACTCTCCCTCATGTCTCACAAGTGGCTCTCGGCCTCAGGAGGGAGGAGTCCTTCCTGGGCCTGAAGGCAGGTGGTCATGGCTCTTCCTAAACAGCCTCAGGTCAGCAAGGAGCTGCTGCTGCAGAGTTCTGCAGCTGTCCAAGACAGACAGCTAGCAGCCGCCTCTAGGGGTCCCGCCTGTCCCCTGGCACTAGCAGAGAAGTGCTTGGGCAGGTACTCCTCAGCCCACAGCCCAGATGCCCTTCCTCCTCTTCTCCAAAGCTTCCTTGGCTGGCAGATCATCCCTCAGGGTGTCCACACTGTCTTCTGCCCACCAAGAGTCACTGTGTGTGTCCCCAAACCTGTTGATGCCAGCTATGGATGTCACTGTAACCAAGTTCTTTAATAAATATCTTTTAAGCTGATAAAATACAAAACAACAGAAAACCTCCTCTTTTCATGAAAAGCCGATTGCTTTGGAAAAGTTCAGTGAGGCACATTTCCCAAGAAAGGTTACCATCAAGTTAGTGAAGAAGACAAGGTAAAAGATAGAGGCGGACACAGAAAAAGTCTTATAGAATTCTGGCCTTTAATGGGTACCACTCATGCGCAGGGAGTGCTCCCTCTAAAGAGGTTGAGCCTAGAAATGGGGGACCAGACATCCTGGAAACAGACTACATGAAGGAAGTGAGAACAGAAAATCAAGAGTCCACATCTGAAACAGGTTTTGGCCCTAACTCAAGAATGCAGGTCCATAAATTTTAAGTAGAAATATATTTAAGGCAATGTAGGTGGCAGAGAAAGAATGTTACAAAGGTCTGAATCAAGGTGCCTAGCTCATTCTACCCCTTTCCAGCTGAATCACCTTGACAAATAACCATCCCAAGCTTCAGGCCTCACCTGCGAGTCAAGACTTAGTGGGAAGAAATGTGCAGCTCTGAAGAAAGCTGGCTGCTCTATCCAGCTGCGCCCATCCCTCTCCTCCCATAGTTTCTCTGTTTCATTCTGAGGATCTGCTGTCCCCCATATCTGTGCAGGCCTCCCAGGGCCAGAACATCTGCCTCAGGATGGTAATCCTCACACACCATCTGCCTGGCTACTGTTCTGCTTCAAAGATGACACCAGTCTGGCCAGTCAAGACTCAATTTTTCTGGGACGTTATATTGTCAGGAGACTGGACTCTGTGCTCCCTGGCTTTGGTATTATGGTGGTGTAAATCTGGAGCTGTGTGGAAAAGATGCAGCAGTGATCTTAACCGGGGAGGCAGAGTCAGGACAGGAACTGCGGACAGGGAGTGGTGGGCGTCACTAGCACCCCGAATCAACCGAGTTCTGAAGCCAAACTATCAATCACTTTAGCTAATCAAAGCCCCTCCATTTTTCCCCTTTAAAGAGCCTCCTGAAAACAAAAACTCAGCTGCAAGGAGTGGACTGCGGTCATGGTCCTGGAAAACATGGGAAGAAGAGCGAAGGGCTAGATGAGGCAGAGGATAGGAACAGTCAGAAGTGAAAGGATATCACCTAGCAAGTGTCACTGAGGGGAGCTGGAACACGGTTCTGAGGAGCAACACTAGAAAGAATGCAAGAAATACACCCCTTGAGTTGCCCGCCAGTGTGCAGAGGGGTTACTTAGCTACAAGATCATGTACAGTGTTGGGTGAGGCCACTCTGGGAGGGACAAAATATTGCTTCCTTAGTATCCCTATCAGGACCCAAACAGAGAGATAATAGACTTTCACTTCCAGAACGAGTCCTCAAGCTGTTACAGGAGGTGGCAGTTGGAAGCCGAGCTGACACACAAAAATGAAAGGTCAAGAGGATGTGGTGAGTTCTCTCTGCCCTGTCACTGACAACAGAAAGCTCTCTGTTGTTAGCATGCGATAGTGAGCACCTGGCAAGTCACCAGCACACAAAAACTCTAATCCCCATTGAAGTTACTGTTGCCACTGACCAGTACAAGCACTATAAAGACCCAACTCATTATATAACCACAATTATTATTTTTTAACCTAAGAACTCTTTAGAAGAGATGATTGCTCATATCTCTAAATCCCAGTCTCTCAGGCACTGGCCCCAATCACACTCCACCATGGGTCAGGCCTTCCCTGCCCTGGAGCATATCTGGAGCCCTGAGCACCCAGAGCCAATGTCCCCTGCAGAGTCACTTGTCATCTGGCTCCATAAACACAGAGAAGAATGGGGCAGGCAGGTTGTCAGAGGTGTGAGAAAATAAGACAAAAGAGACCATCTATGTCTTGTCTCTGCTTTCTTCCACTCTCTCTCTCTTTCTCTCTCTGTTTCCCTTTCTCTCTTCATTACTCTCTTCCTCTCTCTGTCTCTGCTCTCTTCCCCCCTTTCACTGTTTTTCTTTCTCCAAACTCATTTGTGGTTCTGATTTTTCTTCCAAAAGTCAGGGTAGAGAAACTGATGAAATGTTGCTGGAATAAACATGCTTAAACAGTTCAGGGGTTTAGACTGAGAGGTTTCACTACACTAGTCTAATCCAAATCTCACTGAAGGAGAAAGCTTTGTCCTTCTGGAGGCCACGCTCAGGTGCTCTGCTTGGGTCTTGTGGTGGACATGGAGGTAGAAGCCTGAGAGGCCACACACGCTTGACCTGAGCAACTCCTACCCAGGCCACCAGATGGACCACCTGAATCTTCCTGCATTCCAGCTACCCCCAAGTCCCAGAATATGTAGCCCAGACACTTTTGTAAGCACTTTACCATCCTGTGAGATAGAAATTATTAATATCACCATTCAACAGATGAAGAAACTGAGGTATCGAAAAGGTGCAAGTTAGTGACTGGCCCTTGAGGATGAATTCCGTGTTTGAACTCCTGGTTTACACAAGCTGCTCCTGTTTGAAGCTGAGGTGCCTCCAAGGCTCGTGTATTACAGGTTTGGTCACCAGCCCACAGTGGTCCTGGGGATGGTGGAGCCGGTAGGAGGTGTGGCCTAGTGAGAGGAAGTTAGGTTACTGGGAGTGTGCCCTTGAAGAGACAGTAAGGCCTACCCATTCTCTCTCTGCTCCCTGGCCCCCGTGGGTTAGTCAGTTCTGTTTTATAATGTGCTCCCCACCATGTGGGTGTGCCTCACATGGAGCCAGAAAAATGGGAGCCAACAGATCATGCGTTGGAAACTATGGCATGTAATAAACTTTTCCTCCTTTGAGTTGATTATCTTGGGTATTTTGTCTCAGAAACAGAAATCTGACTAACATGCAAGCCCAGGCCAGGTATGAGCTCTCTTCACTGAGCCAGGAGATAGGCCACATCTGCTCCAGCCCCTTCCTGCCTACAGCCTCCCTGTACTCTGCCTGAAAAAGGAAAATAGTGGATCACTGCTAGCTACCACTGTGTCTGAAATGTTCTCAGGAGGTTGCACCTCTCCTAGGTTTCTTGCAAGCCTCACCAGAATAAGGTATCTTCTGTTCCACTGGCCCTGTGAATTTCTACTCTGCACAAAAGAAGAACGAAGGTGAATTTTTTAAAAGTCTGGGAGTCCGTGGCACTGAGCACACACAGCACCCGCCGACATGAATTCAAATGGCAGCTCCACTGAGTTGGCTTTTTCTCATCTGTAAATTGCAAACAACAGTATCTACTTGACAGAGTTGATGTAAGATTTAGGATAAAGAGCCTGGGCCTGGTTCCTGCCAAGTGCAGAGCCTGGCATACTGTGAGCTTCCAACAAATGCTCTCTCTGTGGATGAGAGAAATGAGACGTGGGCAGATTAACTGTCCTCAGCCCAAGAGCGGTAGAAGGGGTTCTGCTGATGTCGTGGGAAGGAGAGCCTCCCTGGGGACAGGCCCTGTCTGGGGAAGAAACTGTCTGGTGTCTATATAAGTGGGGGTCACCTAGCACAGGCTTCCTGTGGGTCATAGCTGTGAAACCATGGCAGCAACTGGTTTGGCTGGGGAGGGCCAGGAGGGGAGTCCCTCCTGTGTCCCCACATCCTCAGCCCACACATCACCACTTGGGACTCCACCTTTGGACTGAACATGAACTGTGCAGCTTTTGAATTTGTTTGCTTTGGACAAATAATGACTTCCTGTTTCTTAGAAGACAGAGCAAACTTCCCAAACTCCTCTGCCAGACAGCAGCTCCTCCCCCAACAGCAGGGCTGTGTAGGGAATTAAGTTGGAGAGTGGAGGAGGCCTGCCCACCCAGCTGCCCGGAGAGGCCGAGCCAGGCTTGGAGGAACTCACACACACCCCGGCTCCCTAGCCTTCTAAGCACTGATGGAATCTCAAGAGCAGTTTTTAGGACTCCTCAGCCCTGCCCCCACACACTGCTTCTGCCCTAGATGTGTCTCACTGGACCTCTGTGACTCAGCATAAGAATTCCTCTGCTTCCCATGCTGCTTACAGTTCTTCCAACCTGCCAGGAAGTCTGAATGGCTTTCTGTCCAAACAGCATGCCAGTCTTACCCTCGTCTCCAAGCCCTGTATATCGTCCACTTGCCTTCAGCTCCTCTCATTTGCCCAACTCAGACTACTCCCTACAGAAAACCCTCCAAGATTGTCCCTCTGAGTCTTATATCTGAAGCCCTTCACTCACTAGAGTTAGACTCATGTCAACAGCCCCAAACTGTATCTCCATTGATAGGGGTTCTAAAAATTGCCGATGTGTGCAGCGAGCTTTACAGGTTAATTTCCTTTCAACTTATACAACCCTTGTGAATTAGACACTTTCATTATCCCCATTCAAAATGAGGAAATGAAAGCTCAGGACACACAAATAATATGCCAGAGATCACAGAGGTAAGATTCCTGGTGACTGGGTCAGGCAGTGGCCCAGGCCTGCTTCTAGCTCTCATTTTTGAGAGCGCTGAGAGATGCTACCTCATGGGTCCTGTTGGCTGCTTGACTGGGCCAGTAGCTCTCAAGGGTGCTCCCAAGAGCACCATCTGGGAACTTGTTAGAAATGCAAATTCGTGGGGCTTATCCTAGACTACTGAACAAGAAACTCCAGGGGTTAGACCAGCAATCTGTGTTTTCAAAGCCCTTGTAGACTTTTCCCAATGTTTGCAGTGGTGTAGCCAACCTAACAATGTCAGGGTTTGGCAAACTTTTCCTTAAGGGATTGCTCTGAGTCGGGTGGGGTGTGACAGGTCCCCCCACAGGCTCATGTGCTGAAATCTTGGTCCTCTGTGTGCTGGTGTCAAGGAGATGGAGCCCATAAGACATGAGAGCTGATACAAGGCCCAGTTCTCCACAGGTGTTAATGTGGGTCTGGCAAACTGAGTTTATTCTCAGGAGTCTGGAGTTAAAAAGTAGCCTCTTCCACACACAGCTATTCCCCTTCTGCTAATCTACAGGCACCACTAACCTCTCCACCACAGACCAATGCTCTGGCTTGCTGTGATGAAGCAGAGTCCTTCCCCAGAGCCGGAACCAACTGCCGATTGGTCCTGAGCTTCAGTCTCCTACACTGTGAGGTGAGGAGGCCCTTTCTCCTTCCAGAGCACCCCTCACTCAGGACTCAGGTGTTCAAATACGAATAGCCTAAGCCAGCCTAGAGAGCTGACATTTCCGTGTAGAAGGAATGGCAAATCTGCAGGCCAAGGTACTTATGTAACAAGACAGAAGACAAATTGCCATGATTTTTAGGATGAAGTTCAATCTATGACAGTAATCATCAGGTATGATTTTTTACAAATACAAATCTAATCATGAAAAGGATGAAATGTATTTGAAAAGGATACCATCTAGCTTAGTTGGGGTTCAGGGTTCGCATCACATCAATCACACACATTCATTTGTAACACCTTTCTGGGCTGCTGGCAGAGCGGGGGTGGGCTGGCTTTAGCAGGCCTCTGGCAAGTGAGGCCTGAACCCCCGCACATCCCAGTGGAGCCAGTAATGCTGGGTACCTTGGCCAGCTGAGCAGTCACGATAGACAGTCTGGGGGATTCACACCCCAGCCAGTCTCCCCACTGCCCAGAACAGCTGTTCAACCGAATCGACAGCTCTGACCAGGCGTTTTGGCACGCTGCAACTTTCGGCTGTCCTTGCTGTACATAGATCCCTAACAGGGAGAACAGCTGTCCGGCCAGGTGGCTGAGCAGCTGCAGGAATCCCTCAGCCTGTGCCTGCCACCACCTGTGGCTTCTGTCCCCGCCTCATCTGGCTGCCCTGAACTTCCCTGGAGCCAGCCCCAGAGAGCCCTCTTCTCCAGGCTTGTCCAGGAAGATGGTGTGTGCGGACAACTAAAGATGACAGCTCCAAGCTTTCTCTTTGACCTGACCTTCTCAGCACCTGCCTGAATTTGTGGCTGGATGGAAGACTATGGAGAGCTGAGACAGAAGCTTCAAATCTGCACTACTCTCTTAAAATGTTACAAGTGGCTAGTGTACTGGGATAGACTCAGGCTCCCCAAAATAAGGCACAGAAGGCCCCAGTTCCAGCACGTGTGGATGTGAGCTCATTTAGAAATAGTCTTGGCAGATGTGATGATGAGGTCATATGGGATTATAATGGGCTCTAGACCAGTGCTTAGCATCCTTATATGAAGAGGGAACTTGAACACTGAGACACAGGGGGTCACAAGTTGTGTGACAATCAAGAGACAGACATTGAATGAACCCTCAAACCACAGAACACCAAGATTTCCAGCAACTGTGAGAGTGAGACCAGCAGGGAGCCGATCTCCCCTCCGATCATTGCTTCCAGACTTGCTGTTCCAGAACTGACAGGATGTAGTTCTGTTGGCTGTGGCTTTGTTACACACCCCTGAAGAAGCTAATATAGCTGATAATAAGGCAAAAGTAAAATACACAAGACCCATCAAAATGATGAATGGGAAAAAAATCATTATCCTTTCAAAAATCCTTAGCATTTGAGAATGTGCTTATGACACAAAGTTAAACAATGAGACAGGTAGATTTCAAAGGCAATTTTGTCATTTTAAAACATATTTATGCACACATCAATACCTTAAAAAGAAGAAGGAAAACAACATACCACAGAGTCCATTAAAAATATACATACATTGGGCAAAGAAAAGCTTCTACAAGTACTTAAAACTAAATTTATTCAAGTATCATGAGAATAATACAAGTTACCTTTTACTTCTCTAATTATAAGAGTGCTTTCTGTGGCCATTGGCATCTGGACATTTATTTGGACAACAAACTACTGAAGTGTGTATACATTTTTTTTTAGCAAGCTTTGCATCGTTTAGTGTAGGTAGGGATGAAAACAAACAAATTCTTAAAATCAAGAAAAGTGGTTACTTTAAAAAATCACATGAAAGGGGCTGGGGATTTAGCTCAGTGGTTCCAGCATCTCCCTCAAAAGCGCAAGTACCACACACCACAATGCCAGGCAAGGTGGCTCATGCCTGTAATCCCAGCACTCGGCAGGGCAAAGGCAGGAGGATTGTCAAGAGTTTGAGGTCTACCTGGGATACACAGTGAGTTGAGGGTCACCCTGAACTACAAAGCAAGACCCTGTCTCAAAAAAAAAAAGCCACGATCTATATTCACTCTCCATAACAAAGGACAATTGTATAGAATCAGAGTGGGGTCCCCAAAATCTAAAGACTGTTGAAGAGACCCCGTAGGAAGCCACTGTGGGAACAGTGAAAATAAAAATCAGTCACCAAGTCCACTTCGCAGCCACATTTTGCACATTATAGTCACCTGGAGAGATTTTGTTGTTGTTTGGTTTTGGTTTTGGTTTTTAGGAAACCAATGCCCAGGTCACACCCAAGCCAACTGAATAAACTAGAAGAGGCTACCTGGAATAGTATCACATTTAAATTTTATTTTAATGAGTCTTTATTTTGAGAAAATTCTGCATGAGAAAACCTGACTTTGGTCTCAGCAGTTAGGGAGATGACAATATTACTAATTGATAAGGATACTACTACATCATTAGCATTACTATAGATTATTCACATAGACTCTGGTCCTTTAAAATCAGAAAATCAAGGCTGAGCACAGTGATGTATGCCTGGAATTCCAGCACCAGGAGGCTGAGGCAAGAGGATCACCACAAGTTTTAGGCCAGCCTAGGCTACATAGTGAGTTCAAGGCCAGCCTAAACAGCACAGCAAGATCCTGTTTCCAAAAAAAATCATACCATGATTGTCATTATCATTGTAACAGTGGCTGTGATAATGTCCAATTTCTATTTGTAACTGATTTTATTGGTATATTTTATATACATGGCATGACCAAAATCAACACTGAGAATTTTTACCAGTATATGATGCAACTTAATTCTCATTTTTTTCTTATGTGAGAGAACTAGATTCAGGAAAGTTAGGTATCGTAAAGAGGGTCATAAATTGGTAAGTGTCAGATCTAGAATCCCAGAGGAAGAAGTTTAACTCTTTATTGCCCATCTTCAGAGCCTGAGATGTGATCACTCAAGCTAGGAACTAGGCAAGGACTGGAACACACTCAAACTCAGAATAGCATCTGGAGCCTTACTTCTTCTAGCTCTGACACTGAGCACACACCAAAATGCCTTCTGTGTGAACTTGAACATGTAAATGACCTAAGAACACAAAGTCCTTTAGGTGCCTGGGGAAATTCTCCACTTTTGGAACTGAAAATAGTAGACCTCCGTCCATAAAGAGCTTCGCTCCAAGGCTGGGATGTAGCTCAGAAGAGCACTTGCCTCCCACATGTGAAGATCAGGATCCAATCCCCAGCACCACACGGACACACGAAAGATGCTATTGTGATAAATATTACCCATTGTGCCAGGTATGGTGGCACTCACTAGTCTTCCTAGCACACCAGTGCTCTGGAGACAGAAGCAGGTGGATTTCAAGCCTGAGTCCAGCCTACCTAGGTGGTAAGGCCTTGTCTCCAAATTGAAAAAAAAAAAAAAATCGCCCAGATACATGGAACCCACTGTTTATGGCAGATCACTTCAGAACCACCTACAAAGCTTTGAAAAACCTCAGTGCCCAGACCACACCCACTGACATCCAGGCTCCAAGTGGGACCAGGCCTCAACTGTTTAAAGTTCCTTAGCCAGTGACCAGTAGCTCAAAGTGCTCCAGAATTCTTTCTGGAAAAACCTGGAGCAATAAATAAATAAGGGCTTAGCCCTCGGCCATTTCGAGCATCCAACAACTAACTTCCAATCATTACAAGTGCGGATCAGATTTTTAAAAGCAATCTCCCTTCCCGCAGACCCTGAAGCCCTGTGCTACACAAGCAGATGCAGAATTTCCCTTCTCCTCTCGGCTCCTGTCTGTGCCTCTCCTCAACCCTGCTTCAAGCCAGGCCACCTGCCTCTTCTCACTGCAAAGCTTCCTCTCACCCCCCATTTTAACCCTCCCCCTTCCTACTATTCTCCAACATCTGCATCTCCACAGGGACTTGAAGACCAAACCCAACGCCATGGCAAACCACTCTTCTGTAATTTGCTGGGCTGTCAGCCTAAGAGCAAGACTAAATATCCCCCTTTTTTGTTGTTTAAATGATCTGTGAAACAAACTGAAGTTGTGGTTGTGTTTTCCAGAAACAGCTTTGTGAACTAGTTTGCCCAAGAGAAGAAAACATACTCTCGCAGCTACACAACTCAGGAAGAAAGATAGTTCTCCAAAGAAGCCGAACGTCACTCTCACTCACAGCAAAGCGATCACACACCCGCAGGAGGACAGAAAGTCTGTCTCTGCAGTCACAGCAGCAGAGCGGCAGGCAGAAGCCCAGATGACACCACAAGGTCGGGACAGCAGCGCAGTTTGTGACTCCTGATAACTGTGACACTGCCCCTGTCAGCCCCAGGCCCTTCTTTGGCTTTCTGTCTATTCCACCATGCTGGGTTCTCAAGCAGCCCAACTCGCTGTGGGCCTGTCACCACCCACTAAGTATTTACTGTCCGCCACTCTGTCCCCAGATCTACTCCAGCTCCCACCAGGGAGATGAAAACATGATATTTATTCAGACAAGCAGCATATTTAATGGAGAACTGCTAGATCTCCATCAGGGCTGGGAGCTGGTGAGATCACAGGTGGGGTCCCTGTCCCCAGGGACTTCATAATTTCATGGGGCGCAAACCCAGCATAGCTGAGTCAGGGGTGCATGAAGTTCTGCAGCAAAGTCTACTGAGCACTCTCAGTGCACCGAGCCCACCGCCCTCACTCTGGGGCCCCCAGTCCACGCCCTGAGGGAGCATCAGGTCATGTCCATCCAGGCTGGCCTCACACAGGAGCTAGAGTGATGTATGCTGGGAGGGAGCAGTGGCTGAGCCGGCTCCCCCCAGCTCCTCCCGCCCCACTCCCTGCCCCAAGCTCTCCAAGCTCTTTCTACTCAGAGCAGGCACCCTGCGGTCTCTCACCCTACTGACCTCTGAGCCCCACAGGTCCAGGTCCTTCCTAACGTTACAGGCCATGCTGAGAAGAAAATGTGCCCACCAGGCCCATCCACTCCTCCACAAAGGCCAGCCGCTCTGCTCTGCTATTTTCCGTATCACTCGCTAGTTTTCATATTACTGTAGTGTTGACTTATTTTAAGTGTTTATCTAACCAGATCTGTGTCTGTCTCCTTCCCTCAAGATACACACTCCACAGAACCATGGCTGCCTGTTCCCTCCCTGGCACCTCCCATAGCCCAGAAGTGGACACACGGTTGATGTGCTCTCCACTTGTGTCCACTGGCTGAGTGATCAGGGTGATACGAATCTGAATGCTGTCACAAAGTCAGGGGTCTCAGCAGCCAGCTGAAATGCCAGGTGTGAGCACAGGGGTTTTATGATCATCTAGTGACATCTGAACTGAATCTTGGGGAACAAATAGGTAGAGAAGAGAGGTGAGGGCATTCTGGGCAGCGAGGTAGACAGTAGCACAGGGTGGGGCTGTGAGTGCACACGGCCCACTCAGGAGCTCACTGAGGGGACAGGAAGTAGGGGTAGGGTAGGAATGGATGGAGGCAGGGGGGAGAAGAAAAGGCACCCAGAGGTTTGGGGAAACAAAGACATGATTTCACCTGGCGAGTGCAGTGCGAAGGCTGGAGCAAGGACGTGGCACTTCCCCTGGCAGGTCACCTGCCAGACCAGGCAGCTTGGTATCCTCCCGGGCTTTATGGGGACAGTTCTGCACCCTGGAGCACAGCCCCTGTGATACTAAGTCCATTGTAAAAGTTGATTTTTATGCCTCAACTTGACCAGACTACAAGGTGCCCAGATGTTTACCAGGGGAGATGGCAGACAGAGCAAAGCAGCTGCTACCCCCAGTATGGGCAGGCCTTGGCCAATCAGCTGAGGCTGAAGTAGAACAAAAATGCTGCCTCCCTGTGGAGTGAGGGGAGTTTCTTCTGGCTTTGGACTGAAGCTGGGACAACAGATGTCCTGTGTCTCCTGTAAGCTGGGACTGGTCGGCCTCCAAAATCACACAAGCCAGTTCTTTTCCATAAATCACCTTCTATATCTACATTGAGGCTGCTGATTCTGTCTCCTTGAGAACCCTAACTCAGCCCTGGGCAAAGGGCTGAAGGAAGAAGATGATCTAAGGGCATCACAGGGAAGAGAGCAGAGAAAGTCTCTCTCTCCAGCTCACTCTGCAGGCTGTCAGGTTCCCAAAGCCAGAGCCCCTGGATGGATGCAGGGCCAAGTGCACCAGCAGCAGGCGAAGCCTAAGGGCTTCTGAATGGCGACTTGACCCTGCTCCATCACGAGCCAGACTCTAGCCAGTGTGCTCTTGGCCACTGACCAGTGCACCAACAGGAAGTGGCCACCTGACTGGGTTTCTTCTCAGCCTCTGTAGATAGTCATGGTCCACAACCACGGTCCACTCCAAGAACAGACCCTTCAGGCATCTTTCATCACTTCCTACTGTTTTGACCCTCATTCTCCTGCCCATAATTTATTCTTCAAGCACCTGGGACTGTGGTTGGCAGGGGACAATCCCATAAGGCAAGAAGTAAAATGGACATCCTCAAAAGATAATCAGGGCAAACTGCAGTGCAGGAGTTCAGTTCCCAGACCTGATCTCATCTCTGACCCTGTCTCAAAAAATTAAAAAATTAAAAAATTAAAAAAAGATTGACAAGATGCAAATGGGAAGGAAGGGGACCCAGGATCTGAGGCAAACCTCTCTCCATCTGAGTCCTGTTTCTTGTAGCATCCACTAAGGCCTAAAGAGTTCTCGGGGTTCACTATGTGCAGCAGCAGGCTCGGGATCCTGTATGGCTCAGCTCCAACGAAACCTCTCAGGATCTGAGGGGACTGTCGTTTTTTCCATCAGGCTCTAGAATGGTGATCTAATGAGTTTGTAGGAAGGGGGCCATGGGGATCCACTGCAAGAAAGAGGAGGAGAAGAAAGCGATGAGGAGGAGGAAGAGGAGGAAGGGAAGAGAAAGGGGAAGGGCAAGGAGAGGGAGAGAAAGAAAAGGAAGAAGCAGGAGCAAGAGAAGACAGAGGGGGAGAGGTAAAGGGGGAGAGGCAGAGGGGAAGGCAGGGCAGACAAAGAAGAAGAGAGCAGGAGGAGGGAAAGGAGAAGGAAGAAGAAGAAAAGCCAGGAAAGGGACCGGCTGAATGACCCTGAATCAGCATGATTGTGTGTGTGGGTTTTGTGTGTGTGTGTGTGTGTGTGTGTATGCACATGAGTGAGAGAAAGAGGAAGAGAGAGAGATTTTTATAGTACTAGATTTAACAGGAAAATGTAGCTCACTGGTAGATTTGCGTAGCATGTGTGAGGCCTAGGTTGAAATCTCTTCTACCAGGGGGAAAAAAAAAAAAAAACAACTTACCAGGTATTGAGTCAGCAAACCTGTATTTTTTTCAGTCATGGCACTTACTCATTAGATCACTAAGAGCAAGTTAATTTTGTGTAAAATTTGTCAAATGAGGCTCTTAATAGCTACTGTGGTTGATTAAAATGGCCCCAGATTCGTTGCTGCTCCTCTTACTGTGAGAACATCTATTTCCTCCCTTCAAATCCGAGCAGGTCCCTGTGACCTGCTTGGTCAATGGAATGTAAAGCAGGATGCTCATTCTCTGCCAGGTATAAAGTATCTGGAGACTTGATTGTTCAGTGTGGTCTGTGGACCCGAGCTCACTCTCATGCTTCTCAGGGCCTAGCCGGCATGGCTGAGAAGCCCAGCCCACTGAAGAGGGCCCTGTACCATTCTAGCAGCATCGCCCGCCTGGCAGCCATCAGGGGAAGCTGTCTGAGTTGCACAGACTCAGCAACAGGTCACTAGCAGAGCAAGCGACTTCTGTGCAAGACTGACAAGATGCAGGGGCGGAGATTTAGCTCAGTGTTTCCGGCGCCTGTCTTGCAAGCACAGGGCCTGGGTTCGATTCCCTGGAAACCACATACAACACTGGGCGTGGAGGCTCACACCCAGCAGCAACCAGTACCACATACCACAGTGCCAGGCATGGTGGCTCACGCCTGTAATCCCAGCACTCGGGAGGCAGAGGCAGGAAGATTGCTGTGATATGAGTTTGAGGCTGAGCTTAGGTCCAGCCTGAACTCCAAAGTGAGACCCTGTCTCAAAAACCTAAAAAAAAAAAAAGATTGACAAAATGCAAATGGGAAGGAAGAGTCACTGCTAATGTCACCCTTCCCTGCATTGCCCCTTTTGTCCTGTCCCAAAGTGCTGCTCCGGATCTTTTCTCATTTCAGACCTTGGCAATGTGCTACTGTGGCTCTGTGCCTGAGCTCTCGGATGTTCTTGTTGGGCTTTTCACAGAGGCCAACATGCCAGAAAGTGCTGGGGCTGCCTACCTAAGGCTCCTCACCTGTGTGTCTACACTCTGAACTCCAGCTGCTCACAGCTGACATTCAGGCCCTGGGCTTTCCATCACCTGAAGGAACCTGCTGCAGCCTGAGTTTGTCCACGTCTCCCATGGGCAAGACTACCATGATGCACCAGAGTTTGCCATTCAGGCAAAGAGGAAGGACACTGAAGGGAAAATAGGATCACAGCGGTTTACTCTGTTTTCTTCTCTGATGATTTTAATAAGCTCACTGCTAGAGGATTATGGGATTAATTCTTTATCATGGCATGTCCACTGACGCAGACCCTTTGGCTTGATTTACCTTCGGAGAAGTCTTTATCTTTTTCAGAACTTCTAATAAGACATCAAACAAGAATTGACAGCAGACTTGTTTTTAGCAATTAATTCAACTGTTACAATTTCCTAGTCATCTACAGTAGAAATAAATGAAGGCAACTTTGAACATACAATTAGCAGTTATTTTGGAGTTTCTCTCCTGGATCTATGTTTGAAGCTGGGCTTCTCTTGTTGCCCGTTCCCTCATTCCCCCACCATTAAGACTGAGGACAGTGTGTTCCCCATGCTCTCTCACACACCAGCGTCCTCACCTCTCTATCCCACTTCAGGGGCAATGTCTGGGCATCAGGTACCCTGTCCCATCTGCTAGCTGCACCCCTCCCTGACAATGAGAACTTCAGGAAGCTAGAAACCTGCAAACAACTTTTTCTGAGCAGTTCCTACACGAACTGGCTTCCAGTTAGGTGCTGCCCCTGGTAGACCCTGTGGAGACTGCAAAGAGGAAGAAGAGGAGAAAATATATTTTTGCTTCTTCTCCTGGCATCATTAGCAGCCTCACCAGTGGCAGGTAAAGGAGAATTCTTGGCCTCCCAGGATGAGGAGTCGTGGCAGGGGCTCTGACTCCTACAGCAGTGATATCCCAGTGTGGGTCTTCAGGACCCCTGGCTCTTCCTGTACCTGTAAGAGCAGAGGCTTCTGGCTTCTTGTGACTTGCAAGCAACAGCCAATGTCCATATCTTGGGTTTAGGTATGACTATATTCCTTTCTGCAGCTACAGCCTACAACAGGTAGCAACCAAATATAGTTCCTAAAGCCTGGATAATTGCTATGGTTAATATCTAGCTGTTCCTCCAAAGCCTTGTGCACTCATTGGTGGGGCTTTTAGAAGGTGACTGAGTCCTGAGGGTGTGACACTTATTACAGACTCATTAAATGTGATGTTGGGAAGTGAAGCCTGGCCAGAGGACGTGGGACACTGGAGGCATGGTCTGGAAGGGTCTGTCTGCCTCACTCCTCTCCTGGTCCCTCCCTGTGCTTCCTGTCTGCCATGCCATGGTAACCCTTCTCTGTCATGCCTCCTGCCATGCCACCCTATCTTGGAGCCAGCCATCTATAGGATGAAATGAGTACAAACTGACCCAAAATAAACCTTTCCCCCTGTAACTTTAGTGTTGGGTATTTTGTCCCAGTCAGGGAAGTAACTAAGACAGTAGCCTTATTTTTCTTTTACTTTTTTTCCTAACTCCTTTGGCAGTTCTGACCTGTCTTGTTCAGGAAACAAATCCTTGTGTTGGATTCCTTCTGTTTGAAATACCTGGGATGGTCTTTATTATCTTTACTAGGCTCTGCTGTTACTCCGAGTCTAGACTGTGGAAGACACTATCATTATCCACTCAATACCCTTCCCTCACCTTTCTTGTAAGTGAAACTCCAGCTTTGATCAGATCAGCCAGATCTGGAACATTGGAAAGTGGTCTCCGACGCCTGCTTGGCTTAGTTTGTGGGCATACTAAGTCAGGGCTTCTCCCAGAGCGCTCAGTGACAGATTCAGAAGGTAAACAGAGGACGTTTCCGTGAACAGGAGCCGGTGAGAGGGTCCCAAGCGTCTGACAGGAGCCACCCACACGGTGTCTGACTTTCCCGTGCTCTCTTTGGTTGCCCTTCGTCAAAGCTCACCACACACTTCTCATTAGAGCCTGAGCGAAGATGGACTGCTCGGAGGCAGATGATTTGGGTCCTGGCCAATAACACACTAGCGCAGATCCTCCCCTCTCCCCCCACCTTTGCTTTTCCGCCTCGCTAGAGCTAGTACGGGCTGAGGCCCCTCCCTCCCTCCCGGAGTGACGGCAGCGCCCCCGCTGAGCAGTTTCTCTTGGCAGCGTCCAGCGATCAGGGCCCATCCTCGCCTGAGTCTCCCTCCCGGGGAGACACCGCCCACTGCCTGCCCAGGCTCTAATTAAGTGGACATGGCGCGCCCGCAGAGGTAGTACAGCTGCTGTGGTTTGCTAGTGTATGGAAGCCAAATTAGAATTTTAAAAACCCTTCGCGTTATTTGCTGAGTTCCCTGCTCCCTTGTGGGAATCACCCCCACCCCTGGTTCTCTAGGAAAAGTGACCGAAGCCTGGGGGCTGAGCTGGTCACCAGTCAGGTGCACAGGCCTTGGTCATGAGGGCTCTATTTGTGTGAAAGGGAGGGAATGAGGAGAAACCTCATTTCTCTCCTTCGATTTGTTTTTTAATCAAATCAAATTCTTAATTACATTTGGCTGGAATGAAATTATGCCTCTGAAGAGCTTCCAGATGGAATGAGAAAAGTGACTTAGCTGAACTCCACAGCCATTTTGATCAGGATTCAGTGTCTCCTCCCCAAAGAGCTGCCAGCCCCGGGCCTCTGCTCCGAGGCACAAAGGACACTTCTTCAGCACTTGGCCCTGGAAATGCTTCCAGGAAATTTCTCCCAGGCCAGACACAGGCCTTCCGGATGGAGGGGTTTCTTAGTAAGACAGCTGGGCGGGGACGTGGAAAGCAGGCTAGGAGTTTGAGAGAGCCTCCTCAGCGTGCGAACCAGGCAGCGTGCACACGCTCTGAGCCCCAGTTTCCACAATAGATATTTCTTACTTCGTAGGATTATCGCAAACCATAAATCCTATGGTGTGTGCAGAGCATTGATTTCCTCTGCTTCCCTCGTTGCCCGTTCATTTTCCTCGGAGAGAGAAGCCACCCATTAACACATTAAGAGTAAATTCCAAGATGCTGCTTTACTTAGAAACATTTTCCTCTGACCCACCGTTTTCAGGGTTTCACGAAATGCCTGGGCTCGCCAGCCAGTTGTCTCACAGACATTTCCCTCCTGACATCCTGCGGCCTCAGCCTGGTCACGGGGCTGCCGCTGCCTGTACACCCTGTCTCCTCTCTGCACACCCTCTTTGTCTACGCAGTGCCATCTCCTGCAAGTTTTACTTTAGCAAAGTGAGTTAAATCTAGCTGAAGGGTGACAGTCAGGTGGGTAGCCTCACGGAGCCAAGGAGGGATGCTCAGCAGTCCTCTGCGCTTCGTCCATCCTGAGCCCAGCGAGCAGGTGGAGGAGAAGGTGGACAGGAGCAGGCGTGGTCATGTAGGCAGAGAAGACACCTGGGGGGCCTGACAGGAAAGCTTCAGAGCACCCAGACCGGCCACTCGCTGTCTGAGGGACTTGTCACCTTGTACGTGTGCAGAATTCCCAGAGGGCCCTTGTCCTGACAAAAACTGAGGACACACTTCTTTCAGATTTCACCAGGAGTTTACACCACACCACCCTGAAGTGGCTCCTTGGTGCCTACCTTGGTCCAGGGTCAGTGCCAGAGGAGCTGAGGTCAGAGACTGCTCCATTTTCTCAGGAAAATGAAGGAATTCTGCTCTCTCCCTTTTCCCACCATCTTCTTCACTCTCTAGCTCTCTGTTGAATGAAAACATGATGAAACTTTATGCTTCTTAATCCAATATTATGAAAGTCCTATTGAGACACCATCGTATGCAGAACAGCAGCTCTGGGGTCAGGTGTAAACCTTTGAGTTGAATTCACTGGCTTGTTAAAAAAAAATACAGTGTGTATATGTGAGTTCCTGTGCTTCAAAAATTCCAAAGCAGCCTCTTCTGTGAGGCTGGGTGTTGACCGAGTACTGTAGAAGACCCGGCTTTGTACCTGGTCCCAACCACAGCTTCCCTCGCCTGTCTATAACATAGAGTCCGAAGAGCTAAATACCATGCCCAGGTCTCCTGCCCATCTCCCAGTCAGGAATGACCATATTCTTTCTGCCTGAGGAGAAAGAAACCAGTGGAAACCACAGGGAAGCATTTCTCTTTCCAAATGAAAGATAAGCCTCTAGAGGAGAGAGGGCTGCGGCATCCCCTTCTTCTGTGGGCACAGTCTTACACAGAGGAAGCTCCAAGCTGTGTACTAAGAACGGCAGGACAGAGTGCTTCCTAGAACCTGCCAGTGTCCCAGAACAGCTATATTAGTCCTGAGCTGCCCACCTCCAGACTTCTTGTTATTGGAAGAAAATAACGTCAAATTCATTAGTGTAAGTTCCTTTTGGTCAGATTTCCTGCTATGTATAACAAAACCCTTCCTGAATTGAACAAGCATGATCCCATAGAAATACTGAAGATTCAGCCTATGTCTTTCCTTCTGATCCTAAAGAATCACAAAATCCAGTGCTGAGCCTTGTGTTGGTGATGTGGGGAAAGGAGCCAAGGAGAGGAGTTCAAAATTACCCACCATCTCTGGAACAGGGGTTAGAGCAGCTAGTTTAGAGTTTATTTATGTTACAGATTTCCTACTTCTTTGCATTGGGGGATTTTTCAAAATTTGATATTTAGAAGGCTGGATGAGACTCAAGTCTCCTGACATAAAAACATGAATGGTTTTACTTCTCAAATGTTTCAGTTGAATGTTTGCCAAAGTTTTTATCTCAGGGAAACTATTTGCTGAGATTCTAATATTATGTAAAATTCTAAAGCTAGGCTTCCCCCAGGGGATTATGTTACTATTTAGTTTCATATTTCTTCTGATGCCTCCAATAAATCATGAGCTTCTTAAAAGATGTCAGAGGTCAGGCTGCCTTTTCCATTCCAAATGATAAGCCATAAATAAATGCACAAGTTTTGGGCAGAGGGGCTCCCTAAACACCCCGACTGATGCTTTTGGGCTTTGGCTTGCTATTGAACAGTTGTATAGTAGACCTGTTTTCTGATGAAGGGGACTAGTTCTGGGATGGTCAGTCACCATGAGCCCCAGAGCCAGGCAAACCACCCAGAAATCCAGAGCATAAGAAGATGTTGTAACTTCTAAAAGAATGAGATTAGAGGATCTCAGAGAAAGCAGCCAGTGTGTTCTGTTCTCATCTAGCTAAATCTCAAGGTCACCCCTGTTTCTCTGTAATTCCTAAACTAGTACTTGGACCACGATATTTATTATATGAAAAAGTGGATATATGGGTGGGTGGATGGATGGATGGATGGATGGATCTATCGATCGATGAGATTCCATAGGAAAAATAGCAGAAATCAGGCAACCTGTGTGCAAAATCAGGAAGAGTGAAGATAGTTGTTAATAAAGGCTTATGTATCAAATTTCAGGAGCAACTTCAAGTAAATGGCAAATGGCAAAGAGAACAAGTATAGTATTACTTTATTTTTATTTGGGTTTTTTTTGTTTTGTTTTGTTTTTGAAACAGAGTCTCACTATGTAGCCCAGGCAAGCCTCAAATTCACAGCAATCCTCCTGCCTCTGCCTCCTGAGTGCTAGGAGTACAGGCATGAGCCACCACACCTGGCACAGTGGTATGTGGTACTGATTGCTGCTGGGTGTGAATCACCATGCCCAGCTATTATTGTATGTGGTTCCTGGGGATTCACACTGCAAGACAGGTGCCTGAATCACTGAGCTAAATTCCCAGCCCTAGCATTCCTTTAAATAGCAAAAAGAAAGCTTATATAGCCCAACTCCTTAAATGTAGAACAGGTTCTCGACCCTAATACTGTATTTCCATCTTCCCTCTTCCTTTCTCATTTTTCACTGAACTCCCAACAGAGTATTGTATACTAACCATTGCCACAGGTATGTTAGAATCTGATGTTCCCTCTTTGGAATCTGCTGTCAGAGATTACTGGCCTCCAAAATATAATAGAAATATCCTATCTTTGTCTGTTATATCATCTGAGTCCCCGACTGTGTGAGCTTCGACAGTTCTGACCACACCTTAAGTTCTGTCCTGCTCTTTCTGGGTGTCTACATCTCTGTCTCCTCCAATCTCACCCTGTCCTTTCCTTCTTTCTCCTCCTGCTCCACTCTCCTGGTGATCTCTCTTATCTATGACTTCTAGTTATCTTCAAAGGACTCTCATGTGATATCTTTGATCCCAGCATAAAAACTGGTCATCTGATCTACCCATTAACTTATCATCAACACTTATAAAGACTTTGTCATGTGCCTGAAAATTGGACATAGGAAGAACAAATATGGCTTCCTTTTAGTTTATCAGAATTTAAAGGGAACAGTAGCAAGATAATAAAACAGAATAGTAACTGCCACCACAGGGAAAGGCCACGTAGGGGACCTCAAGGGGGGTGTGTAGGAGAGTGTGGCCAGTGGTGTGTTGGTCAAGGACATCCTAAGCAAAAAGGACAGCAAGGGTATGAGACAAGAGACCATGCATTGGTCAACCAGCTGTGGTTTTCATCAGACACAGATTCTGTGCTCGATATTCTCACAAAATGACATTAGCTCACATTTCTTTAGTGATTATCCAACACCAATCATTTTTCTAGGTGCTTTTCATACAATGTTTTCTTTAATATTCACAGAAGCCTTAAAAATAAATAGTATTGCCCTCACTTTACAGAGGAGGAAACTAATACCCATCTGTAATGTGAGTTTTCTGACTTGGTTATATGTTATAAGATGTAAGTGGAAGAGCAAGAGGCTTAAAGATGGATGGTTTAGCTCCATGAAACAGAAACTTTCAAGCTAACTTAAGTGAGAGTGGAATTTGTTATAAGATAACTGGAATGTGTCCTAGAACCCAAAGAAAGGCAACAACAAAGTCAAGTTAGAAGCGGGCACTGGAGCTGAAAAATGCTCAAACCAAAGCAGCTCCTTCCTCTCTCCTTCTGCCATCAGATTGTTCTTTATCACCACTCCTCTCTAACCCTACTCCCTTCTCTACATCTATAGACTTGTTCTGTCCTGCTGCTCATCTTGCTCTGTGGTCACATCATGGAGACTCACAAATGGCTTCATTTTCCCTCAGACTTCAGCATCTTACAAATTCAGTACCCACAAAGACTAGTAGTCATGTGTATTAATTCCAAATTCTTATAAGCCTGGCTCTGATCAGCCAGCTCATATCAGGTCACCGCCTCTGACTGCATCAGTTATGCCCAGTGGGGTCAGTGGGCATGGCTGGAAGGGGTAACAAATGTAGTAGCAGGAGAGGCAGCTGTCAGAGAGGAGTGTGGGCTGACTGAGTGCACATCAGCATAGTAATTACCTTTTAGAGTTTATCTGGCATCCCAGTGTTCTGGATTCAAGTCTTACTTTTTTATTCCATCACACACCTCCTTACTACAAACTAAACATATCAGAAAGTAAGACAGCCTGGGGATTTAACTCAGTGACACTACACCTTGCCTTGTAAGCACAAGATCCTGAGTTCAATCCCAGGTACCAAAAAAAAAAAAAAAACCAGAGTGGGCATTTAGCTCAGTGGTTCCAGCCATCTGTCTAACAAGCACAAGGTCCCAAGTTTGATACCTGGTAACCACATACAACAATGCAGGGTGTGGTGACTCACGCCCACCAGCAATAAGTACCACACACCACAATGCTGGGTATGGTGGCTCACACCTGTAATCCCAGCACACAGGAAGCAGAAGCAGGAGAATTGCTGTGAGTTTGAGGTGGCTTGCCTGGGCTACACAGTTAGTTCAGGGTCAGTCTGAACTACAAAGCAAGACCCTGTCTCAAAAAAAGAAAAAAAGACACACTCCCTTAATCAAGCCCTTTCTGCTTTCCTATTTCAAAGACATCAGCTTATGCCCAACCCTGTTTTAATATTTCAAAGTTAACTTCCATGGTGCCCTTTCTGTAATACCCTATACCTAATCAGAAGCCCTGATGTCTTCCAGATTGGTCCCTTTTTCACCAAAAAATCAGCCACTGTGACTGAAAAAGCAACGGTGACTGTCATTGTTTTTAAGCAAAAGGCCAGACCAGCAGGCCTCTGTTTTACTCCTGAAACTCAAGAGTTAAGTTGGCTGATGAAAAACTGATGCTCTTTTAGACTGAATCAAAAAAATTAAAGACACAGCTGTGACTACTTGTATGAATATAAAAAAGCATTAGCAAATTAAGGTGACTCAGTGAGTGACTGTTGCCCAGTCAAGAGTGGCATTAGCTTTTGTTTATTAGTTAAAGCTGAATGATGGAATTGTTGGGAAAAGAGTGAAGGAAGGAGATGGTCCTGCCATAGACTACAATGTGCTAGAGAAGCAAACGCACCAAGATCAATGAAGGTCTCAAAACAAGGATGGTCACTCTGGATTGAAGTCCCCAGCCCTGTGCAAGTAAATACTTAAAAACTGGCCTCTCAGGAGCAAAGGGCTGAATTTGTACCAATTCACATGGCATAAACTCCCACCATGGCCCCTTTAAAATCATCATCCCATCCTCCTTAAATGAGGAAGAGATATTTGCTGTTGACCCTCCTGAGTCAACAAAACTTTTTATGTTCCCACGATCTAATGTTTATCTCCAGTCATCTTGGCTCTAAGCATGTCGTAGAATGGAGGGTTTCGGTTCACCAGGGAAAACCCCCTAGAATGGGGAACTACTTACCTCAGCCAAATTAATTCACCCTATTGTCTTTCTATTAATTTGTTAAAATCGGAAGTAGGCTGTGTGTGCATAAACTGATGAATGAATTAAAATGTGCTATTTACACAATGGAGTACTACTCGTCCATAAGGAAGGATAAGCTTGAGTCATTCGTAGGAAAATGGATGTACTTCAAGACCATAATTTTAAGTGAAATGAACTGGACACACAAGCTTAAATACTGCATAGTTTCTCTTATATGAGAGATCCAAAATATAAATAAAGAGAAAAATAAAATATAAATAATAGAAATGAGGAAATACATTTTGTTCAAATGGGAAGGTGACCAAGAAGTGGAAAAGGTGGTGAGGGAGGGGAGGAAGGTGGGATGATAAAAAGAGTTGAGGTTGTCAAGTACATGAATTAACACCCTACAAAGTATGTAGTCATTACATACTGAAAACAAGTTCAAATAAAAATAAAATTGAAATAAAAACTGCACCACTTGGAAGGCTGAGGGAAGAGAATCACCACAAGTTTGCAGCCAGGCTAGGCTACCTAGTGAATTCAAGGTCAACCTGACGTGTATAGAGAAACTGATTCAAACAAACAAAAACCAGCAGCAGCAGCAACAACAAAGGCCACAATAACAGCAATACAAAAATTATTCCACAGTTAAATACTTCTTCTGTCTTGCCATAAATCAATTTGTAATCTACTATATTGATGTATAAGGCAAACTGTAAAAAAAGCACTTAAAGAACAGAGAGAAGGAAATCCTTGTGGACATGATAGAGTTGAACTTTTATCTGGATGTGGTAGATGCGGGGAAGGGAGCAGAAGAGATGGTGTCAGGCAGAGGGCTCGATGCAGACCCTGCAGGAGGGAGGGATGGAGACAGGGAGGGCCTGCTTGCGAGCAGCAGAGCCGGCCTCGCGCGGCTTCTTCTGTCCACAGACACTGGGCCAGGGCTGCACTGGATGGAGAACACAACAAGCAAAAGGTCTTGGGACAAGGTGGCAGCTGAGAGCAGCGTAAGTGCACGTGCATGCTGTGTGCGCATGTGTGTACGTGTGCGTGTACGTAGGTGTGCGCACACAGAGGAGCCAGGGTGTGATGGAGGTAAAAGTGATAAGACTGTTTGCAGAGACTATAAAGAAACCCTTGTAAGGTCTTGAGGCCTCAGACTTAAGGGAGGTGTGAGGAGAATGAGAAGGGAGTGGGTCTCTCAAGAGACCACAGAGACAAGACCTCTGGGGAAGGAGTGTGAACAGAGGCGCTTGGACCCAGAATTCCTGCTTTCAGTAGTGAGTCAGGAAGTTCATGGCGGATCAGCCCATCCCCCACAGCATCTTCCCTCCCACCTGAGTCTTGCGCGGAGCCGCTCAGTGAAGATGTGTTCAGAGCTGGTCTCAGTGACTCCCCGCGAGGGGAAATTTCACATGCTGCACAGATCCAGTGTTTAAAGTTCTTTTGAACACATGCAGAAACTTGATTAGATACTGTTCACTATTTTTTAAACTTATTTTGAATTTTTAAATTTAACTTCATAAAAATATAAAATACATTTATATTGTGCCAAATTCAAAAATGTGACCAATGGCACCAAGGCAATGTCATTCCTCCCTGTGTCCCACACCTGTGCATTCACATATGCAATCATTTCCACGTGCGTGTGTAGTTTATCTCCCCCTTGGCTGCTTACCTCTTCACTCGCCTGAAGTCTCTTAAGTCCTCTGCTTCCCCCTCACTGCCCCTGCTAAGTCCTTGAAATCCAATCTCACTACGCTTTATGGTCCCTTCACCAACAGCCTTAGCACTATCATCCCCAGCACATCTCCAACATGTGTATATGCCCTCACACACTCACGCACACACACACTCACACACACCCTCCCTACAGCTGCTACCCTATGGCTTCCAGCGACCTCCACCCACTGCAGCCCTGGATACATCCCTTTGTGGCCATTGGAAGCTGCCCATCCAGCCTGCCATCTGATCTCAGCCGCTGCCCGTCCACAGCCACCAATGAGCCCACTGCTGGATCCCAGCACCCTAACAGACCCTCCTGCCCTCTCCCTCCCTCTACTCTCAATCTAGTCCTTGTGTGTTGAGCTTCTTCCCTCCCTTCCTCCCCATGCACACATCCAGATCAAATTCCAGCTTTATCATGTCAATAAGGATTTCCTTTCCTCTGCTCAAGCACTTTTTTCAAAGTCTGCCTTGCACATTTCCTACAAAGTCTGCAGACTGCAGGTCCTGTAAATTAAATGCCCCCATGTTGAATGGATCTCATCTCATTTCTCCAGATTCAGCACCTACTAAGTGTCTCCCATACTCGACAGAAACTGCAAAGCTCCCCTCGTGTCTACTCTGCTGTCTCCCTCAGGAATGACTTGCACCCAGGCACACGACCTCCTGGCAGGGGCAGCCCTTGCTAGCTTCTCCATGCTACGTCCGGGCCTGGACCTATGTTCTTGTCAAATGGTAGTGGACCAAAGAGCATGTGCAGCTTCCAGTTTCTCTCTTAAAAGGAAGAACGCACTGCTCTTGTTATGAGCGTGATACCCAAGTAACAGGACAGGACACAAACAGAAGCTTGTCTTAGACACCACAGGTCACCTTCCCAGCCAGTGGAGCTGCTTATGCACAGGTGCTCGGTCCCCTGTGAGAGAAACACTTTCCAGTGGGGGGTAAGCCAATGTCACTTGGGGACTTGCCTCCAACAGTTGCATTTGTAGTTTAATATCCCACAAGGTACTTAATACATGTTTACTGAATTAAATTCATGAGTGATAAGTTCTAGGTTTGTATAGAAAATAGGAAAGGTGATCTCCCTTCACTACTTAGGATTTATACAGCCAGACCTTCCAGAGTACATCTGATGAGGCTCTGTCTGTACTTGTTTTATTGATTAAAAGGTTCTAAGGTTGAATATACTCCAGTTGTGCCAGAAATCACTCCACTGCCACAGTGTGGCATTTATTGCCCCGGGAGCTTTTCCCCATTGGAGAAGACAAATGAAAACTAAAAGTTCATAGCACAGCGTGACCAAGAGCAGCCACTGGGTCAAGGCCTGAGCAAGTGTTCTTTCAAAAACTCCCACAATGCAGAGTGACTTATGACTTTCTTCTGTGCTTAATCTTCTGGTTTTCTTTTTCTTTTTTTTTTTTTTTTAGGATTTTTGAGACAGGGTCTCGCTTTGTAGTTCAGGCTGGCCCTGAGCTCAGCCTTGAACTCACATCTCAGCAATCCTCCTTCCTCTGCCCCTTGAGTGCTGGGATTACAGGCATGAGCTACCATGCCCGGCACTGTGGTATGTGGTAGATTGCTGCTGGGGTGAGTCCTCACCCAGTACTGTTATGTGGTTACCAGGGATCGAACCCAGGCCCTTGCACTTGCAAGACAGGCGCCAGAACCACTGAGCTATATTCCCGGCCCTTAATCTTCAGGTTTTCTAAAGTGTCCACATCTGTGCAGTTCCTACCTGTACTCACATATGTAATCACATATGTAATTAGACTCTCCAAAGGGTCCAAGCATCACACAGAGGAAAGGACATTTTCAGCTCTATGAACTCAGCCACTACTCACCTCCCACCTGAGGACTCATCCTCTAGGATGAGCTGGCCAACCCCAGCCCCGACAGTCAGGGTGTGACCATAAGACTCACACCTGAGCCCTTGCAAGAACTGTGCGCCTCATGGAAGGGAAACAGGAAATGAGCTGGACTCCTGGGCTACCGGAAGGGTGGGCTCTTTGCTAACCAGAGGAATCAAAATGAAGCAGACGACCAAGGCACACCGAGCCGTTGGAAATTCACCCAATGCAGGGCTGTGTCCACCCATGCTAGAGTTAGGGCTTCCATTCTGGAGAGTTAACTTCTTCTTCACTAAGCATGAAACATTGAAAATTCAAAATGGTTTCGTGTTTTTTTTCTGTTTGTGTGTGTCTGAGTGTGAACACTCCCCTGAAGATTAGTCTGAAGATTCAGTAGACAAACCGGATGGGCTCACACAGTAGAAAAGCCAGTTCTGGGGCTTTGGGAGGTGTACTGAGTCAGCAACTCAGACCACACATCCAGCCTCCTCTTCAGAGCTGGGATTACAGGCCCTATTAACCATACCCAGTTTTGGGCTTTCTTACTCTTATATTTTCTCTTCAAACTTCCTTCCCACCAAAAGCCACACCCCCAGGAGCTCTCACCCCCACCCCTCTGTGGGTACCTCCTGGGCGCCAGGACCTCAGCATCTATTCCTGAAGTGTCTACAGTGTGTTATGTCATGCCTAACACTACCGTCAATAAATATGTGAGCAGCTGCATGGATCTGCTTCGTAGGATTCCTTCTTCTGCACTGTGTGAGACAAGGTAATGGTAAAGCCACCCCCACTTTCAGACTCAGGCCACTGTGTCGTCCACCTGAGTGGACAAGCAGAGAAGAGTGCACACCCTGGGACCCGTGTGGCCGCAGCCAATCAGCTGGGCTCCTCTCTCAACTGCCCCGCCGCTGGGAGAAGTCAGTAGAGAACTCAGCAAGTATTGATGACTTGTAACAATTAGAAAGCCAATCAAGGGGTATAAATTACTGGGGTGCAATTGCTGGCAAAGAAACACTGGAAGACCATGGCTATCGGAGGCAACAGATGGAAGAAGTTGAGGAGCCTACTGTGTCCTGCAAGGCTGCTTCTCACCTCAGACCCACATGAGAAAGTGTACAGAGTCCAAAGTCACCCCTTCTGGGCAGGTTGGCCTGAGCTTCGGAGGAAGAGAGACCCCTGGGGACAAAACCTACTCAACAAAAAGTGGCTTCCCCTCATTGCCAAAGGATTAGGGGCCATTGTTCTCTTAGGAGGCATCAGAATAACATTGGCCTTGATTTTTCCAAGCAAGCAGAGAAAACCCACCTCCCACGTACCTCCAGTCATTGTGGCGGCAGGTGTAGTGTATATCTGAGGTGGAACTGGGCCCATTTCCAGGAGATTTCTGCCTCATAGCTCTCACTTCTGTCTAGCAGGGAGCCTCAGGGAGACCAAGGCATAGACAAAGAGGGAAAACACAGGGACTCGCCTGGCCTTGCTTCAGGCGCTTTGCGCCTGCGCCATGGCCTGGGTCCCTGGGCCATTCCCACCATACCTCGTGGAGCATGCTCAGACCTCACCCTCCAAATGTACTCCTCCAGGAAGTCCTCCCCACTCCTCTACCTGTCCTTATCCCCTTCTCTGGTTTCATTTCTTCCCATTACATTTATTGCTACCTGATTATCATCAACTACACACACATTTTGTTTGTGGTCTTCTCCTCTAGCATGTAAGTTTTTTAAGGGCTAAACGCAGAATGCTCACCACCTAAGACAGGCCAGGTATGTAGGAGATGCTCAGATGTATGCAAACATTTATCAAATAACTGCTATCCTATTATTGTTACCCCAGAATATATAGTCACCCTGGCAATAATCCATCTAGGAGCCACCCCTCTAAGGGAGCAAGACTGGCGTTAGACGGCCAGTCCAAGCTACAAGACATGCTGCCTTCCTTTGCTAGGGCTGCAGGGATAATGACACAATGTTTGTCATAGCATAAGCTTCTTGTCCCACTTCTGGTGTGAGGTCAAGGGTGGCAGGGTCAGCGCCTTCTGTGGGAGTGAGTGTGGGTTCTGCACTCTTGTGTGCAGCCTGGGCCTGGCTGGCAATCTTGGCATCTGCTGGCTCACAGAGGTGTCACCTCTTCCTGCCTCCACCTCACGCAGTTCTCTTCCCACGTGCGAGTCTGGGCCACACCTTCTTGTTTTTCTGAGTACAGTTGTCTTGGATCCGGATCCTCCTCTAAGGACCTCAGCTTTGCTCCTCATGTCTGCAGTGACTGTATTTCCAAATCCATGTTCTGAGGCTCCAGGAGTTAGGAACCACAGCAAGGTAGCAGGGACAGGTACACAATCAGCCTCACCATCCCCATCTTGTTGGAGAGAGCCTGGCCTTTCGGGCTCCATCCTCCTCCTTGCACACTCTCTGCTTCACCAGGGAAGGAGCCTGGAGCACAGACGGAGCTGGCCCTGGGCCAGCCTAGGCGCCTGTGTCCCTCTCCCCAGGCTGTCCCCTAAGACAGCCACTGTCTGGGAGGTGCAGGCCGCCTTGGCAGGAGCAACTTGGAGGGACAAGTTATGTCCCTTCTTGACCCAGACACAACCTGTGTCTCATAGGATCAGGTTGGCATCACGCGGACTGTGTGCACTATGTTCCTCAGGGAGGGCGGGGACCCCCGCAGACCCAGCATCGGGCAGAAGCATAGATGTGTCCCTCAGCACATGAAGGCTCTCGAGAAAGCAGCCCAAGTCACCCACGCTGCTCCACAGCCAGGAGGAATTCCCCGGGGCCGAGCAGGCACCAACGCCAGCACCTAGCTAGGGCTCCTGAGGTGAGCACTTGGGGAAAAGAAATGACAAGGTTCACCTCAAGCAGCAGCCCACATACTCTGTCCATGTGACACAGAAGTCTTTGGAGATCTCACTGGGATATTTTTTTAATAAACTGAACTTGTTGGTACATTTTGGGAATACATTATGATCACTTTCCTCATTGGCAATTTGTAGCTGTACATAATATATCTTGATTCTTGTTAGGATTTATTATAGAGCTTCCCCTTCACATCCACAAGTGACACTGGTGTCAAAGAAGAGGAGCCCAGTTCTGGATGTTTAATACCCAGAGTGACATGGTGGAGCAAGTCCTGCTTCAGCCTCCCCCAGTGGAAAGTCATGTGTGTCTCGCCCTCCTGGAGGGGGCTCCACAGAACACAGGGGTGTGTTGTTCCTGTGACCCATGGGCTGTGTCCAAACTAAGCCAGAATATTTGAGACCCAGTGGCCCAAGCCCAGCTGTGTAACCTCCATAAAGGCCGAGCCTCAGTCCCTAGGACTGCATACAAAGTATTGTAGCCACCCTCCCTGCCACTCCTGGCCTGGAGACAGCCATGTCCTTGGGTGCAGGAGGTGATCACTAATGCCAAGTGGGTCTTAGCAGAAGAAGGAAAGTCCCAGGAGCGACAGGAACCCTTGTACTGCTCGGGACTGTCATGCATCCCCCATCCCGATGGTGTCTGCCAGAGACAGGGCAGCGGCTCCTATGCCAGCACTCTCCATGGATGGAGAGCAGTGTGTGGCATCTTCTCTCCTGCTCAAATTTAAATTAAACTATGAAATTTGCATTTCGTCCCTTTGGGACCTGGCTCAGTGACCAAAGCCTTGGGTTGGAAATACTTCCGCTCCATGGAACTGCAAGTTCAAATCCCTGAGGGAATCTCTGCTCAGCCTGGCCTCCTTCCGAGACACATCATTTGAATAAATGCAATTTAGAGAAGGCAGACCTTGTGGAGGAGGCCTTTGGAAGGAGAAAGGGTGAGCCAGCAGGAGGGCACACAGGGTCAGTTTTGTCAGGGCTTCTCTGCCTCCTTGCCAGACGTCGAGTGGGTGTGTGAAACTTTGCAGAGGCCAGAGAAAGCTCAAGGCGTGTACATGTGCCAAGCCCTCGTCCTTCCTTGTCCTTCTCATGAGTCCTTTTGTCACATGCTTTCTTTCCCCTTCTTTGTGCCTTTCAGTGGCCGTGTTTTAGAAAGGAGTGCTTCTGCCTAGACTCTTCCCGTCTGGAGCTGGGCCTCACCATCCCTGCCCAGAGGTTTGTGGAGAAGCAGTTTGTGCAGTGGTCACAGCTGTGGACTCCAGACACGGATGATGCATGTCTAAGTCCTGGTTTTTCTACAGCCTGTCCACGGGGCTCAAGGCATCTTCTGTGGCTCATGCCAAGATATACTTCGTCCTGCATTGTTTGAAACATCTGAGTGTTACCACCTCTCAGGCACTGTCATATTACTTAGTTGCGCTGACCTTGGGGACTTGTTAGATAAAAGTTTCCAGCAGATTTCCAATTGCCTGGGCAGGGACAGCAAGGACAGTCAAAGTGACGAAAGGCCTCTTAATAACTGAGACACTCAAGCTTTCCATAGGTCACCACAAGCTAATGAGAATTTGTGTGGTTTAGGGGGGTTGTAGCTCTCAAGCCTCTGGTCTACATGGGAGACCCTGTGGAGAGAAACCAAGAGGCAGAGCAAGGGGGCCTTTTCCAATCGGGATGTCCAGAAGGACAGGGAGTAGTAGGCTCCATGTTGACTAGGGAGAGGTGCATGACCACCCTTGGGAGACTGGAGGGGCATAAGGCAGGGGCCAGAAGGGAAAGGATGTTATACAGTCCCAGGCATGGCCTCTGACGGCCACATAGTATGCTTAGGAGCCAGCGCAGCCTGGGAGTGATGGGCTGGAAAGGGAAACCCAGCCTCAAAGCCGGGCATCACTCATTGCTGAGTTTGGTCCATGGGTTTGAAGGAGGTGCTGGACAGCGAACCACAGCATCCATCATGAGCTCCCACCCAGTCCGTCTCTGTCTTCACAAAGAAAAATGCCGCTCGCTGTGTTCTGGGAGCCACAGAGCTTGACCAGTCAGTATGATTACAAATAGGAGTCTCACTGTGGTCTGGGTACTCCCAAATGTATCTTGATCACTCCATCTCACTGACAAATGGCAGGAAGGTTTTCATACTGTCAGGGCTTTGATTCAGAAGGCACCGAGAAGTCACCTGATGGACTCTTCCCCGAGTACAAAGACCCACCCAGGACACCTAGGTAATAGCCTCCAGCCTCCACCTGAGTGTCCCAATGGTGGGCTGGTCCAAAGTCACTGTTCACTAACCAGATCTTCCTCATATGAAGTTACTATCAGCCTCCCAGGAAATATCACCCTCAACTCAGAAAATACACTCATCAGTTATAGATCACCCTTGTGCTACTGGAAGACAAACATTCTGCTTCCCCTACCAGCACAATTACATGCCTTCTGAACATCAGTCCATTCACTGGACAAATGTGACCTCTGTGACTTCCTCTCAAACCTTTGCACATGCTTGGAGTTGCTTCATCTGCAATAGATGTCACAAGGGAGACATAATCTCTTTTATCCTTGGTCCCCCAAGAAACCAGGAAAGCTTTCATGGAAATGGGAGGCCCTGCATGGGATCTGGAAAAATGCTCAGAAAGTCTCTCCTAGAGAGGGCAGCATTTTCGTTTGGGGATGGGATTAAAGAAGACCTAGAACTTCTGAGAGCAGCAGTGAGCATGTTTGGAGGAAGCGCGGCATATGGCTGGAGCAGCGGTTCTTTATGGAGGACAGTTGGTCCCCAGGGGACATTTGGCAAAGCCTAGAGACTTTTTGCCACAATTAGTGATGGTGGTTACTAAGGACATCTAGAAGGTGTAGGCTAGAAGCAAATGGTAAATGTCCCACAAGTCACAGGGAGCCCCCACAGCCAAATACTGTCTCGTCACACATGTCACAACTCCTGAGAGTGAGCAGGCCTGACCTGGGAAGATGGGGTTGTGAACAGGAAAGCTGGGACTGGAGCTGTGCGGTTATTATCACCCTGGTGCCTATGGGATTGGGTAAGAAGATTAAATAATGGTCAAGAGTGAGCTGAGTCTGGAGTCGGGAGACTGTTTAGGAGACCACTGGGATTGTTCATTCGCTCATTCTTCATTCTTTCCTTATACTCTATGAAGTATTTAATGAGCACCTGTTATGCACTGCTTTGTGTGCATAATAGGAATATCCACTGGAATGTCATGGTGAGTAAATCAGACCCAGTCCAGTCTGGGGGATTTCAGAGCTGGAGTGCAGAAAGGAAAGGCTATCTATGTAATCCCTCAACTATGTAAACACTCACTGGCAGGTGTAATGAGGCAGCAATGAGGGAGTTTCCAAGACAGGACTAAGATGATTGAGGGGAAGAGGCTTACATTGAAGATCTGGCCAAGAAATCAGGTGAAATTCTGCCAGACAAAGCACAAGAGAAGCCATTTCAAGGTAAATTTTGGAGGTAAACAGGACTACACGTTCTTGCTGTCATGGGGGAGCAAAGAGACACCAGTGACCAGCCTAGATTCTGGCTCCAGGCTCTGCACTGGTGACAGTGTCTGTACCTAGATGGAGAAGAAAGCTAAGAGCTCAGTGTGGAACCATCAGATCTGTGACAAGTGACTTTGCAGCATGTGGCAGTTCCCAGGACCCCGACTCCCCTCCACTGGCTGGAGCTGCCTTTCCCGCCCTAGCTCACTTCATTTCCACTGGCTGTCTCTGGAGAAGCCCTGACTCTCCAGGCCCAGGGGGTGTGTGACATTCCTAAGGTTGCCCAACTTGTTAATTCTTCAGCCAGTGCTGGCTCTGAGACCCCAGGCCTGAGCACAGCTGAGCAAACACGGAACCTCACATTCCAGTCCGCTCTGCGCTCCCCAAACTGCAGTGCCTTGGACAGTTTTCAGCCAGGAAACTTGGACTAAATGGATTTGGAAGCATTTCATCTCCACCAAGTCTCGTCCTCAGCAATGAGATAATAGGAGAATGGGGGGAGATGACGTCATCCAGGAAGCAGAGACAAGCTTGGGATGGGGCCCAGGAATTCATGGGTGAGAAGGCTCGGGCTGCCAGCCCCTGCCCAGGGCTGGAACACCAAAGCAGCCACAGTGGGTTTGCTGATGCCCGAGCAATCAAGTCTCCCCAGTTCTGCCATCTAACCCTACCCAGCTGTTAAACAAGACTCTTCCTGTCTCTGAACATTGCCTGAGGCCCCAGAACTGAAAACAATGCATGCTTAAAGTTGCCTCTGGAGAGTTAGCTGTTGGGTCCTCAGCAAACTTGTTCAGAACCTACAGGGGAGATGAGGAAGCTGAGGCAGCAGAGACCATGGAGCACAGCGTGACTGGTCAAGAAGCTGGTAAGAATGATTTCCTCAGAAAAAGTCAGCCCTTTGGGAGAGGCTGTCTGCTAGGGAGTGGGGGGCAATATGCAGCAGTGTTTAACAAAACTACTCCACAGAGATCTTGTTTGTGAGCTCTGGAATTAGGGACAGTACGGAGGCTGATCCCTCACTGGTAAATGCAGGATATCTGAGCAGGAGACAGAGCTTTGGACAGGTCGAGTGTGATCTGATCCAAGATGGGCCTTGGAAAGGAGCCAGCCTGAGAAGCTAGAGTGTAAGGGGAGGACCTCAACAAAAGAATGTACTCTGGAACCCCAAAGTGAGAAGCATTGCTCAGAGCAAGTCTCTACAAGTGGGAGACCACCAGGAAGGGAGGAGTCTCCCAAGAACCCAAAAATATGATGCATTTGGGCCTCCTGGAAGGCCTAAGGTCAGCTCACAAGCGCATCTCTGGTTCTGCATCCTTTTCCTAATGTACCCTTCTGTGGCATGGGAAAGAGAGGAGCCCTGCAAGGCAAAATGAGTGACTACAGGGAAAGGGAGGAGCTGGGACTGTGCAGTGACCAGATCCCAAGGTGTGTGTGCGTGCGTGCGTGCGTGCGTGTGTGTGCATGTGTGTGTGTGTGTGTGTGTGGTGTGTGTCTGTCTGTCTGTCTGTCTGGCTGGCTGCCTGGCTGGCTGGCAGGGGCAAAGATGTGAAACATATAAGTGAGCAGTTCTTTGGCTTAGCTGCACTAGGTTTTTAGTATCTATAGATAATCAAACTGTTTTGCATGATGAAACTGAGCTTCAGTGGAAAATCCGTACATCCTTCTGGGCATGGGGAAGGAAGGAGCCCTGATCCCAGGACTGCACCTGGCCAGGAAGTTCGCCTTTCCTCCCTCCCCGTGTAGAGACAACAGCAGGACCAGCTCTGTGTCCCCGCTGAGCCAAGGTCAGTGTGGGGGCTGTGTTTTTCTAGGAAGCTGATGACTTTGGCAATGAACTCTCCTTGAAGCAGAGAAGAGTGGCTGCCTACCTCTCCTCTCTGATGCTTGTCCTTTCTAGGTGCCGGGAGAATGAAGCCCAGAGTCACTTTATCCCCAGGACCAGGAACTGGCCGGTTCAGGGAGTGACCTGGGTAGAAGGTCCCCTGGTTCCACCGGTCACGGCTGCATGGACTTGGGAGGTCATGGGACCAGAGACAAAGGGCCAGGGCTACCCACTGACATGTACAGACCTTCACTGGTGTCCTCCACCAAAAGCCAGAGGCAAATCTCTCCTTGTGGTCCATAGTGTGACCACAGAGAGATGGTTTCTGGATCTCAGTCCCTTCCTCTGTAAAGTGAGGACACTAAGGTAAAGTTCGCTTGATTGGGACATTGTCGGGATGTTTAAATGAAAAGCAGTATTGAATGGAAGAGCAGTGCAGGCACAAGGAAGGTATAGCTTAAAAATAAACCCCAGGGCTAATTTCCTTGGCTGCCCTGCATCGGTGTCACTTTGCTTGTCAGCTCATTGTCCCCTTTGCTGTCCCCCATAGGCCATGTGTGCAAGTCAGAAAGACAAATGTAGGGTTAGTCAGAGTGGGCAGCAATGTGGGCAACCAGGTCACTGATGGACCCACAGTGTGGAGGCTGCACTTTTACCCTCAGTGACCTCTCAGTGATGGAGACCTAAGCCAACTACAGTTACATATGACCTGTGGATAAGCGAGGCTACTACTGAAATGATATCAAGGAGGGGGATGAGAAGAAGAGGTGATCCCTTCCCAGTGTCTGCCCAGGGTTCTACTGTCCCCACTTCCAAGGCATTCTCTCCTCTGCTCAGAGGAACCACACTGCCCTTTCTTTGTTATGATACCATCTTCCTTGGGGTCTGTTGCAGTTTAGACCTCTAGTGCCTTCATCGAGTATCTTAATAGCACTGATTATACCCTATGAAGTTTCCAGTGACCTTTCATTGCACATTAGTCTAATTATTTTAGCCTTCAGAATTTCTAAGAACTTATTTCTTGTTGTTACTGATGGTTTTGTGGAACAGAGTCTAGCTGTTTAGCCTAAGCTGATCTCCTTGCAATACTCCAGATTCAGCCTCCCAAATGCTGGAATTTCACATGTGGGCCACCACTCCTGGCCTGAGTGACAAGCAGTACTGTATCCAGTCCTGTCTCCTGAGACCCAAGACAGTCCCAGCACTCATCTCTTAGAAAGTCTCCATGCAAAGGTTTGATTCAGCCCACCAAAAAGGGCAGTGATAGCCTCTGACAGACACGGAAATGGTACCACAGCATTGTCTAAAGAAATCCTATGACTTCTAAACCATTTTTCCATATGTTCCAGAGACAAAAAAGAACCAAGCAGTCAACTATGAGCAAGAACTTGAGGGAAAAGGGAGGAGTTGCTGAAGAAGAAAATGTATAAAGGGTATACAAGTGAGAGTTTAGATCAAAGGCTGCTCAGCGTGGAAAAGACTTACCCAGAGTGGTGCTAGGTTGTCTATGTGAATTTTGCTGCTGGACATGAAATGTGCGTCTTGCTCAGTTCCAACAATAGTCAACTCATGTACCATGATGGATTGCCATTTGGTATAAAATCTTTGATATATCTCTTGGATAGGTATTTTAACTATCAGAACTCCCACACATGGGGCCTCCTGGGTAGATAAGTAAACTTTAGAGTTAAGACCAGGATGAAACAGAAGTTGCTGCATAGCAACACAAACTTGATGGGTAATACTTTCAGCAAACTGTGGTTTGCAGGTGTCCCCTCTGAAACCCAGTCATCATCAGTGTAATAATATTAAGAGGCTTGGTTTTTTAGAAGTGATTAGGCTCTGAAGGCTCCTCCCTCAGAGGTCAGATATCCTTATAGAAAGCCTCTGCAGAAGAAGCCCTTTTGCCTTTCTGTCTTCTGCCATGAGAGGCTTCAACTTTCTTCCCCTCTGTTTTCCCCTCCAGAGGGTTCCATGTGAGAGGTGCCATGTTGGGAGCAGACAGCCCCAGCCCTCATCAGACAAAGACCTGCTGCTAGCTCAGTCTTGGACTTCTCAGCCTCCAGAACTTGGGAGAATCTATTTTTGGTCTTTACAAAGTAGCCAGTATTTGATCTGGTGGAATAGCAGCACAAACAGATGAAGTGTGGTTCTCTAAGTCCAACGTTAGCAGAATGAGTGTCGCAAACAATGGCAGCCCTGGACAATTCAACAGCTCTACACTTAGCTCCTAAGCTGTTCCCAGTGGGTAAAACTGAGAAGAAGCTCAACCCAAGCCCACTCAGGCCAACAAACTAGGGCCCAGGCCAGGTGTCCCCATGAAAGAGAAAGACAGGAGAAGCCCAGACACTATAGTACAGAAAATAGGACTAATAGCTTTTTAAAACCCATACTACCTTCTGGTTCTGGTGTGAGTACCCACAAAACAAACACTCCTTTTCAGGGGTGAATGAGGTATATCTTTCTTGATTGATTTGTCATAATTCCTTATCAATCATGCTAGGCCAAAGAAAGAATGAATGACCAAAGAAATAAAAAAAAATTCCATGGGCATATGATAATTTTGCCTGCATGTCCCTTCCATTTGGGTCCCTGTGAATCAAGGGCCATTTCATGGACACCGGTATTCCAGAGACTGAGGGGGCAGATCCAATTCCCACACTATATTCAATCCTCACAAAAATCAAGGGGAGGGTAGATATAACCAGTTCCATCTTACAAATGAGAAAACATTATCAAAGTGTTTTTTATAAATGGCCTGACCATTCAGACATTACTCATGGGAATATAAAATGGTACAGCCATTTTGGAAAATATTCTGATGGTATCTCAAAATGTTAAGCAGAGGTACCACATAACCCACAATACTGAAGCATCTGCTTGATAGAATTCCAAACAAATGTCCACCCAAACCTGTGTGTTCACTGAAGCATTATTCATAATAGCCCAAAGTGGACAATTCAGAAGTCCATCCAGTGATGAATAGTAAACAAAACAGTAAAAACACACAGTATTATTCAATAAAGAAAGGGAATCAAATATGGATACAGGCTACAAACATGAGTGAACTTGGAAAACAATGTTACATGAAAAAAGTCAAACACAAATACATTTGACATGGATAGAAACTAGATTAATGTTCACGTATGATGGGGACCAGGGAGAAATGGAGGGTGATTGTTAATGGTCAGGGGGTTTCTTTTTAAAGTGATGAAAACGTTTTTGTTTTGTTTTTGTTTTTGTTTTTTAGGTTTTTTGAGACAGGGTCTCACTTTGTAGTTCGGGCTGGCCCTGAGCTCAGCCTCAAACTCACATCACAGCAATCCTCCTGCCTCTGCCTCCCGAGTGCTGAGATTACAGGTGTGAGCCATCACGCCCGACACTGTGGTATGTGGCACTGGTTGCTGCTGGGTATGAGTCTCCATGTCCAGTATTGTTATGTGGTTACCAAGGATCGAACCTGGATCCTTGTGCTTGCAAGACAGGCACCAGAACCAACTGAGCTAACTCCCTGGGCTCCAGTAAACATTTTAAGATATAGCTCTGAAAACTATATTTCAAACCACTGAGTTGTATAATCCAAATGGATAAATTTTATGCTATGCAGCATTTCTCAATTAACCTATTTTTTAAAATTAACTGCTGGTCAAACCCTACTGGACACCTGGGCTTACAAAGGAGTCTTGAACTTAACATTCAGTGCTGCTTTTCCAAGAACAACACCAAGCTTCTCTGTGTTATGGAAGAGAACACAGAACTCTGATACCAGGCAAATCTGGGCTCGTGTGTCCCTGAGTTACCTACTTCGCTCTTGTGTGTCAATTTCTAAGTCTTTTCTGGAGATGAAATGGGACAATATTTGTTGCAAACTCTTACATCCTTGTGCTCAACTATTTGTTAATTATAACAATGCTCCCCTTTCCTAGCAGAATGACTCAAAAGAAAAGTGACAAGGGCATGAGTCATGAGACCACAGTAAGAGTCTGAGAATAATAATCAAGTCAAAGCCTGAGGTAACTGCTGGGCCCACTGTGAGGACAAAGGTTCAGAAGTAAATGTGCAATTCAGGAGTCAGGAAGTGACACTGGGCCTCAGGCTGGTGGAATTGGAGATACTAAACTCCTCCTGGTTCTGCCTGGCTCTGCCTGGCTCTGCCTGAGGAGGCATGGAGGCTCTACCTTTAGGGAAAATGGAGGGCACCAGAAGCAGATCTCGAATGTGGGGCATTTTCAAAGCAAACAACACGGAGACCTGAATAATCTCAGTCCTTGAATGGTTTTTGCACATCCCAAATAGCTATTTGAACTACAGAGAACTATTTCATTGGGGAAAGTTTTTTTTAAGAGCCATAAGGATGAGAAAAAGAAGGTGGGATTACTTAAGATGGTCCCATACCTACTTGGGATGGTCTCTCAGACATTAGAGGGCAAAAAGGAAGCCAGACACCTTTGTATTTAGTCAATGAGCCCTGTGATCTTTCTTTCTTCTACAGTATCTTCTGCACTTATCTTTTGTGGAAAGAACAGAGAAAGAGCTCTTTTCCTCAGCACTGACTATGGAGGTGTGGCCATCTCTGACTCAGTGGCCCACAGGCCGCTTGTGGAACCCAAGATCATCAAAAAGAGGACTAAGAAGTTTACCTGGTACCGTCAGATCCATCAGTCAAAATTAAGCACAACTGGTGGAAACCCAGAGGTGCTGACAATAGGGTGCAGAGAAGGTGCAAAGGTGAGATCTTGATCCCCAACATAGGTTACGGAAGCGACAAAAAGACATGGTGTATGCTGCCCAGTGGATTTCCTGGTGCACAACTCCAAGGAGCTGGAGCTTCGGCTGATGTGCAGCGTATCCTACTGTGCAGAGACTGCTCATAACATCTCCAAGAACTGCAAGGTCATCGTGGAGAGAGCAGCCCAGCTGGCCATCCCTACTACAAATCCCAGAGCCAGGCTACATAGTGAAGAAGTGTGTAAAGGGCTCACTTATTTCTTCTTAAATAAAATCATAGAAACTGCAAGAGAATAAAAATAAGCTGCCAAAAAGCAAAACAGAGAAAGAAAACCATATAGGTATGTGGTTAAAACTTGGCTCTTAATTTTCAATTCAGTCAGCCCACTTGAAAATTCAAGAATTAGGACTATTCTCGGTGATGCTGGAGCGACAAATATGGTTAAAAATGAGCTCCTCAAAGATTGTCACAGAGGTAGAATAAGATGGTGACTCAGTTGAACAAATTATTGACTCAGAAGCAGGCAGAAGCAAGTCTCTGCTTGAAATTTCTTTAAACCTCAAATACCAACTTCAAAGCTATTATAGATATGACTTCTAAAATAGAGTAGTACCTGGCATTGTAGTCCTCAGGGCATGGTAAGAAGTGAAGCTCTTTAGATGGCTGCAGATATGGGCTCCAGAGGAAGCCAGGGGGTCAGAGCCAGAATGGGGAGCAGACTAGAAGGCCCTGTAGTGGGGGAGGCATACGCCAGTTAGGTGGCTCAATCTGACAATCTCACAACCTTGGCAATTTGGCTTCAGACATCAGGACTGAGGCAGTTTCCATATTGGCTGGAAGCTTCTAGCAGGGATGATACCACTTCTGGGGGCTCCTGAAGAAACCCTGTGCTCCATCAGGGCAGCTGGTCAAACTGACATGAGGTGGGAGACGAGGGCAGGTTTACAAATATGACAGGACTTGGCTGGGGATTTAGCTCAATGGTTCCAGTGCCTGCTTTGCAAGTGCAAAGTTCCAGGTTCCGTCCCAGGTAACCACATACTACAGCTCTGGGCGTAGTGGCTCATGCCTATAATCCCAGTACTTGGGAGGCAGAGGCAGGATGATTGCTGAGTTTGAGTCTGAACTACAAAGTGAGACTCTGTCTCAAAAAAAAAAAAAAAAATGGCAGGACTGAATACTAGTGGTGTCCGGCAGGCCATATTTGACCTCAGTAAATGGCAACTGTCCCACTCAGGCCATTCACAAAGTGCCGAATTCTTCAAGGCCCATAGAGAGGCAGTGGTTTGGAACAATTCACCACCCAACTCTTCCCCTGACTCAGTCCAAGGATTCTTTTGAGCTCTTGGATTCAATAGGGAAGAAAGAGGCCACTGCCTGTATCCAAATCTTTTGTACATACTGTTCCTGCCTCAGTGGGTTGCGATTTTCAACCCAGAAAAAAGACAGCTTTTTTATTAACCGTCTTTGTGGTTCTCAGCTTTCTCCCCAGCCTTCTTGGCGACAAGCTTCTCTCTAGCCCAAGATACTCATTCAGCAGCAGAGAGGGTAAGGATCTCTGGAAGAGGCTCCGGGTGAGTGAGGTAGCAATGAAAATGTCTTTTAGCAAAAGAGGATTCTCAGCAGGGCCTTAGAGTTCCCATCATGAAAAGCAAACTGCTTGTTTCTTCAGGCAGCCTTGGGTCTGTAACTGCGGTCAAGTAAAGTGAGCTCAGAGCCAGGTCAGATAAGCCAGGGGAGACAGAAAACACAGCAATTCAGAAAAAAAGGTTGAAGGAAAAAATGGTATAAACTTGAATTTCATTAAAGCTTGAGTTAAAAATAATCTATTGATTAGTTCATAAAAGGAGCTGGTATAAAATTATAAATGAAAAAAGTGAAAAATTATCTTTCTTACCTTTTTATTCTAATGAAGCAGATCTCCTTCCTGAAAGGAAGTATTAACAATTTCTTATACCTCCTTTGAGAGATAATTTATCAGTTTTAAATATAACATATATAATTCATATACATATCTGTATATTCCTCCCCACTTTATAAATGGTAGCATATTGTTTATTGTTCTGACTTTTTCTCTGCTTAATGTATCCTGGAAACTGCTGAAAAACTGTCAAATTACTAATGATCAAATTGATTCATGCAGTGGTCATTTATCTGCTATTAAAAATTTGACATCCAGCTCTAAAATATTTTTGCTTCATGTGTTTGCCTTTTTTCTCCTAGAACTTCACATTTTGGCAAAACGTATGACTTCTACACAGAAATGGCAATCAGGCTCTCACTCTGGTTTTTAACTACAATTTCTGCAAATGATCTAATGCTGAGTCCATAGCTAAATGTATCATGCTCACCATCACTTCTTTTTCTCAGGTCTCCAGTGATCTCTTTGTCATCAAAATTGGCCTTGTCTGAGGTTTTCAAAATGTGGTCAGTGAGACTGTTGGTCTTCTATATGTGAAAATGCTTTTTTAAACTTGACCAACAGGTTTGCTGGGTATAAAAGTCTTAGATTTTTCTCCTTTTCTTTTCCTGGTTTGGAGTCGTGTTGGTTATCATGGTGAGGAACATGATTCACGTTTGCCCTTCATAGGTCCTCAGAGGGTTCTGTACCTTTGCAGCCTCTACTTCACTTGCTCTGATTTGACACTTTGTGGGCCAGCCTTCCCTGGGACAAGGTATTTCCGTTCATAACGTAAGTTTTTGGCTTCTTTTCCGTCAGTATTCTTGGATCATCTGAGTATTCAGTCTCTTCTCTATGTGGATTCCTTTCTACAGGGATATTATTTATGAACCTTCCCAGACTGACAACCTCACTACTATTTTTCACATTATTTTCAAACCTGTTATTTTGAGCGCATTTCATTTACTTTTTCATCCTTTTCTGCTTGCCTTTCTTATGTTCTTACTGTGTTTTTCCCTTGAGTACTTATTTCAACGTGCTCATCGTTTCTCTGTGTCTCCTTCCTGTTCCCCCTACTCCTGGGAAGAGGAACACAGTGGTTACAGGTGAGGGCTGCCGAATCAGGCCTGCTGAATGTAGTTCTGATCAAGCTCTGTCTTGCTGGGTTGTTCAGCTTTAACATGAGAGACTTGTAAAGGTGTTGGAAGGTGAAGGAGTCTGTACATAGCCACTCTAAACCGTTTTAAAATTTAGGAGTTAGGGCCAGGGATTTAGCTCAAAGGTGCCACAGCTACCTGGCAAGTACAAGGTCCTGAGTTCAATTCCCGGTGCCAGGAAAAAAATTTAAAAAGGTTTATGAATTAACAAGCCAGGGATGTGGTTCAGCGGTGCTGCATCTGTTTGGCAAGTGAAAGGCCTTGAGTTTAACTCCCAGTAACCAAAAAAAGATGCGGAAATTAACAACAGGAAGTAATAGTAATAATTGTTATTTCTTCCTTCAGCTTCCATTTGTCTGTTTTGAGCTCTCTGGTATGTAATTGTAAAAATTCATTTTTTTTTTCAATATGGCCATGGTTTTCATCTCCTTGACGATCATATTTTTCTGGTGCCTTTTTAAAAAAATCATTTCTCTTTTTTTTATTAATTTTTTCTTTTGATTATTCTCTATGAGTCCAGCTCTCTGCACCAGACTTCTGCAGGAGATTCCTATGGGCCAGGCCAGCCTGGGCTGTAGACCCACAGAAAATCTCTGCATAATCATAGTGTTGCATATGTGATTGTCCTTCCTAGAAATCAGCGGTTGCATGACTGTGTGCTATTAGGAGTCTTTCCTCCTTACTGTCTCCAACAAATGCCCTCTTGAGAGACAATTTCTGTCTCACCCTGCCTCTAATTCTGCCAGTCACTGAGTGGTAACAAACAGGCCCGAGGAAAGATGCCCACGCCTTGTACCTATGGCCTCCATTTCTACAGGGAGTGGCCGCTGCGCTCTCTGGGGTGCTGGTCGTTTCCTTCCTCCCGGTGGGTGAGGGCTTTCATCAGTGTGAGGGGGAGTGCAGTGTCCTAGCTGTGCCCTCCCTACCCACAGCACTAACGGGCCACTCAGATCCCACTGGAGAGGTGAGTGGAGCGAGAGGCTTGGTTGAAAGCTCCCTCCTCTTCGCTAAAGCGCCTTCCCCACAAGGCAGAGCCCACCTGGCCGGGTTTCGGAAAATGTCCTGGGCTTCCCAGCCGGCTCAGCGCAGGGGAAGCTTTTCACCACCTCGCGGAGCCCCTCGTTGCGCATGCGCACTTGATAACCGTGCCAACCAGCTCAACTTTACTGGAGAATCAACACAACCCGGCCACAGCTGTGCTCGAGAGACTCACAGCTGAAGGTTACGGTCACTCGCGCACCAGGAGCCTTCCAGAACCAGAACCACCAATTGGGTAGCTAGGCAGCTGAGAAAAGGTTTAAATGGCGTCTCAATGAAAAGGACCGGCGCCATATGAATCTGTCTGGTTCCTCTTTACTGTACGTGAGCAGGCCAGGCAGGGACTTCTGAGTCGCAGGGGAGGTGGGCAGAAAGTCATATGCTACCTGGGCTGGAAGTACCACCAAGTACAGGGAGCACCTTTCTGTGGAGGGAGGTTGTGTGCACAGCAAGACCGAGTCCCATGATCCAGGAAGGCCTCCGAGGGAATAAAGCATGCCTCAAAGTCATTGCCTCACAGAGCGGGCCTGGGGCTCCGGGGCTCTGGGGCTGCCAAAGAGATCAGAGCCAGAGACACTTGAAGGTCACTGAGGAAGTGGAACACGCCCCTCCCCCACGTCGAATTCACAGATCCACTAACTAGCAGGATCCTCAGGAATCCCAGTGGGACCGAAGGGCAAGGAAACCTTGAGTGTGAATTCTCTGCCTAGAAGTTTAACGAAATGTTTTTCATACATCATCATGGGTCCCAAGGCCCCCAGAACTGCTAAAGTGACAGCGATCAAAACTGATTTGGGGAATTTCATCCACACATTCAATGTCCTGGTTCCCAATATGGAAGCTCAGGGGCTTAGTTTCACTGCTAGTGAGAGGACCTACAGGTTTGATGCATGACATGTAAAAGACAAAACAAAAAGGCGTTTGATCGCCAGCCACGGTGGAAAGGTTTCAAGCAGGAGGAACGCAGCGTAAGCTCTGAACACAGGCCTGACAGGGACTGGAACACTGTGACACTGCTCGTTTCCTGTGATTTGACAGGGGGCTCCTTGATTGCAAAGTTCACTGCTTAATTTTCTCCACACTTACGTTTCCGCAGGTACTGGGATCACAGGTGAATATTCTGATTCTCTAGGAAGCCATCCCTGCCTGAAATTTTGCTCCAAGAGCCTCTGCGGAATGCTTTTGATTTCCACTCAGTTTTTGCCAAGGGTGGTCTGGGTATCGTCTCACGTGCTTATGGGCACCCTGTGCCGCCGCTTGCTCCGCACTGATGGCTACGTCTATGAGCAGCTTCTCTGAGTAGCAGGCAGGACTGACTCCCAGGGACAGCAGCGCTCCTGCAGAGAGCGGCCAGCTGAGAAGGCAGGTTCCCACGAGGGCCTGTGGTTCTGCTTTGCCCAGAGCCCATTTTCAAAACCAAACACTGATGGCAGAAAAGCAGAATTCCTCTGACATGCCTGTCTGAGGGTCCATGTCTGTTTTTCCAGTCATCTGGTTGCATAATCCACCCTTTATGTATCACTTGGGAACACTGAATGTGAAAAGTAAAATAAAACGGCTTTGTTGGACAGATTCCTCCCCTAGTAGCCAGTCTGGATTTTGGACCAGCGATGCGCATGTCTGACAGCCCTCGGGGTGACCCCAATATGGGTGGGCCACGATCTATGCTCAAACACTGCTGTGCTAGATGATCACACACTAAGGGAAGTAAGATGAGTTATGTTAATGTGAAAGCAATTAATGAGCCACATTCCCCTTCCACTATCTTTGATAACTACTGGCTGGGATGCAGATGTGATGGCACAATTCTGATCAGTCAGCTTGGACCCAGCAATGTACAATGTGGCTGTGCTGTGGACCGCCAGATGAGCTATTGTATTTCATGTGATTTTAAACAAAAACATATATACATACACAGAAGTGGATTATCTTGACTTGAGTGAAGATAAAATTGATTGTGTCATATTGCTCCAATGGAAAAAAATGTGAAAATTCAGAATAGTTGTTTAAGAGTTCTACTCACCTTGGCTCACTGTTTTAAAGTCCATTGGCAATCTCTCTCTGTCTTATATATCTTTGGGTTCTCTACAGTATTAGAGGTACAGTAGATACTCAATAAATGCAATAATTAATTTCATGAGAAGCAATGGCACACATTCATTGTGAGTGTAACTTGGGGGCCAGCTGCCTGAACTTGAATGTGACCCTGGCCATGTGACTTTGGACAAACTCTCTCTACCGCTGGCAAAATGGGGATAAGACTACATATGTGCCTCATAGGACTTTTCAAGGGACAAATAACCTAATCCATATAATGTGTGCAGTAACAGCATCAGGACAACACTATGGGTTAGCCATCATTACTATTGTGATTGTTAATACAGTGACGACAACCAAAATCATTTTATAGGACCAAAGACTCGCACAAGTTACTAATATTTTCAGTATCTGTGAATATACATAGTGCAGCTTTTTTCTTGGTTTTTTTTTTTCTTTAAGGTTCTTTGCCTTGTAGTTCAAGATGGCCTCACCATGTAACTCAGGCCACCCTTGAATTTGTGGCAATCCTCCTGCCTCAGCCTCCTGCTATAGTGGATCATTTTAAAATGAAAGCCATGTTCAAATTATTCTAAAAGATATTTTATGTTTTTCATTTTGTATTATTAAAAGGAACATATTTATAAGGCCATTAAAAAAAAAACCCTGATGGCAGAAGAGGAAAATTCCTCTGAGCATTGCCCGTTTGAGGGCCACTGTGTATGGAGTTAGAATCCATCAGTGGAGCTGACGGGATTCTTTTTCTTAATACACAGAAGGAAGCAAGGCAATTTCTTTCAAAAAGTAAATTTTCTCCTTTCTTGTTCTATTTCCTCCACTGCGATGGTTCTGTTTTATCTGTAAGAAAAAATAGTAGAAGAGAGAAGCTGTTCTCTTCCTTGCTGACTGGGAGACATTTGCCTGAGCAGAACCCAGCTGTTTTTTGTTTTTTTGTTTTTTTTCAGCACCAAGGATTGAATTCGGGCCCTCACGCTTCCAGGGTACGCACGGTACCACTTGAGCTAAATCCCCAGCCCGGGCCAGCTTTGTACACAGAGGGGTCCTCATTCCAAAGCTACACCATCAGGGCTGAGTGCAGGGCCCCAGGACCCTCGTAAGTCGTGTGCACGATTAGGAAACCACAGCTGTCATACTTTTCAACCTGTTCCGTATTTTAAATTTTCAAACCAAAACAAAAGAAAATGAAAAATAAAACTAGAGAATAGCAGGGATTAGGACTTCCCTCTCTGACTTTTAAGGAACCTATACTCTCCAAACTATAGAAAGTAAAAAAATTCTTGCTGAATGACAGCACCAAGTACAAAATAAGACTGTCATACTTTCAAAGCCGCTTGTCAGAGGGCTTTTATTATCCCTAGCAAGGAAGACACAAAATTATTCCTGGTTGGAAATCCTTGTCATCTGGAATTGCCAACCCACAGGGCCCCGTGGGCCACAACCATGCCCTCTGCCCCACGCTGGGTCCGGGCCTCGCCGCACCAGTCCTCCGGAGGGTTTTCCGGGCTAGAATTCACCAGCAGTTGCTCTGGGCTGGAAGAACTGCTCCACACAGGAGCAGAAGCTTGTTTTCCATCTCTGGAGAAACTATTTTGAGAGAATAAAATCAATCTGTAGACAATAAAAATAACCTCCGAGGAGTGAGTGGGAGAAGTACCACCATGTGAGTTAGGAAGCTGAGGAAGGACCGGCAGATGTTTCTGTCACATTAGCAACTCAACCAGGGAAATGAACATCTTCAGAGCTATTTGGGATCAGTTATCTTTGCTCTCTCCTTGTCTCATGGTTATAAACGACATCTTAGAACAGAATTCCCAAAGATGTCTACTTAGCCCTGAACCAACTCGTACAGGAGAACCCCCCTCAGGGGCCTCACTGGCGTCTCACCAGCACCTTCTCTAACCCAGTTAATCGACTCTCTTCCCTCCAGCTGCTTCTATCCAGGCCGTAATTTGCGATGCTCTTTTTCTCCCATGTTCCATTAGGATCAGCAAAGGGCTCAGCTCCCGAGATTTCACTCCTTGTCTCTAGCTCCACGGATCCTACGGAACCATCATTTCCCTGGATTACCAGAACAGGCGCCCGTCGCCTTGCCTCCCTCTCGCTGCCCTGAACACACAGCTGCCCTGTCTCAAGTCACGCCAGGATTTCGCCCGACTGTCTGTCTCTCGAGTGCTCTTCTTGCTGTCCCTTCTGCCCCATGTGCCCGACACTGGCATGGCTGGCTCTCACTTCCTCCTGGCTCCTGTTCCTGTTTCCACATCACAGAAGTCCCTTCTGACCACGGTGCCTAAAGTCACCTTCCTTTCCCTTGCTTTTCCCTGTGACATCCATCACCAGCTAGTTCGTTATTTTTCTCTCCACTCTACACTCTCTGCCGAGAACAAGCATTTTGCTGTCATCTTGCTTGTGCCTAGAACCACGTGCCTCACACAGTAGGCACCGAAGTGTGATGATGAACCCTTTAAGGACCTGTTTTCTTTCTCATGAACTGAACTGCTTCATATACTGGAATAAAACAGCTCAGCTGTCATGTACCTCAGGCACCTCTTTTACTGAAATGTACTTGCTCACTTAATGATATCCCCCCACATCCACATCCACATACTTTCCAGTCTTCAGACCATTTATATCTTGAACAAGCTGCCATTTAAGTACTTTTTTGGCAATTTAGAAGTAAGTCCTGTCCTTCCTTGTTACTATAGTGTGCTACTACAATACTGTAACTATAGTGACTTCCTTTAATCTTTAACTATCATCAATTCTTGAAAGTTTAATTTCCCTCCAAAATTATAGTTCCTATCCTCTGATATAATCCTAAATATAACAGTGAAATGCAGAATTCTTGTCTGGGCCCTAATTAGGAACTAATTCTTTGTTGTTAAATTCTCTAAGCTTCTTGTTTCTTTTTTCTAGTACCAGCCCCGTGGAGATAGGAACCCACGCACACATCATATGTTTGTCTATTTGACCAAAGACTGAAGGCCCGGCAGGCAGTCCCGGAAGGAGGGCTCAAACGGGAGTGTACGCATGCTCATCTCCATTGCTCTTCTGAACATCTGCACAAGGCTGTCCAGTGAACACCAATTAATTTCTGTCAGAGAGGATCTCAAAGTTGTAGCTACTCCTAGAACCTTTTCTTCATCCTCTGATGCCGAGTTTCTCTCCTTTTTAGCAGTTTCCTTATGAAATGTCTGTTTCAGTGATCTACACAAATATACCTTTGTCCTAAGGCAATGTCAACTTTCACAAAACTAAGAATAAACTTGCAAAGAAGGATCAACCTCATGCCATTTGATACTTTTTATTTTTATTTCTACTTGGCATTAATGGGATTTTAAATGTCACCATGGACTCACTTATTTTAACTTCCACCTCCTGCTTTAACCTCTTGACATTTGGAATCTACTGTAAGATTTCTAAAGGGAAGCTCGTAGAATATTTTCAGGAAGCCTTAAAAAAATATTTGTCAATCTCATTTTGGGGTACAGACCTGTAAAAATTAGAAGCAGGGTCTCTGAGATTGTACCCACAGTTCACAGTATTATTTACGCAACTGAGGAGAAATAGGCCAAATGTCCACTGACGGACGGACACATAAGTAAATGAGCTTTGTAGAATACATAAATGGGACAGGACATTTATGCCTTACACGGGAAAAAGTTTATCGCCCATGCTACAACACACATGCATCTGCTCCTTGTTAAGTGAAATAAGTTAATCATAAAAAGGCAAAAACTCTCATTTCCCTTCGAGGAGGTATCTACAGCAGTTAAATTCACAAAGGCAGGGCAGAGTGGTGTTTACCACTCTGTGTGTGCGCCAGGGAACAGTTCTGTAAGACAGGGAAGTTACCGGAGATCTCCGTTTTACAATAATTCAAAGGAGCTTTACTGTACATGGCTAAGACAGTAAATTTGGTGTTTTTTTAAACCACACACACAAACATTAGGACCGGTTGGCCTGTTTATATTTGAAAGTGGTAAGGTGGTAAGCAACAATATTGTGCATGTAGAATTTACCCCTTATCATGATTTCCTCTTAAACCACACACACAAAGCTCCTCTTGAACTTAGTATTTATTAAATATACCAAGTATGAAGCATACTAAATTAGTTATTATTCAGGGAGGGATGACCAAATGTACAGAGTGAAAAAAATCAGCTGTTCTGTCTTGTGTTTTATCCCTGTGACTATCTGATCAACATCTGTCCTCTCCACCGAGTAGACAGGAAGCTCCTGGGGCTGGTTTTGTTCTACAATATATCTCCAGGGTCTAGAACAGTGCCTGGAAAATAGTACAGAAATTTTTACTGAATAAATAGATTTACTATTAAATACTAACACTACTAAATTCAGGTGTAGTAAGAGATATACCATAAAGGACACAGAATCAACTTTCAAAAAACTAATTTTAATCAAAACAAAAATTGATCATTAACAAGTTTATAAAACAGTGATTTAGTTACATAAATAAATTGATATCAGTGTATCAAATCTTAATTACTTTCAACTTCATGAGCATGTTTACATGGGTGATGAAGTACAACCTTTTTTTTCTTTTTACCTATTATAATAAATAAAATGGAGCGCATGAAATAGTTCTAAACAAAAATACCTACAAACATACCTCTAGCATGTTCGCTAATGAAGGGAACAAGACACTGGACAACTTTTGCACCAAAACATAAACATTGCTTTAAAAGCACAAGGTTACAGAACCATCAGCTAAAAAAAAGACACTATACTGTAACCAAAGTTGGTATTTTAATAATATAATGAACAGTTTGGTAGTTAGATCTCCAGTTTGGTTATTTTAAAGCATTAAGACAAGGCAAGATAGAAGGCTGCTTTTGTTTGAGTAATTCTAGAGAAAATAAAATATATCTTAAAAAAAAGAAAGAAAACTGAAAAGTAGAACAGTCATACCTACACAACTTTCTGTCCTGCACAAAGTCAAAATACCTATGCAGAATAGATATATAATATATATAATGTTATTTGTGCACAAAGGTTAGCTTATTATTAGCTCACTGCAAAGGCGTAATGTATCATATGTCAATTGTTTTGGAAAACATTTTGTGTTTTGTGTCAAAAGGGTAGTTCTTTTAAGTTTCCTAGGCGAGGAGGCACGAACCCCAATTCCGGCATACTGAATATTCTTAATGCTAAGGCTTGCTGCTCTGGCTGTGTATTTTGTTGTCCTTCTTTACTCTAGTGCCTGTTACAAGCATGTGTGGTGTAGTGGTTGTTGGTGGTGTCTGTGTGTATACATGTGTAGACATATATGCATATATGTCTACACATGTATACACACATATATAATTTCTCCCAACAGATTTCAGTCCAACCATGCGATCCAAAAGGTGGCTCTGTGCAGATGCCCAGCATGAAGTTCACCACCTGAGCCAACCCTGAAGCAAGGCGCACTTTTAGTCCTTCTGGTAGGTTTTCTCTCAGTTTTTTTGTTTTTGTTTAAAACCAAGCTACTGCAGCTTCAAGTATTTTGCATTACATAGAATATTTTTATAAATTAGTTAATGTTATATTTTCAATATTCAGACATATACTATAATATATATACAGTACAATAAATGCTCTCATTCTTTTTTTTTAATTTTTTTGGATAAATCCCTGAGAATGTATGTTGACAGTCGCTAAGTTTCCACATGCACAAGCATCGTGTGCCATGCTTCTGGACGAACAGCACTGCAAAGCCACGTGGGTCAGCCTTTTCACTACTAGTATTTCATGTTGTTGGTTTGTTTAAATATGCTGAAAATGTAAAGATGAGTTACAAAGGAGTAAAGCTGAATCCATTCGAGGTACTTATCACAGGATGGAGGTGTTTTGTTTGGTTTTTAAAGCCATTTCAATTATTTTTTTGAGGCTGTGAACGTATACAGAAAACAGGAGAGCTATGTGGACTTTTGCCACTTGACAACATATACTCAGTGTAAACCAAACCTTTTTAACCTCTCTCTCATACAAAACCAATAAAAATAGAATTAAAAAATAAAAGCAAAGGAAGAAAAAGGGAAAAACTTAAAAACACACAAACTTTCACAACATGACAATTTAGTCTGCAAACGCAATATAACTATACACATATAATACCGGTGTGGCTCTGTTCTTTAAGTTAAAAAGGGTACAAAGGCAGGCTCAAGTAAAAACAAACCATCCCTCCCATCCCCGCCCCTCACCCATTCATACAAGTTCTATCAACCAAACCTCTCCCGGACCAACATCATCAGTTTCTTTTTGCCTTTGTAGATTTGTTTCAGGTTGTCGATGAACTGTGTAAACTGAATGTGTCCATCATGCGCCATGAGGAAGGTCTCTCGGGCCTTGCTGAGGAACTCTATAAACTCACTATAGTGCCGAGGACTGATGTGTGTGAGTCGTGAGTGCGTCGTGTTGATGTAGGCCCCGATTGTGGCATCCAAGAGTTGCCTCAAGGGGGCTTTGTCCAGTGACATGAGCTTGCCCGAGTTCCTCCTGCCGTGAAGCCCCACCATGCCCGGAGTGGTCAGAGTGCACCTGCGCAAAATGTCTGACAGTACCGTTGCACACTTGACACTCTTGACCACCAGAGGTATTATAGCTGCCAGCTCATTTTTACCAAGGGAGTGGCTAAGCGCACAGGCCCATAAAACATCATTAATGGCAGGGTGCGTGTCCTGATTGTAGCTCAGGTTGAGATGGGTCATGGCCAAGGTGGCCAGCTTGTAGGCCCTCATGGGGTACCCGCGGTGCTCCATGTACCGTGCTATTGTGAAGAGCTGTGTATAGCTCATGCCGGTGGTAGCAGCGTCCAGGACAATTTGGTATGCCGTCTCAAAAGCTATGTGATCCTTTTCACAAAGGGTTAGCGCAGAGAGGGCACAGTTCTGCGGGTCCTTCATAGCACACTGCAGTGCGAGTGTCCGGGCACTGCTGGCCAGCTTCTCCTGCTGGTGGCAGTCCAGGTGGAGGCGGACGATAGTGCTATTGGACATCACGGTCGTCGCAACAATACTTGTGGCTTCAGTGGGAGTAAAGAGCGTGAACCAGCTCTGCATGATGCTGTCTAGGGCATAAACACCTGCGGGGAACACAAGCAAGACTGGTTACTGACGGGGGTGCTGGCTGGCGGGCTCTGCCACTTTTTTTAATCAATGCTTACATTGTTAACCACCACAGGACACGAGCTAGCCAGAAGATCCCGTAAGGTAAGGTGCCTGGGAGCAACCTTTTAGAATAAGGTTATTATGGATTGTTATTCAGTGAAATGCCTGAAAGGAACATGAACTTCCTATAATAAAGAAGCAATCCTCTTGGTAGCTGGTATTTGTACTGTGCTGCTTGCCATTTCAGACAATGGCTTTTTGCTAATGAGTGCCAGTTCGCTGGGAGCTTCTCTGAGTTACGCACTAGAGAAGCTGAAGCACAGTGCAGTATTCACCCAAACAGGGGCTCCACATGCTGTTTCTGTGTGCAAGTTTAAAGAACATACAATACAAAATTTGAAGACACGAAGGACCAAGAAAAATGTCACAATCAAGAGAAAAAGATTAGAATAGAAATGGATCTAGAGATGACTCAGTTTGGGGCAATATCCAAAAAGATATAATCATTTTAAGTACACAAACCCACTATGTACCATGTCTAAAAAAACCCTAAAAGTGCATGATCTGAAAAAAAAGTGCTAAGTCACAGAGAAAGAAGATGCACATCTTGGTGCAAAGACAAGAATCATGTGGCAGTTTTTTGTTTGTTTGCTTGTTTTTTTGAGACAAGGTCTCGCTTTGTAGTTTAGGCTGGCCCTTGAGCATATTATGTAGCCCAGGCGAGTCTCGAACTCACAGCAATCCTCCTGCCTCTGCCTCCTGAGTGCTGGGATTACAGGCATGAGCCACTATGTGTGGCATTGTTGTATGTGGTTACTAGGGATCAAACTCGGGACCTTGTGCTTGCCAGGCAGATGCTAGGAACCACTGAGCTAAATCCCTGGCCCTCTAGAGCAGTTTTTAACTTATATTATCTTTGTATTGCTTCAGTAACCTATGATGTCAATGACTTCAACACAAATTGTAAACTGAGACTAAGTGTTTGTTTCCCAAAATAACAAACTATTACATATTAATAAAAGAAAACTAAAAATGATTTTATAGGATCTACTATCAGCGCCTAAACACTGGGATGGCAGTAACTGCTCAGCAAGAGATGTATATCCATATATTTCAAATGAAAATAGAAAGAGTTTAATAAGTATTTATCTTAAATAGCCACCATTTTGTTTACATTGCCTTCTTGCTAAGAATGTGCATTTTTCTTCGTACTGACATCCTGTAGCAATCGAGAAAAGGGTAAGCTGATGGACCTCATCATTCAAAGTTTATAAACAACAGAGATCATCTTCTGGCTGGCCACTATTTCTCACACACCTGAAAGTCCACCAAACCACACCCAGAGGTTGTCATTTCTTTGTTGGATACTCAAATGGTAAGAAAAAACAAAACAAAACAAAGAAAGAAAGAAAAAGAAAAACAATTTTAGAAGGGGCCAGGGACTTAGCTCAGTGGCACCACACGTGCCTTGTAAGTGCAAGGTTCTAAGTTCAATTCCCGGTACCACAAAAAAAAAGGAAAAATAAAAGAAAGAAAAAGATGACAAAGTAACTTATGTGAACTGAATAAAAGGGATTTAGTCCCAGATTTATTCTGTTTTAAATCAGGAGTTGGGGCTCCCCAAACATGCTGGTTGAGAAGATGAACAACTCATGTGTGTAAATGGAGGCTGAAATTAGGAGAGGGGGAGGACAGAGGCCCTGCAGGGACTAGAAGAGGCAGGGGTCCTGGGGGAGCTGAGGTGACAGAGTGACATTGTTTTCAGACCCAGGATGCCAGTTTAAGTCCTACCATGAGGCACCCGGAAAGCTCCTGGAGAGTTGACCTACCCACTTCAGTAGCACACGTCACCAGCCACCTCACCATTTCCCGGCGTCGCCAATTTAAGGTTGACAGTGTCATTCGCATAACCTATAAAGGCAGAAAAACAACATAGGAATAGAAGCAAAACAAAACAAAACAAAACACTGAATTCCAAGATATCAAGCACTAGGCAGGTTTCTCTACTCCAAGGACAAAAAGCACTTTATTTATCACAAAGATATGCGCATGCACCTGGGTTTGCCCATGGGTACCTGCCTTGGCCCCTTCCCAGGAGAAGGCAGCCCACGGCCCGCTCCTTTCGAGCTCACTGTGCATTCTGGGCAAGTCACTCAATTCCTTCTCACATGAAAAACCAGAGAACTAGACAGATCATTAGACACAGTCCAGGCCCTCTTCTCTCCAGCTTTAATATTTCATGGTTTAAGTTGTGATGTTTCCTATGAACTCATTTAACCAAAGAACTTTCCACAATAAACAAATATTTTAAAACAATAATTTTAGTTACTTCTTTAGGTTCTGGCTGCTACTTTCTGGTATTTCTGTGGAAGAAATCATCTTTGGCAAACTCAGCAATCTGTCTTTGTTTTTTCACTTTCTAATTAAAAAGTCTCCAAATGCACTTACCTTCCCTCTTCCTATTCTGTTCACTTTTTACGATGCAAAATATCCCCAACGCCTCCCACGGCCTTAGGGGATGACTTTTTAGGGCCCGGGAAGACTGACACAAGGAACAGATTCTCACTAATCTGCCATTTACCCATAACTGGTAACATTCATGTTTCCTTCTGCATCATGTCCAGAAAATGAGGCAAATGATAACAAAAATAAGCCAAATAACAAGCATCTATTTTTAAAAATAAGTTTCTAAATTGTCATTTTATAGCTTAATAAAAATAATCTCCTATACCCTCTACCAATACAGAACTGCATGTTACAATGATAACTATGTTTTCCAATGATCTAATTCTTTAAATTTTATTAATATAATCACTATAAGGCATTCATAACAGGAAAACTAAATTAGTTATCTAATTATGGCATTCTATTCCCCATACTTTGGGTAATTAGGTATAACATATTTTGGGTAATTATGGTATAACATATTCTCTCATTGTTTTTTAATAAGAAAAATAAAAAATGCTAATAGAGATTTCATGAGAAAAGTAGAAACAAACTTTTCAGTTCCTGGTTTATACCATAATCTGTTCAGAAGCTATAAGGAAGCAAGCATCTATCTATATGACTACTGAAAATGTTCTGTATTCTCCTGTACTGAAACCTGAAACTAGACCTTGGTCCAGTCATCCCCCCTTCACCTATTTTTCTCAGGGTTATTAAAAGGAAGCTAGAACTGCCAATGCAAACATCAATAACAATCCATACCTCCTTTAAAAACTTAACCCTTCCTACTGACTAGCTTTAGTCAAGTCTCTTCTTGGCCATAATTCTTCATTTTTTCAAAGGGGAAAGAGTATTAAGCTTATAAATCAGATTTTTTAAATCAAGAAACACAAATAAGGCTTCTAAATGTATATTCCCTATACCTCCAACAGCAGTTGGTTTGGGCAAAAGTGACCACAATCTGAAATACATACTAAGAGCTCTCCTGAAGTCTAACAAATCTGCGTTCTGTAGAATCATTTGCCTGCACTAAAATCCAAACAAATAAAAATAACTAAGAAGTGTTTTTAGTCAGCAGTCTTTAGTGCCCCAAGAAAGACCAGTAGCCATATACCTGCAGGCCCAGCTCCAGAGACACTTTCAAAAGAGTGATGTCTGGCAAACTGTCCATGAGAGTTGCAATTTTAAATGCATCCTGGGCAAGCTTGAAGATGTGTGATGAGGAGTGGATGTTTTTCTGGATAGATTCTAATACTGTTTCCAGCCTCCGAACATCTCCTGCAATGAACAAGGGAAACCCAAACAAACTGAATCAAATATAAGCAAAGCAACATAAACAACAAAAAGACCCCCATATCTGCCCTTCTCCAGAGTGGGAGGGAAAAAAGGAGAAAAACAAAACATAAAGCACAATTTACCTCCACAGTTGGCCCAGCTATTACAACAAAGTGCCCACAGTTCCTGTAATGTCTCTGAATCTCAGCTTCGCAGGAAGATCCACCGAGACACACCCTCAACGAGTAAAACGTACATCCAAGCAGAATCCTGATGCTCTGCTAGTTTGTACTTAGATCTTTGTGATGAATATTTCAAGGACCAAAAAAAATGTAACCAGAACTTTGGATCTGTCTTAAATTCTCAACTATTTACCTTCCTGGGCATGAGCTAAACCCTGTCAGCAGCAAGTTTAATGATACTGGTAACTAAGGGTCTGCTCGGCGCAAGTGAGTAGCACGTTTTACCTCATACGAAAAACATTATGCTAACATACACAAAACGGGCCCTTATTATCCATCTGACAGTACTACTGTTGAGAATTGGATTTTATCTTGAAAAGGTCTTTTTTCTAAAGGCAAAGAAACACTCAAGTATGAGGCCACTGGACATGCTGTACCTTTGGCTGCAGTTAGCATGGTGGATGCCAGCTCACACTGCTGGGATTCGATGTGGCTTAAAGTGAACCAACGAGGGTATCGGTTGGGAACAACTGATGCAATGTGGTGTGGGCGGGTGAGGTCTCCCGTTGGAGCAGTCGATTCCAATACTAGTAACCTATAGTGAGAAGACAGGAAAGGTGGCCTTAGTTACCAGGTGTCTGTGACTTGGCCTCAGGAATGGCTGCAGAAACCAGAGCAGGGGTTGATAGTGAGGGCCACTGCTCAGGACCCTGATTTGGGAAGGTACAGCTACCCTTTGCTGTCTGCAGGCCAAAGTCACACTGTTAATGCCCATCACTCCAACCCAAGAGATTTCCTCTGTTTAGCATCATTCAGCACACTGCAAATACGCAAGAAAATCAAGTCATTTAAATAACACTGAAGAACTCTGAAACACAAATCTTGAGGTATGCCTACTGCTGTTAAATCTTATCATTCATTAAATAATAAAAATCAATAAAAACTGAGAACAAATGGGGATTTAAGCCCGAGACTCTCACAATCAGTGGTCTGTAGGTGGCTCAGGTGAATAAGCTTAACCTATAAAGGGAAGTTAAAAAAAAAAAAAAAGACCTGTCTTTTTCCACAAATTCCTAATTTCTGCAGTCAGTTCCTATGCCTATAGCTTCTAAAACGGCAACAGGAGCTATTTAAAATGTGTACTTTGGTATCTCAGAGAAAATGACCACAACTGCAACCTGTTAAGTGTCTACGTCTGTTCCTTGACAGTTCTGCACAAAAAACCACTCTGATTTCTGATTTCACTCTGTCCTAACAGGCTGACAAAAGGAACAATTTTCAAAAACAAAGCACATCCCTAGTAATCTCTTCTAAATGTTAAGTACCAAAAAGATCAGTGAAGTAGTTGCAACTGAAGCAATTCCTTTACAATAATCAAAACCTGGCCTTCATCCAAGTGTATCGCTGTCAGCTTATGGGATAAGCTGGAGACTAAGAGTTAGTAGGTCAGGGAAGGACACTGGCCTCCAGCCTCAGCTAAGCGCAGTTATTGTTCTACTTTCACCTACAGATAAAGAGATGTCAGCACTGGACAGGGCAGTAGAGTAGGTGATTAAATAATAACTTTTCAGAGTTGCTGCTTAACTTATTTAAAAACTCAAAACTATCAGGGCAGATCGTGCCCGAGCCATAGAAAGGAAACGGCACCACCTGGGAAGAGGAGAAAGCGAGTGCTGCAGACACCCTTCCACACTTGCTCCTTGCTCTCCCCTGGCTGCGCTGTTATCTCCCTTCCACAAAGCCTATAGCTGGGATCATCGTGGCAGGTGAAGAAAAAGGTAGAAAACAGCTCCCGTGCCCCTGCTGTCTCCTGCCATGAACAAACTGCCTGTGCAGCAACCACGGGAGAACGGGAATGAATTCTGGGCATTCCCAAGAAAAGAGAGGCTTTCTGCCTTGCAGACGCCATTACATAAGCCAGAACCACACGGAGACCTTATGCTAGTTTGTTATACTGTACCAGTGGTAGCAGCAACAGCATCTGGTGGCATCATAACATTAACATCCTTCCCTTTAAAACAGAAGTCGAGTTTATAGGATAAGAATAAGTACAGAGCATCTGTCTCCATAAGACAACTTCTACTTCAGCTTCTAAAATGGGAACAGGATCTATTTATTACAAAACTGTGCTCTAAAATACAAATCAAATTGCTCAAGCAATTTGGTTGGACTGTTGCTTTTATTAACTACTGATTTTTGGTACTTTAAAACCAGACAGGAGTACTTATAAGGTTTCTCTAATAATTTACTGAGATTTCATGCTACCAAGGAAGTACATCAATTTCAAATGCTGGCAGGACTTGGGAAAGGAACCCTTTTCCACTGTTGGTGGGAGGGTAGACTAGTGCAACCACTGTAGAGATCAGTGTGGAGATTCCTTAAAAAACTAGTACTCGGTGTCCCCTTTGACCCTGCTATTCCCCTGTTAGGTATATGCATGAAAGAATTAAAAGAATCATACCACAGTGACATAATGCGTACCCATTTTTATAGCAGCTCAGTTTGTAATAGCTAAATCTTGGAAACAGCACAAATGTCCATCAAAGGAAGACTGGATAAAGAAGATGTAGAAGTGTGTGTGTGTGTTTAGTAAAATGGAGCATTATTCTGCCATAAAGAATGACACATTTGAGTCATTTATACTCAAATGGATGTACCTTGGTGACATACTCATAAGTGAAATAAATAGGTCAAAGATGTGTAAATATTGTATTTTTTTCTCTAGTATGAAAACCTGAAGGTGTAAGTGAATGCCAAAATGTACGATAGGTAATGTGAAATGGGAAGAAAATGTGTAAAAGGGAAAGAGAAAGGTTGGGTAGGGGAAAAAAAGAAAGGAAAGAAAAAAATTGATAGTAAAAAAAGGAAACAAAGCTTTTATATATGGGCTGGGAGTTGTAAGGAGGGTAGGGGAATGGGAAAAAGTGAGAATCAAGATGTGCCATGTACAGGTACAAATTCTCAATGTTGAATGTGATCATAATGTAAGTATAAAATGTACCGATAGAATTTGATTAAAAAAATAAAGGATGTCAGCCTTAAAACACATGGACACACAGATGTGTACACACATTCACCCCACTACTGAATCACTGAAAGAAAGATACAAGTTTGACTTATTAATACAAGTTACACTTAGTGTAACTTTGGGAACACCGGTAATTTATGGCAAGGACTTATTTTTGTGCTCACATTGATTACAAATATAGAATCTTTGATGAAAATCTTACAGGATCAAACTGTTTTTCAAGATACTTAAGCTGTTAGATTTATACAGCGCTTGTTCTCAAATGGTGTCTAACATGTACTGTTAGAAACATAGGAGAGTTTTATTAATTTTACAGAAAGGAAAAGGAGAAAAAGACGATGCTTTAAAGAAGGTACATATTTCCTATTGGCCTTTGCAATTTAGTAGGTTATGTATACGATTTTAAAATATCATCAAACTCAATTTAAAAAGTATCCACTTTTGCACAAATTCATGATAAACTATTATATGGAGTTAACTTTAAGAGAGCATGAGACTAAGGGGCGTGACAGAGAACAAGGTATTCTGACTGTCACTGTGGAAAAAAGGCCTGGTGAGAACTGGAACAGTTCTCCCATGATCGTCCGGTCTCTCCTGGCCTCCGGCTGGTCACGGATGTGTCCTGCGGACCCCACAGCCTGGCTGCACTCTTGGTGGAACGTGGAACTGCAACTCGTATTGAAAGCTTCCTCTGATTATTATATTTGATAAGTATATTTGTTATTTATATTGGTTTCCAAAACTGAATTTACCCAGAATAATCATTTAGGAAGGCTTCAACTGCTGTCTTATGGTTATAGTGGACTGAAATGGCATTCTATTCTCAAATTCTACCATCAGCAAAAAAAAGGGGGAAAAAAAGAGCCAGGACAAGTGTTAAGTATGACAGCAGTTAAATATAAATCTCCACTTATTTTAAAACAAAATGAAAAGAACAGATCACCTCTACAACAATCCACAATCCAAGAAACATAAATAAATATCTGGCTTTACTGCTACCTACAAGAAACACAAAGGAACATGAAACTGGTGAGCAGCCTTTTACCCCAAAGGGGACTCTGGCTGGGAATACGTACCGCATTGCTCTCAGTGCAATTCTGTATGCCAGTTCAGCATCATGAGGTAGGAGAGAGGTGAAGAGATACTTGGCAAATGTGTGCATTGGAACGCTCTCCCGATGGATTATTTCGCCTAAACCACTATATGGTCCGGCTGTGGGAAGAGAGCATACACATTTTACATTCCTCAGAAATGAACTAATACTTCTTGTAAAGTGTATTTTGAAATTTTTTAATGTAAATTTATAACACATACAAGCTGATCTAGTTAAAAATTTAAGCAAAGTTATACACAAAAAGGAATACAATTCTTAGTCAAGAGTCTATGGGGTACAGTACCCACCAGAGATTTGACCTCACTCTGCCACAGCTCGAACGGGAAGCACAAGACCCAGTGACCGGAGAAAGGAGTGCAGCCTCCTCCCTCCGCGTGTGAGAAGTGAGCGCGGGGCTCGCACGCTCACAGCGCACTCGCCTGCAGCTCCCTGTGGACTCTGCCCTACACTCACGCAATGGCAGGGGCACAGACTGGGGAAGAGGTGCAGGAGAGCCCCGGGTCTCAGCTCTCGATCCAAACACTTTATGTGCTGCTGCTCCTGAAATAGCTCCTAATTCCCATAAAATGATTAATAAAAATAGCTACCCTTTGATGCTCACCATAAGCAAGAGAAAAAAATGAATGTAACTGAAAATCTACCACTGTGGGGGCCCCAAAAGGCCAATTTTTAAAACAAAACTATATGTAAGCTGTCAAAATTCATTTCTTAGTAAATTCTGAAAGGCATGGTAGCAGAGCTGACTTCCCCTGTGTGTTCCTTGAATGCTGCTCAGAGGGAGAAAAACAGACTTTTAAAATAAATTTTGAAAGGAAACCATAGTGGTCAATTCAACCACTTTGCACTTACGTACTTTGAGGTTTAGTTACCGTAAAATGTTTAATAAGTTAGTTTCCATGTCACCTTTGGGTAACATTTGGTTTACAATTTCTAGAATTATGGAGCATGACACCACTGCTAAGAGGACATAATCCATTTGTTTTCCATGAGAAAAATCCATCTGGTAAAGGGTTTAGAATGCAAGAAATGCTGCTCAGAAAAAAAAAACGGTGAGGGGGTTACTTGAACTGGGTGTTGGGTGGGAATATGAGACATTCTAGATAGTTGCAACAGAAGTTATTTTAATCCAAATTTTGGTTCATATTTTTAAATTATTTACTATTTGAGTACTTTGAAAAAACACAGTTTTTTACCTAGACAAACTAAAATCCATTCTAAAATTTTAATTTTACTATATCTATTAATCTTCTTCTTTAAGACATTTTAAAATGTTTTAGTGATCTAATGTTCTTCGAAGTAGATACAGCGTTACACCTGCACCTTTAGTTCATATAAAAAGGATATAGTAGGTAAGTTACTATCATGGACTATGTACATCTCTCCAGAATTCATATGTTGAAGTCCCAAACCCCAATGTGATAGAGATTTTATGACAGCAATTAAAGTTAAATGAAGTCCTAAGAGCAGGGCACTGATCCAGCAGGGTTAGTGTCTTTCTAAGAGGAGACCCCAGACAGCTCGCTCAGTCTGTCTCTGTCAGGAGAGGAAACAGAAGGCAGCTGGTTCAAAAAAGGAAGAAAGCTCTCTTAGAAGGAAACTGGCCAGCCTAAGTCTGTAACTCACCAGCCTCCTCCAAACCTCTGAGAAATACATGGCTGTCTTTTAAGCTACCCAGTCTGTGGTATCTGTTAATGCAGTCAGGGGTACGACTCTAATTCTCTTTTACTTAAGGAATAATCACAGGAAATTTATAGCTTAGCCATATTTTTCATTTTCCTCCATTTTCTTTCAATGTTTCCGCTTAAGCCCTCAAGTTACCTTTTTTGTACAATTCCAGAAAAGCAAGGACATGTGATCACTACTTCTCTATGACACCTCCCAACAAACCTGTCAGCCAGGTATTACAGAATTACATGTGCAAAAACTACTGGTGTAAACCCTGAAGTCTAGTGTACTGAAAATCAAAAAGCTAATGACTGGCACCAAGTTCTCCCAGAGGTGCTTTACCAGTACTCCACCATCCATGCAATACTGTGGCCAGAAGGGATTAACACTCAGCAACAATACAAGTTATTCCTCTCTTTCGGCAGGTGTCTAGGTACTGTGCATTTACCCCTGGAATCTGCAAAGAGTAGGAATGCACAGAGAGCTTCATGCCCCAGTGTAATCCATTCATCGATGAAGTTCCTTCTTTTTTGGAGTTTATAGAAACAGCCCCTCTGTCTGCCACTGAACTGCCTTCAGTCTTTCCCACCCACTCCCAGGGAGCCTGCAGGGCCAGGAGAGCAGAGGAGACAGAGGTGTGTCAGCAGGGGCCTCTGCTCAGGCAAACACTCTTAAAAAGGTTTGAGGGGAGGGATGGACTAATCAAGAGAAAGACAGCACTTACAAGTACTCACAAAAATGAACATGAAGACATAGTTAGAGAGGTAAATGATGAACAGGTATCACACATTACCAACTTTGAAAACCACACATCCACTTCCTGCAGTTCAGTATAACGGAAATCAAAAGTCATTTAGTACAGCTAGTGAGGAATAGCATTCTTTTTAAAAGTCTATGATTAACTATATGTATTGCTTGTATTTCAGAAAGAATTACACAGAAGGAAACTAAAAAAAAGTAATTAAAGAGTCAGGATAATTCTTCAAGTTTGCCCAAATAGTTTTTATGTTTAGAAAAACAAAGGGAAACAAACTTCAGAAGTTTCAAGAAGTTAAAATTACAAATGTTTACCAAAATAAAGACATGCTGTTGAGATAATTTATCTCAAGAACATTTTCTAGGATATGCAAATGTATGGTGCATTTGAAAAAAAAAATATTTTCTTTCAAAAGGATCTTAAGATTTGGACAAATAAAGGAGGTTTTAAAATGCTCTTTTCTCTAAAGCCTTTCTCACATGTAATAGTTCAACAAGGAACACGACAACACCACATTTTATCATGATGTCAATCACATACCAAAAAATCCCACAATAATAACACACATGTATGTAATTGAAAGAAGCAATTTTATCTATTAGATACCTCCTACTAAAGCACAAGGATTAAATTACTATACTGATTTCATTTATCTTTTTGAGAAAAAAAATCTGAGAAATGGCATTAGCCAAAATTGTTGGGCCATTTAAATCATAACATTTTTAAAAGAAAATCAAAGTTAGCCTTCGAGATTCACGGAAACTTTTTCCTTGGTATGTGCCTACTGGATCCTGTGAAACAATTATAGCATGGAAAGCCACTCTGGTAATCTTCAGTTCTTTTTTAGCATATGCATACACCTTACTAAAAACATAAAAGTCGGTTACAGCCAATAATTTGCAAGAATGCTGACCAATTTCTACTTGATATTGATCAAGCAAATAGGAACACTGATCACCAGCAATAACTCATTATATATGAAAATTATACTTAGGAATACAAAGTTCATGGCATTAAATGAGACTGATTTTCAATAGATTATTCCTACCTGACATGACATCTTCAATCAAGCAATGCAAAACTAAACATTTGTACTTTTTTGTTCAGTGACACTGATTTTTTAAGACAGTGAACAGGTATCTGACACTCGGGGCTCATATCAATCAGGACAACTACCATATTAAATGCATCACACTGTGCTCAATATAATAAAGATGAGCACCTGAATCACACAGGCTAAGTGGAAAACTTATTCATCAAGCTACCTTCTAACAGGAAGACTGCTTGTTTGCGAAAAATTTTCACCAGTGTGTCATCCAATTCAATTTCCTGAAGCTTAGAAATGAGCTGCTCCTCATTCCGGCAAACTTTCTCCTGGGTGTACAGCCCATCCGGCATGATCCGCTGCTGCCCCAGGCCTATCAGAGCCACTTCCACAGCCAGTGTTAAGTAGGACTCCCCTTCTTCTAGGAATTTGTGTGCAGGTAGATGCTGGTATTCCAGGGACTTGCACTGTCCCATATTTTCTGTAAAAAGCCCCAAAAGAAATCAGAACTTAACTACTTTTGTGGGTACTTAGGCACAAATATTTATTCTACTCAGTACTAGTAAATGAATTATTGCCTTAATTCAGGGAAAGCATGTATTTTAGGTTAAAGTGCATATTTTTCCAATATCTTTAAAAGTGACCATGAATGATTAAATGTGTACATTTTGGAAGAGAAAATATTAGAAGTATTTTTCTCCCATTAAAAATGAGTCAACAAAGGAAACTAAGTCAAAAAAAAGAATGGGCCAGGGATTTAGCTCAGTGGTTCCAGCACCGGCCTTGCAAGTGCAAGGTCCTGGGTTTGATCCCCGGTAAACACATACAACAAAGCCAGCATGGTGACTCATGCCCAGCAGCAATCAGTACCATATACCACAATGCTGGGCATAGTGGCTCACGCCTGTAATCCCAGCACTCAGGAGGCAGAGGCAGGAGGATTGCTGAGTTCAAAATCAGCCTAAAACTACAAAGCAAAACCCTGTCTCAAAAAAAGGAATAATACTAAGAATGCTTAGTAATGAAAATATATTTTAAACAATAGTAAAACTATATGACTATAACTGTCCATAGTATTTAAAGACTGACATTTAAAAAGTTGTTTCCATACTATAGTTACAATATTGAGATTTATAGTGAAGACCATTCAGTGCACTTCTGGTACTGAGGCTCACCATGGTGAGGGGAACTGGACAGGCCCTGTCCCTTCCTTACCTCGCCCACTGCTCCTGTGCAATTTCTGCAGGCCACGGTTCTTAATTCTCAAATGGTCACAGAGAAATTTCAAAACACCATTTTAAAGGAATATGTGATGTAAAATAACACAGTCTGAAACAGCATTTAATAGTCTTCTTAAAACAGACTTAAAATATTTAAGTCACTTTTAATACAAGACCAGTTTAAAAAGCAACTAAATTAAACTCTCTAGTTCTAAATTGATGCCTATCTTTATTTTTTAATCTCTATGTTGGAAGACACTCATAAATACAGATAAATCCTTAGATTTAGAATCCCTTGTGACAACAGAATAAATACTTTTAGGTTTTTACGCATGCTGTCAGCAGTTGCACTGACTTTCCCAGCCGGTGGAAGCCTAACTGCAAAGCATGAATCTGCTCTTTCCCTGCTCTCCTGACGAACACAGGACTGTCACCTATGTGGCTTCATAAAACACAATGTGAAGAAAAAGCCTAATACCACTCCAAGTGTAGAAAAAGGAACCAGACCTGCGTCAATGGCGTTACCTGGGAAGTCTGGAAAGGCAGCGAAGTTTTCCTCCTCGGTGTGGCAAGCTTCCATGAGGCTGCTGAAGAGAGTGCCCACAGGATCCAGGGGGTGTCCAACCCAGCCTTCCAGATTGGTTATCGAGGTGATGCTTTTGTGGGGGAGCTCTGTGTCAGACAGGGGGATTGAGAAATGGGAGAAGCAGGGAGGGGAGAGATGAGAAGTAGGGTGAGGAATGCTTTGCCACTTAATAACCATATTTTAATAAATTAGCTCTGAATTCAGATGAGCATTCCCTTGTAATTAAAAAAAAAATCAATCAATCAAAAGGTATCATCATCTCCAGCTTGTAGACAAGTACGAGCTCGAAAAGTTCATCTGTAAATCAATACAAAGGGCACTAAATTCCCAAAACGGCTCCTAGACAACAATTTAATTGATATGTCCAGGATGCTAAGTCGGTATCATTACCCACACTATTAAGTCAAGTTGAATGGAGAAAAACAAATTCCACATTTTCTTCTGGGAAGCTCGGGAAAATTACCCTGCTTTCTTAGGAGTAAGTAATATTAGACATGATAAAGAAGATTCTTTGAGACTATCAACTAGATGAACCAAGAAGCCACCTTCAGGTGTCTCATCTGATTGGGGGCGGGGGGTACAGATGGCTTGACTCAGACAGGGACTCTCACAGAAGCATCACTGAATCACACACCCCCATTACTTTCTTTTTTGTTTGTTCGTGGAAGCCTCTCTCTGCATTTCAGACTGGCCTCAAACTCGCTATGTAACCCAGGCTGTCCTGGGACTCACGATAATCCTCCTGTCTCAGCCTTCTTAGTGCTGGGATTACAGGTGTACCAATTACTCCTGGCCTCCCATCACTTTATGTATTTTTGTGGTACTAGGTCAAACTTGGCCCTTGTGCTTGCAAAGTTGCACAGTACCACAAGAGCTAAATCTGCTGCCCTCTTTTACTTTATAGAAGTTTTCCTTACCATGGATCTGTCAGTCATTTGAGAGTTTTTACACAAAGGTGAATAACAAAAAGTTAGGTTTTAGAGAAAATAACAGTAGTTTCATTTTTTCCCAAAATGTTAATGTTTTCATTAAATTAAGAGTGTTGAGGGAAAAAAGCTGCAAAAGATGTACTCTGCTGTTGTAAAGTTATTTATATCTGGGTGTCTAATATAGTAGTAGTTCTTTCTTAAAGAAAAAAAAATCTATATATATAAAAATTCTAACCAGCCAGAGTTGCTCCAGAATTCAACATTTCTTCAGAAGTCTTCTTGTTTGAATTATTAGCTATCACTACATAAAAATGAAAAATCCCTTGATACAATGTGTGAAATTGTATTTAATTTGGGTACTAGTTCTTGGAAAGGTCTGTCCTTTTGGTTTCTATCACTGGCTTTCATGCATATAACTAGCATAAAAAACAAACATGAGCATTACTCTCAGGAAAATTCCAGTATTTATGCTTAATAAAAACAAAAGTATGCACATGGTTAAGGGTAATGTGTTTATACAAATAAACCTACTGTCAAGTGAGGAGAACTGAGGCCATACAAGAAACAAATAAAAAAGGAACATGATGTTTTCAGAATCAAGTACCTGAAAAGTTATGGAAAACAGTATTACAAGTACTAAGGTACTATATTGGCTAATTCTGGCTTAGTATGCAGTACCTGTAGGCACTTTGGACTCACATCAGCTACAAATAGCCTACTCTTTAAATATAGAGAGACAATAATAAATATGGAGAAATAATAATAACAAAAGCCAGAGAAAGATGTGGGTATAGTTATATAATCCTATTAATATTTAAGAATAGTCTGAAATGAAAGTTTTTGCCACTTACAAGTTTAAAACAAAACAAAGTCTAATAATAATGAACCAGACCTAGGCTACAGAACTGTTTCAAAGACAATGAAAGGAATCCAGCCTAATATCCACCCTAATTTATGTAAGTGAACTAATAACATATCTTAGATACTACAGCAGGTTTACTGAACAATTTTAGATGAAAATTTCTTAGTAAAATCTGTGATAATGATTTTAAGAAACCAGAGGATCATTAAGAGCTAGTTCTTTGTGTAGTAGTGTAAAAGTGTTGTCTTCTTTGCTAGTCTGAGTTTTATCCTCTCTATTATTTCAAAGTAAATGCCTTTGGCCAAAGATTGTGCGTGTTTAGGGAAAGAAGGATTTCTGAAAAATTTTCCAAGCCGTCTAGCAACATATTTTGCAAGCACCAGTGATGATGTGAGGAACATGCAGAACTGAACAAAGTAATCACATATCAGAGCTATTTACATTCCAGTCCCATCTGAGCTTCCCTTTCTTCAGTTCAGACTGTAACACTGGAATGTTTTTTCACTATATAAATGATAGTGTTTGTTAGCATTCACAACAGTCCCAACATAGATGGTACTAAAAGTTCCAACAAATACTTGCTCCAAAACCCAGCCTATTTCAACACTTTGAATAATTTAAATGAAAGATGTGATATAATGGTTCAAGGATTAAACATCAAAATATAACTAAAACAAAAAATCAAAACACAAAAGTCAGATAGCAACTAAAACTAGTCTTAACAAAAAATAAGATTAGAGTAAAAATTTAAAAAAAAACTGACCAAAGAAACATAAAGCTAAACTTGTAACTAAGAAAAGAATAATAAATACACAGATTAGAAAAAGCATATACATTTCATTTTCTGATTGGGGCCTTAAGCATGAAATACAACCTTTTGTGATTACCGTCATGGTACTTGTTCAAAATTTAAAAGTATAATAAACCAAGATAAAGAGTTCAATTTGCTCAGTCAGCCAACAGCTCACCAAATGGCATGTGCAGAATTCAAAAAGTCCAGGAATTCTTTTCTAGTCTCTTTAAATAAACACATCGTGATGGATAAATTATTATAGCTAAAAAGTTTTAGAGTGCTTATACATATGCTAGGCCTTGCTTTAAGTTTTTTGTGGAAATTAGTTTAAGCTTCTCAGTAACTGTAATCTGCTGGTCCTCTACTGAGCCCTACTCGGCAGAAGAGGAATCGGACTCACAAAGAAGTCAAGTAATTGCCTACGGTTGCCAAACAGAGACCTATCCCCACAAGTCAAGCACATACGGTCCATCCCCACAGTCCCGCCAGAATTCAGACACACTTTCACAAAGTAAGGTACTTGACTAACTTGCCTTTCAGATGATCTAGAATATTTGCTATTCAATTTAAAAAGTTTTCTTTCTTAAAAAAAAAATGAGTCTAGGATATTCCCCAGGGCTGTGGAGTACACACATCCAGTCCCCTCAGAGGTGTTGTCAAAATGTTTTCTTACAACATTCAACTAAGGGAAAAAAAGCTTAAAACTTCTTACACATCAGTTATCAAGAACTTAACAAAGAATGCTATGTAGAGATGTTTGTGAGGCTCTCGTTTTAAAAGTCATCTCTCCTGAACGAACTCACACCTAGTGATGTCAGCATGAAGAGTCCCGTTCCACTAGGGAAAAAAACAAAAACAAAAACAAAGCTTCACATTCACCTTTTTTTTGCGTCCGGAACATTTCCAACTGTTTCTGTTGCTGTCGTCTTAATGTGTTCACAATAGCTATTGCTAGCCTCAGTGCTTCTCTGGGGTACCCGTGAGACCGTAACGCATCCACTCGTGCACAGGCTGTAGGGACGTGTTCTGAAAAAGAAAGCCAAGGGGTTAAGTTGCTACTGTCAGATATATCTGTAAAAACAAGATTTAATAGTGAGATGTTTCTCCCAGAATACTATTAAAAAGACATGAGAAACCATTTCTGAACTTGGATTTGAATGAAAAAAAAACTAACTCAGCTCCTATTGCCAACCATTCATCCTTCTCCCATTGAATCCTTTAATTCTCTACCTCCCACTCCAATAATGCTATAGAAACTAAACAAAGAAGTAAGTCATGGAAATGTCTTTCCGGTTTGGCCACTTACCATGCCAGAGGGGCCACCCTCGCGAGTCAAAAAGGGAGTTTTCAGTGTCGTCATGGTAACAGTAGTTGGTGTATAGGTCACTGCTGATAATGTGCTGCAAGTGGCTATCCTGCCAGTGGAGATCGCATGCCTCGATGGCTCGAGTGAACACTGTCCGATGTGGCCTGTTCGATGAATCTGTTTTTCCACAATTCAGAAAGCCGTGTCAGCTATTATTCACATGTGAATAAATCAGTCATACCATTCTGTGGCCAGATGTTCATGAACACACCCACACACATTGTCCTGCACCCCCTAAGCAGAAGGGTGAAGCCTGAATATTTTCACATCCTAAATAGTAAGAGGCAAGTCAGCCCAAACAGCCGCCACTCATTCACTCACTTGTTTTATCAAACACAAACATTCTGCAGCCATTAAAGCTAAGGTTAAAGGCATCCTGCAAAAACAACTGTCAAGTCTAATTTCCATGCCAAATACACTCAAAAGAGGCACTCGGCACAAAATCACCAATAAACTCACTGCTCCCCACTTCTGAGGTGCTGTGGTGGGCTGCCCCTGATGGGATCAACAGCTCTCACAAACACTATGCAAGAGATGCGACACCAGCCATGGAACCTTTCAGGAAGATGCAGTCAGACTTGAAAAATGTGCATAAGGGTTGTGCTTTTGGTTGTATTTTTTAACTATATTGTGCGGTTTTGCACAATTAAAACTATTATGCTTCTTGGGATATAATGATTAAATGCCACTTTATATCCCAAAGGGCATAAATGCATATATTTAACATTTCACAAAGCCACACAACATAGCTACAAAACAAACCAGCGCACTTACCTTGCCCCTACAGGCTGCCTCCTGACTCCTGGGCAGGTTCCATGACTGGTGTGATGTCCCCAGCATAGTGTATGCCGGGGCATCACAAAAGAGCAGAAGCATACTCTCCGAAGAGGGTTCAAGTTTCAGGACCTGACGGAGAAAAGAAATGTTTGGGGAATAAAGGATATTCTCACCTTGGCTCCTGGGACTATTCAGTTTCTAAGATTCTATCAATATTCCCATCTGTTGACTTCCCACCCTAAACTTACCTTCAGCTGTGGCACAAGCCTTAGCAAGCCTCAACTAGAAAGCAGGGTAACAAACTACTTTTATTTATGTTTATTTAACTTAGCTTATGTATAGCTCTTCACTGTTCTCAGACTCAACTAAATGAGAAGAGATCTCTGGAGCTTCTTTATGATAAATGTCCACATGCTTGTCCCTGGACACTTGGCTCAGCACAGACATAAAAGAAGAGATTTTTTAAAAACCGAAGAACACTGAGCTGAGGAGGAGGCAGGAGAGCTCATCAGAGCCGCTGTGCTGTGGTGGAACTGAACAGTGAGGGGAGTGAGGTGACCTGCCATGGTCACACATCAGGCATGGAGATGGAATGGATACAAAAGCACCCTACTACAAATTTGGCTAATCCAGCTGTTCAAAAGGCTTCAGACAAGTCTTGAAGAGAAAATTACTTCAGTTTTCTCTCAGGCCATCAAAAGGCATAAATTCAATGATGCCTCTGTTAAGGACCTCCCCTCCCAGATTCCTAGCTAGCCCCAGACAGATGGATACAGTGTCGAATGGGAAGAAAGGGTGGACTCTACCTTTAGTTGTCCATTAGGGCTTTTTGCTGAGCAAAACAAATATGCTTAGACCCAGAAACTGGTCCTATAACCCCACAATCAAATGTCCTATGGTGGAAGTCTCACAGAAGGTATCTTTAAATAGCTCTCTCATTTCATTCAGTTTAGTTCATATCATAAAAATAGAATTTAAAACTAAATAGAGGTTTTAACATAGAAACTTATTATTATGTGTGCATTAAAAGAATGAGTTGGAAGTCTCTACCAGCTGACTTGGCTCACTATGGCACCACTAATAAAAGCAAACTGTAGAGTCTAGTTTTATTAAAAAATAAAAATAGTGGAACTATTTACATGTTTATATGTGTGACTGTGGGGAGAAGGTAAGATATAGAGTACACACACTGGGCTTTCACCATTAGGCTAGCTCTATGACACTAATAAAAGCACGGCAACAACAACAACAAAAAGCAAAAATGAAAACAGACAAAAAGCCCACAAGCTAAATTCTCAAGAAATAATATTTAAATGAAAAGAAAGGCTATAAAGTCCTATCATTGCTTGGGAAACACAGAAAAATTTATTGTATACATAAAAAATGATTAAAGAGGCACACAATTGAAAATTTAGCCTGATAAGGTATAAAATTTATGGTCAGTCTTTATCTAGGGTTATCTGTGTTTATTCAACTTTTGTAATAAAACTGAAAAAACAAAAACAGACTATGTTGATGCAACTTTTTGAATGATATACATACAAATTTGTACAAAATTTTAAATAAAGTATATGTAAAATTAAAATTGGGAAATTTAGAGTAGAGAGAAACATTGTTAGTTTTTTTAAAATAATTAAAAATTGGCTTATTTGATATATCAAAAAGTACTCTGTCAGGGTTTGTAGATTCTAATGGACTATTCATGACTTATAAAAAACTACCTCCCTCTGCAGGCCTGCCCTCATAAGCCCTTCGCGCTCCTCCCTCTCTATATAAACATGAAATCCTGCCTGCGGCCTGGGCCACTGCACTACGGCTCAGTTACAGTGTCAGGCTGCTGGATTCTGCAGGCCATGATGCTTCTGCCCTAGAAAAGACAGCACTGCAGAGGAAGAGCTACAAAGAGCACCGGAGCCCTGCGAAAGTCCCACAGGAGGATGTGGATGTTCTGCTAAAAGCAGGTGCCCTGCCGCCTTTAGGCACAAAAGTTATAAATACCACCTATGCCAAATAACAAGTGAAATGAACTCTTGTGTCTGGAGGCTGGATCACTTCTTACCAGATTTCTAAGGCCTAGGAAATAAATATTCATGTTTAACCAAGGGTAACAGGTAACATAATAAATGGAAAGCAAAAAGAATAGAATAAAATATTACAGTGGTCGTCCCAAAAAAGCAGTGGAAAGTAAAACAGAGACCTCCAAGTATCAAAATAGAAGGGAATTAACAACCACCTATACAGATGTCAGCATACCTTTCCTAGCAGTGGTGAGAATAAATGTTGTTCAGCTAAATTTAAAAATTCTGAGCATCTGGAAAAAAGTCATGAGTGGGAGGAGCTCATAACTTAGCAATAAAGACAGGACAGATTTCAAATGCAGCACCTTGAGAAAGGTGTGTATCTATGGAAAGCACACCCAGACAGTCATCTTTTCCAAGTCCTAAAACTTCTCCTTCATTGGACGAGTCTCTGTGGAGTAATGTGTATTATTTGTGTTCTTTTAGAGACTGAAGACCCTCTGCTGACATCATATTCAAACTCAATACAAAGTCAACTTCTTCTGTGCCAGCCACACACAGAAAACTTCTAATGTCACTGAATTCTCACTTTGCTTCTACCATGACCTGAAAATCTTTCAAACTTTCTCTAAAAGAGGGAGGGCACAAAATCATGAAAATATTGTGGGATGAATTAGTGAATGTAATTTGTATTTGTAAGAGTTAAGCAATTAAGAATTCGGTTCTGAGGGCCGGGGATTTAGCTCAATGGTTCCGGCACCTGTCTTGCAAGTGCAAGGACTCGGGTTCAATCCTCCGTAACCACATATAATACTGGGCGTGGAGACTCATGCCCAGCAGCAATCAGTACCACATACCACAGTGCTGGGCGTGGTGGCTCACACCTGTAATCCCAGCACTCGGGAGGCAGAGGCAGGAGGATTGCTGTGATGTGAGTTTGAGGCTGAGCTCGGGGCCAGCCTGGCCTACAAAGCGAGACCCTGTCTCAAAAATCCTAAGGAGGGGGCTGGGGATTTAGTTCAGTGGTTCCAGCGCCTGTCTTGCAAGCGCAAGGGCCCGGGTTCGATCCGCGGTAACCACATACCATACTGGGTGTGGAGACTCACCCTACCAGCAACCAGTACCACAAACCACAGTGCCGGGTGTGGTGGCTCACGCCTGTAATCCCAGCACTCGGGAGGAAGAGGCAGGAGGATTGCTGTGATGTGAGTTGGAGGCTGAGCTCAGGGCCAGCCTGAACTACAAAGCGAGACCCTGTCTCAAAAAAAAATAGAATTCGGTTCTGAAAGGGCAGAAAAAGCTAGAAAGGTAAATTGAGGCTAAGGAATAACTGTTTAAAGATGGAAAAGGGATGAGCAGAATAGATGACTCCAACAGACAGAGAAGCTGAAAAAACAGGGCAAAAGTAATAGATCTTCTGGGAATGTCTGGGAGCATTTTCTGGTTGTCCCTGAAACAGGAAGGCATGACAGACCTAATGTGTGGAGGTAGAGACAGGTATACTAGAAAAGGCTTCTCAATGAAGAAGTTTCCCAATCCAAGTGCCAACAACATATCATGGCCCTCAGTCCAGTCATTAAAATTTTCCTTGCTGTATTCTAACACTAAGAACTTCTAGTTAATTACAGGCTAGCCTGAATATAAAACAACCAACAGATATAAACACATAGCTTCACAAGCCTCTCTGTTTTCTTTCTTAACAAAATAATATACTGTCACACTGTTCTCTAACTTTTTAAATTAAAACTAAAATTCAAACTAAATCATGCACACTAGTGTGTTAAGATTATATCCACCTGTATCCTGAAAATGTTTGTAAAAGTACTCAAAGGACTCAGGTAGAACTAACATGCATACACACATTCGCAGTCAAAACATATTAAGTCTTTGAGTTGCAGTAGGTTGTAAAGTGGATAAATGCTTCTTCCCATACAGTATTTTGGGTTACCGTTATAAACACATGCAGGATGAAGCTCAGACAAGCTGAGTGGAACATTCCTGTGGACTCACCTTGGTTGGCATTTGCACCCTGAGGCAGAGCATTGGTTAAGTTGGGTAATTCACTGCCATGATTTCCATCTTCCCATGGACAGACATCAACACTGTTCCACTTTTTGAGCTGCTTTAGCCAGCTGGCTTTCTGTTCTAACTTGCAGTGGGGGTTTAGAACTATACACATCCACAGAGCACCTAAAGAAAAAATTTTCAAAAATTAGAAAAACAGTAGGCAAACTACTTTAAGAGGGACTCTATTTTGACTTTTTAAATAATTCAGTTCTCCTAATGTAAATCATAAATATAATATAGAATTTAATGTGAGGAGGAAAACAGAACCTAAACTGGAACCAAAGACCCAAATATTATTACATAAAGATGAAATTTATTTCACAAATATGAACTTTAATCATATTCTTACTTGTACAGCATTGTGACTATCAATCCTGATGTCAACTTTACTGGATTAAGAAAGGCCTCACAAGTCAGGCTTGGTGTCACACACCTGTAATTTCAGTATTTAGAGGCTAAACCAGGAGGATCACCACAAGTGTGAGGTCAGCCTGGGCTACACAGTGAGGTCTGGTCTCACAAAGAAAAAAAAACATGCCTAACAGATCAGAAGAAATGCTTCTGAGGACGCTACCTATCAAGCCAGGCTTGGTAGCAACAGCCGTAATTCCAGCACTCTGGAGGCTAAAGCGGCAGGACTGCTATGAATTCAAGGCCAGACTAAACTACGAAGCAAGCCTATCTCAATACAGAAGAAAACAAAAAACAGAACAAAAGAAGAAAACAATTAACTTAAACATGCTTCCAAGAGCAATTTAACTAAGAACCATTTTCTATAAATAGAATCACTACATGTAGGTCTTAATATCCATAAAATAAATATTAACCAAAATTTCACTTTTTCAAAGGAAAAGCAATAATGAATTGATAAAGAATATAATTTGGACACTGATGAATTTATTTTTTCCTTCCTACATTCTTAAAAGAGCTAATTGAAGCAAATATTTCACAAATATTAAAAGCTCGAGTTATACATTAATAATATGATACCAAATATAGTCGTGACACTTTTGTTTGAAATGTTAAGTGCATGTGTCCATGTGTTTCCATCAGTCTGTTACCCAAGTGAATAATAAAGGCAGGAATGATCACTCTATTTTGTATCTCCATGAGACGTTTTACATTCTTTTACAGAACATGTGATATTTAAAATATCAAATACATTTTAACAACATAAAGTAAAAATTACCACAACCTACCTAAGCCAGACAGTAACAATCTACATTTCCATATTTTAAAATGCTGACTAAAAGCTAACCATGGTCAATCATGATGAAACAAGACCACCATAGCCTACCTCTACCAATCATTACAACCAAAAACTGCAGACAAAATTAAAAGGCAACAATAACCTGAAGACTCTGACTAGTAAACAAGAGGAAGCAGAAGGATAGGAGAAATACAACTTGAAGAAGTAACCTCTATGAGAGTCACTTGTTACTACCTGTCCCCTTTGTTTTCTTTTGGCTTTGACATAAGATTACTCTGTAGTTGGTACATGCAGCAAAAAGTTGAAAAATAACTTCATTTAGCTGGCGTAAGCACTTGGGAAATAAAGGGACAAAGGAATCTCAAGTGCTGGTCGCATCTCACATGGTTCACACAGAACCAAAATAACAAAGCCAAGATTTGAAAACTGTTTATCGGAACCATCACCCAAAGATGGTGAAAGAAATTATAATTTGAATCTATTCTGGTTGAATGATTTAAATTTTCGAAAATCTCCAGAGTCTTTTAATGGAATCCAGACTCCCACAGTGCAATATTCAAAATGTCCACTATCTAATGTTAGTTAGCTTACAAAGAAATAGGAAAATGAGACCAGTATTCAAGGGAAATGTCAACATGCAGCTATTAAACTATGTTCCATGAGGTGAAGATAAATACCATTAAAGTGAATGTAAAGGCAGTTCTCAGAAGTGAAATATAAATTATAAAAAAGAAACAAATTTTAGAAGTGACAAAATTGTGTAAAAAAAAAAAACTCATTAAATGGTATCAACAGCAGCAGGTAACAAAGGAAAAGTCAATGAATCTGAAGATAAAAATGATCACATTTGAAAAAAGAGAGAAAAATGTCAGACAACAATGAACAGAGACTTAAAGACAGAGGGAAAATATCAAAAGGTTTATTAAAAATAGTGTTATGTCACTGGATTCCTAGAGAAAGAGAAACAGAAACATTTGGGAGGAATAATGATTAGGAACTTCTCAAGTCTGGAAAATGATATTAATTTACAAATCCAAGAGGATTAGCAGAACTGAGGAAGGGTAAACAAAAAACAAACAAACAAAAAAATGCCTGGGCACACTATAATAAAGTTGCTGAAAAACAAATTTAATGAAAAAAATCTTGATAATTCATATAAACAAAACACCTGCATAGAACTGCAACTCAAAATAATTACAGATTTCTCAATGGAATGTAGAATATATACAATGAAATAATATCTGAGAGAAACTGACGTGCCAACCTAGAATTCAACAGCCAGCAAAAATACCATTCAGGAATGATGACAAAATATATTCGTTCTTAGATTAGGGAAAACACAGTATTTGTTACCCAAATACCAGTTCTAGTACAAATGCTAAAGAAAGTTCTTCAGAGTAAAGAAGAGTATTGGAAAGAAACTTACAGCTTCAGGAATAAAGGAGGAACAAAATACATTATAAATATCTCAGTAAACAGACACTGTTTGCCTTTTTAAATTCTTTCTAAGTAAGTGTGACTGTGCAAAGCTCAAATCTGAACTGTCCTTGACTGAAGCATGGACATGTAATATACATGATGATTATAACATAAAAAGTGGACAGCAGATGCTGCTGGACTCGACACCCCACTTGACAAAATAATAACTTGAAGCAGACTGTTCACGGCTTAGTATATTAACTGGAATACCACCAAAAAGAAAATAAAAGATAAGACACAAACAAAAAGTTAAATACAAACAGAAATCATTTAGAAATTAAAATACTTATGATGACTCAACCCAAAAGAAAGTAATAAAGACAGAACAGAGGTGAAAAACAGAAAACAAAGAATTAGATGAGAGGTCTTAGTTCAATAACATCAACAATTTCATAAAATATAAATGACTTCAACACACCAATTATAAGAAACAGTCAAATCAGATTAAAAACCAAGAACAAATTCTATGCTGTGTAAATAAAATGTAAATGTAATGACTGTTTTAAAAAGATGAGGAAAATAAACCACAAAAACAGAAATGGCACATTACATGATAAAAGTACGCCAATATAAAATAACAATGCTAAATCAGTATGCTGCACTTAATAAGTCCTGAAATGCCTGAAACAAAAATGAAAACAACTGAAAGAAAACAGCTGAGTGTACAATTACATACGGAGATGTCAACACTCCTATCTCAATCACTGACAGAACAAGTAGAAAAACAGCAAATGCTTGAACAACACTATCAACCAACTGAACCGAACTGATATTTATAAAACACTCCACCTAACATTGGGAGGAAAACAAACAAAAGAATAATCACCATGACAGTTCATATTCTGGATCATAAAACAGACTTAGACAAAATTAAAAGAATGGAAACCACACAAAGTACATTCTCTGACATAATGGGATCATCCCAGAAGACAGTAGACAAGATATGGGAAATTCCCCTACACCTGTAAATTAAACAACATTCTTCTAAATAACAGAGTCAACACATGTCATAGTTGTCACAAGAGAAATGAAAAAATATTTTGTACTGAAAGAATATGAAAATAAAATATACTAAAGTTTGTAGTATATAGCTAAAAATGTCAGAGGAAAGTTTATAGTATTAAAGTGCTCATTTTAGAAAAAGTTAAAATCAATATTATAAATATCAATGAGAAATCAAAGCTCAAGACAGCAAAAGAAGGAATTAACAGATCAGAAATCAATGAAAACAATCAAGGGGAAAAATACAATGGGACTGAAAGCTGGTTTTAGAAAGAAAAATTATAAAGCTAATCAGGCAGAGTGAGGAAAAACATAAGACAAACTACCAGAATCGGGAATAAAAGAGGGTTAACTACTACAGGTCCTAGAGTTATATTAAGTTACATTGTAGTTAGATATAGTTAAGATATACTACAAGTATTACAAGGCTCATAAGAAAATACAATGAAGAACTGTATGCCCATAAATCCTACAGGTGAAATAAAGCGGAAAGTATTCTTGAAAGTCACAAACTACGAAAGCTTACTCAGGAAGAATTAATAACCTAAATAATCATATAATTTTTAAAGAAATTAAATTTGGATCAAATTAAATTTAAAGAAATTAAATTTGGATTAAATTAAAAGATCTTATAATTCAGATTCAGATGGTTCCCTAGAAAAGTCTATCCAATATTTTAGAAACAAATAGTACCAATTCTACATGGTGTCTTCCATGTACATAAAATTCCACTGTATTTGATGAGGCCAGCATTACTCTAGTACTAAAATCAGACAAAAATATTCTCTGTTGAACATGTAAGTAACCTCTGTAAAATATCAGTATACAAAAGGTAAATATACTACAACCACATACAGTTTATGCCAGGTTTTCAAGGTTGGTTCAACATTCAAATATCAATCAGCATAATTTATCCCATCTGCAGACTAAGAGAAACCATACCATATATAAAAACAGGTGCAAAAAGGCATTTGACAAGTTCAACAAACCTTCATGATAAAGGTCTGAGCAAAGCAGAACTTAATTAACCTGATAAAGGACATCTATAAAGAATTTTTCAGTTAACATAATGATCAAAGACCAAAGCTTGTCCTCTAAGATAGGATAAAGGAGTTAAAAATCAGAATGAGACATTAAGAGATTGGAATAATGGAATTAGAAAGTCTGATTTGTGTATAATTGGAGTACTGGAAGAAGTGAATATGAAGCATGAGGTAGAGATAATATATTAACATAATGTCTTCAAAATTCTCAAGAAAAGCATAAATTCACATAATTTGGTTGCTTTTTTTCCTTCAGAAATTCCAATGAAACATATATTTCACACTGAAGCACTGCTGGCCTTTACACACAAAATGTCAGGTGTTCTTGCAAGTCATTATGCCTCCAAAAAGTCTCTGAAACATTTCAGAATTCTCTGTTAGAGATGGACCCGCCTTTACTACAAAATAACTGTTGCCGACTTGAGGAGGAGGACATGAACAGTTGCTCTACCGTAGTCAGACACGCACATTTTCCACGCGGTTTAGGAGGGTACTTCAAATAACTGAGAAAAAAGATTTCATTTGTGAAAATTAATTTTGACTTTTGAAATCAGTAATATTCTACAGATATAGTTGTAAGAAAAAAATGCACACCACTTTTGCAACAATATAGTACAAAATTCCACCAAATTCTGAGGCCTCATAGATTCAAGTCAGTGCTGTAGTGCTCTCTTTTGTTTGTTTTGGGTGGCACTTTTACTTCAGACATCTAAATTAATCCATTCTGTTGCTCAAACACTGTTGTTTGTACCGTGTGTGAACATTTCAGTTAACAGTTTTGTTGGGAGACCAGAGGATAGTAAGTGGGGCTACCCTGAGCTTTCAAGAACACTAGCTTATTCATAAATATTTATAAATTTGGGAGACACCAGTAGAAAACTTCCTGTAATTATACATTTGTTTTTACAATTGTGGATGAGAAATCACACAAGTTTGTCCTCAAGACCTACAGATATTAAACAAAAAAACTGCCAAATAAACAAAATGGTACAATCCAATTCAGAGACATACAAAATGTATGTGTAAATACCTATACATGATTGTGTAAATAAAAAAGGTTACATAATTATTTTATAATCTATATTTCTAGTGTGATAAATTTTTAGGTTTGCCGTGGACAACTGTTAGCAAATACTTCTTTTACAAATGAAAAGTAATAGTGTAAAAAATTTAAAGATCTTATAATTTCTATTCAGCATTACTCCAAAAGTTTTAACCAGGCCAATAAAGCAAGAAAAGCAGATTAAAAGTAAAGACTAGATAGGATAACATGAAAAAGTCTCGGTAAACAGACAACTGCCTACAAACGAAGCTCCTAGAACTAAGACTTTTAGCAAAGTAACATGTAAAAGTTCAAAGCCAAAACAAAGCAAAACAAAAAGACGTTGCAAGGGCCAGGGATTTAGCTCAGTGGTTTCGGCGCCTGTCTTGCAAGTGCAAGGACTCGGGTTCAATCCTCCGTAACCACATATAATTCTGGGCGTGGAGACTCACGCCCAGCAGCAACCAGTACCACATACCACAGTGCCAGGCGTGGTGGCTCACGCCTGTAATCCCAGCACTCGGGAGGCAGAGGCAGGAGGATTGCTGTGATGTGAGTTTGAGGCTGAGCTCGGGGCCAGCCTGGACTACAAAGCGAGACCCTGTCTCAAAAATCCTAAGGAGGGGGCTGGGGATTTAGTTCAGTGGTTCCAGCGCCTGTCTTGCAAGCGCAAGGGCCCGGGTTCGATCCGCGGTAACCACATACCATACTGGGTGTGGAGACTCACCCCAGCAGCAACCAGTACCACAAACCACAGTGCCGGGCGTGGTGGCTCACGCCTGTAATCCCAGCACTCGGGAGGCAGAGGCAGGAGGATTGCTGTGATGTGAGTTGGAGGCTGAGCTCAGGGCCAGCCTGAACCACAAAGCGAGACCCTGTCTCAAAAACAAAACAAAACAAAACAAAACAAAAACACCTAAGGAAAAAAAGACCTTGCAAGTTTATATGCTAAATAGGAACAAGTGGAAATCAGGAAAGCACCATTTATCTTAACACCCCCAAAATGAAATACTTGTCTCACAATTCTATCGAAACACATGTAGCATCTGTTATGTTTGAAATGATCAAGTATTAATGAAGTAATCAAAGATAATGTTTCTAAAAAATGGAAAGTTAGGTTAATAGATTACTCAAAGCTGTTGATGCATTACTTTTTTCTCAAACTATTCTATAAAATAAAACCTCACTCAAAACCCTAGCAGCCACTTGTGTACATATTGACAAGAACGGAAATAGAAAAATCAAAACAATTGTAAAGATGGATGGAATCAGAAAAGGGAAAATGCAGACTCAAGAGTACTTGAATTAAAGATTTTCAATAAAGTTACAGTAATCAAAACAAAATAGTATTGTCAGAAAGGCACGATAAAACAAATAGAATAGCAAATTCAGAAAAAAAAATCTATACAACTACGATCAACTGAAGGTTCAGTCAACTCAACATAGAAGTCTTTTCAACAAATGTGCTGGAACAATTAGTCAAGTAAAAAATAAATCTAAACTCACATATACCACATACTTTGTTTAAAAATTAACTCAAAATGGATCACAGACCTAAATATAAAACTTTTAACAATGCTGGGAAAAAAACAGAAAAAAGAAATAGGGAAAAAAATATTGTTTTGGGCAAAAATAATAGTAGGAACAGTATCAAAAGCACAGTCCATGAAATAAGAGCTAATAAAGTAGACCTCAACAATATTAAAATCTTTTACCTTACAAAATACAAGGAAATGAAAAGATAGGTTATGGACTGGTAGAAAATATGTACAATTTATATACTGCATGTAATAAAGGACTCATCCAGAATAAGTAAAACTGTCTCAAAACTTAGTAAGAAAAAAAAAAAAAAGAAATGGACAAAAACAAAATGATCTATATCAAGCCAGGAAAAGACAGGGAGAAAACGTACCTAAGTACTAAGTGAAAGAAGCTACTCTGAGAAGACAGAGTATCACATGATTGAACATTCTGGAAAAAGCAAAAACTGGAGATGGTAAAAAGATGTGCATAAGTAACTTCCAAGAGGTGAGACAGCTGAAAAGAATGAACACGGGGGCGCGGAGGAATTTTTAGATTATTATGATGCTGCAATGGTGGACAAGTGTCATCACACACTCTCTGAAGCCTATCACAGGCAGAATACCAAGGGTGAATGCTAATGCAAACTATGGACTCTAATAATGGTGTCTCAATGTAGGTTTGTTAATTGTAACAATGCACTGCACTCTGTAGGAAGCTATACATCTGTGGAGACACACGGTATATGGAAAATGTCCACTCAAGGTTTCTGTGAAATTAAAACTGCTCTAAAAAATAAAGTTTCTTTTTAAGAAAGGGGAAAATAATTTACAAAGACATTTCACCAAAAATATAAAGATGGTCCCCTGCAGACAAAAATATGCTCAACCTGTTAATCGTAAGGATAATGTAAATGAACATCACAATGAGATACTGCTACCCATACAGTCTAATGACATCTATAAGGGAAAAGCATTTTTAATCTGATAACAACTTCTGGCAAGTATACATAGTAACTGGAATGCTCAAAATTGCTATTGGGAGGGTAAACAATCTTAATACCCTCCAGTTGGTGACTGAATAAGCAAACTGATAAATTTATGCAGGGAGATTTGATGCTACAGTAACAAAAAACTAAACCCTTAATATATACATGACATCTCAAATGTACTGTGCCAAGCGAAGGGAGCTAAAATGGAGAGATTACTTAATGCACTACCTCCATTACTCCACTGACAAGATACTGTGGAAAACACAAAACCAGAGGGACTGAGCCCAGGTCTGTGATTGCTAGACGTGGAAACGCAGGTGACAAGAGTTAACTACAAAGTATTTGGGGAGAGGGTGGTAGAATCTGCTTCGATTGTGCATTTGTTCAAACTCAAAATGCACACTAAAATATTTTAGTACTTGTATTTTAGAATAAATATTTACAGTCCATATTTTATAGTCTTAAAATTAGGGAATCATTCTTACAATTAATAGTCACCATTTACTGGGTGCCTACTACATACTACAAGTTATATATTTAGGGCTTTAAAACAGTTATTATTACTTCACTACATTAACTCTCAGGAACCAGAACTACTACTGCCATTTCAAAGATGAATGTCTCAGTCCACTCAGGTTGCTGTAACAACATGAATTGGGTGGCTTATAAACAACAAATACTTAATTCTCCCGTTCTAGAGACTGGGATGTCCAAAATCAAGGTGCCGGCAGATTCAGTGTCCATGAGGACCTGTATCTCACATAGCTGGGTGTGGTGACTCGTGTCCACCAGCAATCAGAACCACATACCACAGTGCCAGGTGTGGTGGCTCACACCTGTAACCCCAGCACTTGGGAGGCAGAGGCAGGAGGACAGCAGTGAGTTCGAGGCTGAGCTCAGGACCAGACTGAACTACAAAGCGAGACCTTGTCTTAAAAAGAAAAAAAAAAAGAATTCAAACATCTTCATGGCAAAGGGTATCACAGACATTCTGACCACAGCAAGGAGAAAGTAAAGAGGGAGAGAGAGGTCTTTAAAAGCAAATCCGAAATATTCTTGGCAACTTAATAATTTCTATGTCTTTGAGGAAAAAAAAACCCATCTTAAGATTTTCATGCTTACATTTCTCTAATTAGAAAATTTCCCTTTTAAAGAATGAGAAAAAATTTTAGAAAGGTAAGCCCTTATTACTTTATCTGTAACATTCTTTTGTCGCTTATCTTCCTAAAGAGGTTTCATCCCGAAAGGGTGTGCTTAATGTTAGATTCAAGTTCAGAACCATAATAGATATGGTCTTTTATCCTAATAGTCATCACTACAAAGGCTGTAATTAGCCTTAATAACCAAGTTAACCAAACTTGCTAAGTCATTTTCCAAATTTTATTAATTCACAGTCTCACTTTGGGCATTTATCTCTTTTCCCTCCAACAAGCCTGAAATATTGGTAGTTTTAAAATTAAAGCTCTTTTGATGATGAAACACTTCATCCTATTTCTTGAAATATTAACAGTTTTAAGTATTCACTCAAAAACAAGATAGAGGGCTGGGTGTTAAGATCAGTGTTTCCGGTGTCTGCTATGTAAATGCAAGGTCCCAAGTTCAATCCCGGGTAACTACATACAATGCCAGGTGTGGTGATTCATGCCCACCAGCAATCAGTACCACATACCACAATGCCAGGCATGGTGGCTCATGCCTGTAATCCCAGCACTCAGGAGACAGAGGCAGGAGGACTGCTGAGTTTGAGGCTGACCTGGGCTACATAGTGAGCTCAGGGCCAGCCTGAAATACATAGCTAGACCTTGTTTCAAAAACAGGTTAGAGAACTTGATGAGAAGTCAGCATTTTCAGCAACTTCTGCCATGCTATTCATTCTTGCATGACGGAAGCTCAATTATTTACAATTCCAATGAAAAAAATTAGATACCTTCAATTGCTGCCTTAGCTACAATGTTGCAAAGTATGCAATGGAATTACCGTGTGGGTGTGTATCATCCCATCTCAGAATAACCAAGCACATATTCCAGCTCAGTTTTTATCTCTGCCCAGTACACTTTCACTCTTCCTGTCCAGCACTACGCCTACTCCATGCTCACTGCTTTTAGCTGTTACATAAGGCACAGTAAACCAAAGACTAGGACTGCAATCCTCTGAGGGAAAACAGACATTTTTCACCTATGGTAAATGGTCCTGATCTACTTAGGAGTCTTCAATCTGTTCGTACCCTATACCGGACCAAGCAAGGAAGGAGAACACAACATATCTTAAAAGCCTTTTGATTACTTCTGCATTCCAGCAAAAGCAGAATGTAGTGGATGGGAACTTATGCAATCGGCAAATATGGGCAACATGAGCTCACTGCATTCCCCACCAATTTTCTATCAAATGTTTCAGGGGACAAATGGTTATCACCTTTCTGCCCTACCTCGTGCACTTATTGCCTCACATCTCTAACTAGAAGAAAAAGTTTCAAGATACAAACAGCAAGATATAGATTACCACCCATATGCTTTTGGACAAGCCCACTTGGTCTCTCTGTGGTCTCTCTGTTGCCTTAAACATTATGTCTGTCTCATACATAGCTTTTAGATTCATTTGATTTTGCAAACTTTGCCCAACTCTAAGATGTGTACCCTTTTAACCACTTTTGATGTTTAGAAAATTGGGGTTCAAGGTTAACATTGAATTTGAGCAAACTACATGTGATACTCAATGCCCTAGTACATATTTTAATACAATTAAAGCAGCACACTGAACAAAAATAGTAACACTAAACACTTAAATTAATACTGTCTTATTGTAGAATTAATTTCTAATTCTACCCAGAAATATCTGCTGCTCATTTTCCACCAGTTCCAGCAGGCTTTCAATGTGATTCGTGTTGCTGCAGACCCTACTCTTTCTAGCCTATCAGGCCTTGTCTTATTACTTGGAGGTCTGAGATGCTTTGGGTAGTATTTCTCTGACTGCTATTGAGGAGTGTTCTCAATTCATATCCAACCAAAAGGAGTTATTTAATACTTCCTCTGCCTCTCATAACTTCATGTCAAATGATGGGCAAGGAATACAGTGCTTACGACTGGTGCTGATCCGAAGTGTCTCCGTCAAGCACTTCTCATCTATCAGCTCCTCCTATATCCCTTTCACAGTCTGAATGCCCAACTTCCAGTCTTCTACATGAACTCACAGCTAAAAGTGATCACATTATTAGTGGAAAATAATTTTAAGTCTCATCAGGTGGCATAAGAAGAATATGAATGAGAAGGTATTATTATAAAAATTATAAAACTGGAGATGTATTCTAGAACTGTGTAATGTTATTTTTACAATTTAGATTTAAGTCTTACAAATATGCATCATAGCTCAACTCAAGAAATAAAGTGAAATACAGAAACTCAGTATTACATATTATTACATTCTATATTTTGGGAAGCATTTGGCATTTGGTATATAACCATTAGAAGAAGCATAAAATAGTGTCAAATTCACAGCTATTTTTCTGGTTATCTATCAAAAACTGCCCTAAAATTGGTGGCATGTCATTGTATCTTACAATTCTCTAGGTCAGAAATTCTCTCTCCCCTCCGCCCCCAAGAAGGTAAGCAAAGCTTTCTCCTCAGATGGCAGCTTTGCGGATGGACAGACTTCTTACAGAAGGTGGGTGCTCCAAGATCGATCTTTTCAGGAAAGAAGTAGATGCTGCTGGCCACTTAGGTCCTAGACCCAGAAAATTGTCCAATACTTTCTCTCGCTTATTCAGTCAGTCAAATATGTATAAAAATTGCTCTAAGTTAGGAAAGGAACTGACACTTCAACAAGAGAATAGCAAAGTATGCGTAGTCACCTATCACAATAACATAAAAGATTATAAATTTGCTGGATTATGAAATGCAAAACTAAGTTGTCATGTATCAGTATCCATTTTTGTATGTGGCAATTGTTACTTTCAATACAACAAATATTAGTCTTTCCTAAAATTATAGCGCTAAGAAATGAACTATTCTATTGAGTTTATAAGAGACATAGGTTTGTGATAAGTTACTTTTCTTAATTATCCATTTATTATATAGCATTTAAGGATAACTTTTAAAATTTTGATACATATTTATAATACACAATGATTATATTCTTTTTTTTTTTTTTTTGAGACAGTCTCACTTTGTAGCTCAGGCTGGCCCTGAGCTCACTACATAGCTCACTATGTAGCATAGTTCACAGCAATCCTGTCTCTGCCTTCCGAGTGCTAGGATTACAGGCATGAGCCACCACACCCAGCATTGTGGTATGTGGTACTAACTGCTGGTGAGCATGAGTCACTGTGATCAGCACTATTGTATGTGGATACCGGGGATCAAACTCAGGACCTTGAGCTTACAAGGCAGGCACCCAAACCACTGAGCTAAATCCCCAGCCCAATGATTATATTTTTTATGGGGAGTTGATACACATACCTACTACATCTCACTGACTTTTTCAGACCCTTTCCTTATTTCCCCTTCCTTGGGGGAAGGTGCAGGGAATAGAATTCAGGGCCTCGAGCTTGCCAGGCAGGTGATGCACCACTAAGCTACATCTCTGGCTCTCCTCTTTCCTTTTTGCAAAAGACCTATGTTTCTATTTCCTATTATCTTTTCTTTTTTATTTATATTTTGAGTTTCTCATAAGAGAAACCATGCAATATTTAAACTTGTGTGCCTGATTTATTTCACTTAACATTATGTTCTCAAATGCATCCATTTTCCTAAAACTGACCCAAAAGTACCCTTTATAGCACAGCAGTACTCCATTGTGTATAAACAGCACATTTCCTTTATCCATTCGACTGTTGGTGGACATACAGGCTGCTTTCACAATTTAGCTACTGTAAGTTGTTCTGCTATAAACATGGTATGCACATAATACTGTAATACTTTATATCTTTCAGAAGGACACTCTAGAAAGGTAACAGCTGAGTAGAACAGAATTTCTGGTTTTAGCTTTTTGATGATCTCCATGCGCTTGTACAGTGGAGAAGGGTCCTTTTCCCCCATAGTCTCACCAGCACTTCCTACCTGATGTCTTGATGACAGCCATTCTTTCTGGGATAAGGGAAAATCTCAGTGTTGTTTTAATTTTCATTTTTCTGATAGTCACAGATATTGAAGAATTTTTCATGTATTTATTGGTCATTGTACATCATCTTCTCAGATATATCTATTCATTTCAGTTGCCTATTTATTGATCAGGTCTTTTATTCAAATTTCTTTTTATAATATCTTAGGGCTTCAAATGGCAACCCCCCCAAAGGGTCCATGGCCTTCACGCTGAGCTCTATCTCCGGCCTTTGTACATATGTATATTTTTTAGATTTTTGAGCCAGGGTCTCACTAAATCCCTAAGTAGCCCGGGCTGAACTCAAACTTGCAATCCCCTTGCCTCAGCCACCCAGATTTGGGATCACAGCTATGTACCACCACCAGCAGCTCAATTAAGTTTTTAAAGCATATGTGAATTGTTGTGCAATTTTAGGATTGATGTTGAGTGTGATCATGATATGTATATAACATGTACCTATTTCACATTTAAAAAATTATCCAGCACAAATGTGTATATGTAATGTATATTTATATATACATATATGGATATATATGTTGCTAGTTACAACAAATTAAAATCACTCAACAGATAAGAGTTTTAAGTCAAAAAAAAAAGACATTATAAAAATGCAATAGTGGAAAAGTTATCCCAATACACATTGTAAAATTAAGTGCTGGTTTGTATGCTAATCTTTACACCTTCAAGGAAAATCCTAACAATATCAAGTTACACATGTTGGATTTCTAATTAGATGCTACATTTAAAGTTTTAAATGTCTATCTTTAGGGTACAGAGATTGTTCCATCTAATTTAGCTAACATTACTAAAAGTGAACGCTATCTACACTTATTTACCTGACAATAATTGCTGCCATTCATTGAATCTTTACCCTACATTAACCCGGTGCTAAATATTTTATATATTATCACATTTCTTTCTCACAAAACCAAACAAGTAAGCAATTTAAAAGCACTACCTTGTAGATAAGAAAACAGGAGGCTCTGAGAGAAGCAGAAAAGTGAGAGAAGCTACTTAAGTGAAGTAAGATCTGGTACATCGTTCATGTTTTTCCAAAAGCAATGATCTTAAATACTGTGGTATTTATGCTTCTATACCCTTTATGTGACCATAAAGTTCTTTGTTAGTTTTTTAACAGAGCCATTTTATTCCTGTTTCAGTGGTATAATAAAACATTAGCTAAAATCATAAAGTACCCTTAAATGTACAGCTAATAAATTAATGCTGTCGTTATTTTAACCATATGTTCTTATGTACTCAGAACATGTCTCACATATAGGCAAGTACATCCAACAAAAAAAACACAGGCTCATCTAAAGAGAGACTAATTAAACAAAACAAAACTGCATTTTTCAGGACTGACAGGCATAGTAAATAAGTAATTTCACTGTAGATTAAAACCGTAGATGAACAATCAAAAGCTCAATGTATGATTCAAGATTGATTATTTAAGTCAGAAGAAATCTGTTTTCCCTGAAAATGTTAGGATCAGCTCTGTTAGCGTTAAGTCTACGTCAGCATTTCAGGGATAATGCATGTGTATGTGACTAAGTGTGCTTTCTGCCTGCTGCAGTATGTTGCTGGGTAAAGCATTATGATTCGTGACTGAATAAATATCATCTGGCCATTCTATTGTTACCCCCACAATCAATAAAAGCAGTTTTTTAAGTTCCTGGCTCTTCATATCAAATCAATTCAGTAATTAAAAGCTACACATAATTATGGGGTGTTATTATTGGAGAGACAGATTGCTGTAATTGATATAAGATAATAATTTAATATTTTATAACAGAAAAGCTACAAACCCTTGTTAGTATCTATGAATGTTGCCCTTCTCCCTACTGACAGTGGCAGCAGGAGCAGGTCAAAGGGGGACAAAACAAGGGGACAACCACTACTACTTTCTCTACAGGGAAAAATAAGAAGGGTCAATTGCTTGCTTTTCTTCTGGCCAAATGCATAAAAATGAAGGAGGCTGTATGCAAAGTTTAATTTCTACTTTTTAATGGCAGGCAAAGTAAAACAATTATTTTGGTATGTGTTGGTAAGGTTCAACAGATACAAACAATTCATAATATTTATCACATTTATTTTTGTTCTCAGAGGCTATCATAATAGTCCAAAATTTTACGCATGATCCAATTAACTAATTACACTTATTTAGAGGTTATGAAATGCCTAATTGTTGTCACAAATGGGAGATCACTGGCGTAATTAGCTGTAGTAGCAGAACTACAGTCGCAAATTTTCTTGGGTCAGACCACACTAAAACTGTGACCCTAATTACAGTATTGTTCACAGTATAGTCAAATCTTACTATCGAGTCACCCCGTTTCTGGAAAATAAGTTTAATTGGTAAAAACACTCCACTTTAAATTTGATATACTAGTTTTTAATTCATTAGAACGTTTCTGGAAAAAAACTCAAAATAAGACCTCAGAGATACTGAAAGAAGACTGGTTATCATATAACTGAGCTCTGTGAAAATTCTGAAGCAAAACTTGTTAAGACAGAAAATATAGGCCAGAGACACTCTAAAGCAGTTAACTGGTACCATGGACAATGTTCCTTCGGGCAAACCTATGGCCCTTAACTACTCAACAGTTGTCTCATCCCATTTAACTGGTCAGTGCTGTGGGGTCAACATGCAGGACTGATGAAAACCAGCCCGACTTCATTAGGAGCATGGTTCCAGAAAGACTCAACTAACACAAAATAGTATCGTAGGAGTGCCTTATTTCATCTTGATATAGAAAATGTTCTAGTCTATTTTCCAACTTTCTGGAAGCATTCCTACATTATAAAATCTCATCTGTACAGCTGTCTTAAGCTTAGACTTTCTTTCATTTTTCATTTATTTGGTCTGTTTCTTGACTAGACTACAAACTCTCTAGTAGTAGTGGTCTACCACAGAGCACTGAAAACTGTGGGTTCTTGTGACTATTCCTGCTGGTCTGATAAAGCACCGGACAGTTCATCTTTCACATTTATTTATGAGCACTTCCCTGAGCCACTGGCACAAAGACTCTTGCTGCATTTGGCAAGCAAATCAATTTAAGACAGAAGACAATCATGAGCCTTACTTAAAAAAAAAAAAATCAAATTATTATTATGCCTCAATATAATTCTAGAGTATCATGTCAAAATAAACACTTTCACACTACAGTTGTAGGAGAATCCAAAGAAAGAGGATTCTTACAGCATTCCGCCAGAATGGAACTGCAGTTTATTCATAAAAACAATTTCTTAACTCACTGATTTTTCTGTGGAGTTCAGAAAGAATGTAGGATGGGTGTTGGGTTTCTTGGAGAACAGAATGTTTCATTTTGCTCTAATTCATTCTATTACTGAATTAAACTTTGATGTATTGGTCTTGACAAGTGCTTCATGCTGATTGTATTGTGTATGATAGTATAATCACTCCCCATGCATTTCCCACTGGCTGGCTGATTAATGCAATAGATTACCTGCAGCACTGATGGCAAGGGGGAATCGGTGCCCTTCTGTACTCTAAACTGTTTATATTTCAGTGTGTGTGTGTGTGTTCATGCACACACAGGCACCTATGAGTATCTTGCACATGGGCAGACAAGGCTGGATAAAACAGAAAAGGAGGAAAAGATGAAATGGCAACGATTAATGTCTTTCAATTGTGTACTATCAGAAATATACTTAACTCCTCCAAGCAGGTATCTAGTATTATACTGGGTTCATTTTTGTTGTTTTTCACCAAAACACTAACTTAATGCCAGGGATATTTTTTCACTATTACAGGGAAAATAACTTTTGAAAAGCTTTGTTACTTTCAGTGTTCTAACTAAGGAAGAAGAAAAAAGGTGAAATGAAAGGAAGATAGCTATGAAATTAACTTCAATGCCTCTCAATACAAAGACTGCAAGTGACAACAACATTATTAAATGCAATGAGTGGTTTGATCTCTCAGATTAGCTGGTCTATACGGTAAGTCAACCTGTTACGATGAACAGGCTCAAGGTGTGCTAAGCTCATCAGTGATGAATGCTGAAGGGTAGAAGAGGACTTCTGCACTCTGGACATTATTTGTCCAAGCAAGATTTTCTCTCTGTTTCAAGCTTATTTTTTTGTCCAAGCGCCCACCTGGGATCCTCTCCTCCAAACCTTGCTCATCCACAAAGGCACTGTGCTCTCCAGTCTAAACTATTTCGAGGCCATCTGGTTCCTACTCTTTGAAGGTCTCTCCAGTTTACTGAAGGAAACTCATGCCTAGAACACGTGGGATGAGAAGCATGACCCAGAGCAGGGATGGTGAACCTTAGAGGGACCGAGAGCCCCCAACGCAACACAAAAGCCATTTATTTCCTGCAAAATGCCAACTGTTAAACCCAAATACTGAGGTTTTAATTTAGAAAAAGTAACTCATACACTTGGTTCACGCGCCAATAGGTAGAGCTCTGTGTGGCCACTGCACCACGTGCACTATAGGTTCACCACCACTGACCTAGAGTCAACGGGGCCCCGGTGTCGGGGATCAAAATCAGAGATCTGGCTCTCTATTGCAAAGGTTATATTTGCAAGAGAAAGCAGAGAGATTGGAGTAAGCCACACTTCAACTATACTGTCACTACTCTTGGTTGTTCTGTCACTAGGTCAAAGTCTGGGAAGTAACATGAGACCAGTTACTAACTTGCTCAAGCAAGTTAATGTTAGAAAGAACCACTATCTTACTACACAGGGTCTATTTTAAGTTTAGCATTGTGTGTTCCCCTAAAGCATACAAAAGAAAGTCACTTAGTCACTCTTTGCCACAGCTGTAAGGCTACTGAAAAGCCCAGTGCAGATTATCAAGTACATATTTTCAATCTAAAATTCTTTTGTCCCAAAAACAAGTAAAAGCCAACTGCTCTGCTTGAGTAGGATTGTCTTGAATACATTCTTCCACCGCTTCCATCTGAAGGGGTTCCGCTGGACAGGGCCTGAACAACCCTGTCCAAGGACAATTATTTCTCACCACCCTGGGCTTCTTTCCCCTTAGGAGTCCACCTCAGTTTAAGTTAATAATGGGAGCATCTGTACAGCACTTTGCTTGGTGTCAGCATGTGCCAAGGGCCACGGGAGTAAGCAGCTGCCTTTAGCTTCCTCTGATGCCTGAGAGGCCTTTGAGAATTCAGGACAGTTTAACTGAGACTTCTCAGTCCTTAAACTTTATTTACTGGCACGTCTGGGAAGGAAATGGTAACAGAACGATTGCCTGAGCCTGTGTCTCTTCACTCTCCCACACTCGCCTTCTCTCTATCCTGCAAGCAGCTACCCAGCCAGCAGGGAGACTTCCCTCGCCAGGTTCCCTGTCATGGCTGTTTCTGGAGAGAAAGCACAGTATTAACTATTAGGAAGTAGGAAAAGTCAGGTGAGAACTTTCCTATAAATTACTTTGAGGGAAAAATGACACGATGTGTCAACCTGAGATTCCTATTAGGCACTAATGTGAGAAGATAATCTAGTAACAATGGATTCATGCTATAAGACAGAAAAATAACATAAAACCAAGGGGCTGAAGACCATTCTTGGTACACAATCAATACCACACTTCGTAAGTACGGTAACTGTGAAGTGTACTGCAATGAACCTGAAGGTAACTCCCAGCCAGGTCTCCATGGTCTGCAATTAGAACAGAGTTTTATAAAAACACACAAATTATCTAATTGTATATCTAAATAGCTTAGACGATGAATACCACTAAGGATCTCCAAGGGGTAAGAAAGAATCCAATGAATTGTAAAGATTTCTTTTAATCTTAAGACTCTACTGTTTTCTATTACTACCTTAAATGTTTTCCCCTCTTTATTTCTGCTCTTCCTGTGCAGAGAGCTGACTGGATATTAAGCCCTAAAGATGCAGCTGATGGAGAAGGACAGGCGCTATTCCCACACAGGAAGTATTTTTCATGGGCTGCTCACAGAGAGGCTCATATTCACTTCTGGCTAACTTCTGACCCACACTAGAAACCACCTTGCCTACATAAAGAAGTAGAGAATAAATTTCTTCCGATCTTCACAGCAGTGCAGAACTTAGACGCTGCTGACACAAGAATACAGTTTCTCAGTCTCAAGAAACAGAAGGTAAGAAGACTACACAGACAGAAGGTAACCAGGCTTGGTAATAAGGAGGCAGCAGCAGGCCAGGAATCGGAGAGCAGGGCTGGAGGGAGGCAAAGACTGTGCAGACAGAGTTCTGAGAAACAGAAACAGAGACGGGAACTTGAGCGAACAGTGCAGAAAGGGCGGGGCAGGGCGGGGCGCAGAGCCCGCAGGCCTGTGAGATGTGAGAACGCGGCAATTCTGCTGGCACTATTAGGGCGGGTATGGACCAGGGCAAAGACAGGGAGCTAGATGGGTCCTTCCTGGCTCCTCACCAAAGGGGCCTAGGAAATGAGATCAAAACCTTGCTGCATCCCGCCTGCAGCATGCGGTTATCTGTACTGAAGACAAGCTGACGCTATTATATAATCGCAGTAGCACATATCTGGCTGTTTCCATCAGTGTGTTTGCTTTCTCAAAGATGCCACAATTAAGAGTCCCTGTAAACACAGGTGCGATGGACAACCACATTGGTAAATTCAGCCCAGGACAGTGGCACTATGGGTAGGCAGAGAGGCCAGGAGGCTCTCCACTGCCACTTAGCAAGCTACACTCCGTCTCTCCTCTGCAAGGAAAGACCATGTGTCAGACAGAACCAAGATGTGTCGGGGACAGGTACAAATTTTCAGTGTTGAATGTGATCATAGTGTATATATATAATGTATGAATAAAATCAATTAAAAATCATTTACAATAAACTCATGATAATCGTCTAGTTTGGTGGTTAAGTTCTTTTTCTGTTACTGAGACTTCAGACAAGTTCTCTGGCCTCTTTCACCTCAGTTTTCTTGCCTGCAAAGTTAGGGCGGGTAATTATCCTCTGTCCCTACTTCCTAGGATTGTTTTAAGAAATAAATAAATTAAGGTATGTAGCCAGATACAGTGGCATATCCCGGCAAACCAGGGCATGAGTGGATGAGGCAGGAAAATCACCACAAATTCAGGGCTAGCCTGGATTACACAGTGATATCGAGGCCTGCTTGAATGAACTACATGGCAAGTTCCTATCTCAAAAGACAAAACAAAAGAAAAAAAGGCATGTAACTAAGAACCAACACAATGCTTGACAAGACAGCATTCGTAATTGTGCTATCATTAGCACCTGGAATAAAAGAGAAAATAAACCAAACCAAAAATACACACAGCTCCTATGATGCCTGTCTACTCCATTCTCCCCTCATAAGTAATAATGAAAACATTACAAAGACTGAAAATTTCAAAGACAGCACTTTTGGTAATAAATCTCAAGCCTGTATATCTGTCTCCACCAAACTCACCCTTGTTTTATTCATTCTCTCTTCTCTCTGGAGTATCAGCACTCTAACTCACCTCTATGACATCTCATAATCAAGTCAGTCTCCACATCTTCGTACTAACTTGCAATGTAATTGGTAGTGAAATTACTTTATAGAAATCTCACCTCATTTTGACTGTTCTAATTGATCGTGTCTGCTAACATTTCCATCTCTCTACTCCCTCCACACTACCAGTGCCATCTTCAACATTCAAGTCAAATATCAAATACATCTACTCTTGTGGACATAGTAAGTGATCAATACATATTGGTAGAAAAGCCACAGAAAGACTACTGGACAGAAAGGTAAGAAGGTGCCAACAGTGTATGTAATGGTAAAGCTAGATATATTCTCCTTTTGCTCAGAGAAAGACAAACTGGTAGGTGCCAAGCAATCTGATACATGGCTCATTTAGACCCTATTCTATATTGACAGCTAGATGAGTTTCCAAGTCCACACTAACATCTTGCTGCTGCAAGGGAATTCTGGGAATTACTGAATTCCCCTTTGCACTAGCAACATGGAAACCACTTTGGAATGTGTTCCAATTCTTTAGAAGAAGTTACTCCCCAGTCATTCATAAGACTCCGACAACTTAAAAGGTGGCAAGCCTAAATTGGAGTTTATCATGGAAACAAAGAGGCTCAAAACAGTGAGGATGGTTGGGAAATAGAAGATGATGTTCCAGAAATTTATTCACAATTACTCCACTAGCACAGTTTTAAGAAATTTGTTTCTGGCTTTCTGCACAAAGACTCTCTAAGAGTATCATTTTGAATATGTGACTTATGCCTATGTTTTCCACTTTATTCCAAAATAGTTTTTTAAATTTTGGATATTTGTAATTCAAAATAGCAATGTTCATTTTGGTGAATTAGTGCATGCATATAACCTATCTATAAAAAAGATGTATGAATAAAGAAATTTTAAAAGGATTCTCATATAAATTGAATACTATCAACGTTATTTAAAATAAAGCTTCAATTAGAAAAAGAAAAAGCTTCAATTAGGTACAGAAGGTACTTGTGTCTAGGATGACTACACCCCAGATGACTACATCCCAGATCTGGGATGACTACATCCTGCGTTCCTGGACGAGGCAGGTTTTTGTATTTTGCAATAAATACGGTCCTGTAGGTGTTGTTACAATTACCCTGACTCAAAGGGCCCCTAACCTGTATACCGCCAAGTCTAGTACCTTGACCTGGAATGCAACACCCGCTGCTTAAACACAAGTGGCCAAACTAACCCTGCATGGAAATGCCAACAAGGACAAAAGAGCCGACTACAGCTGTCTTTGCTCATACAGAGTGAGGTGCTCAGAAGAGAAGATCCAGAAAGAATTCCAAGAGTCACCATGTTGTTCTTATGCACTGGGTGAGAAGACAGCAGTGCAGGACGCCCCCAGCAGCGGCAGCAGCCTGTCCTCCCCAGGAAGTAGGATTCAGATTTGGATGCTAGAAAGCAATGCACAAAGCTCAGGGAGAAAGTTAAGTACTTAAAACTCAAGGAAACCCATATAATACTTAAAATCAAAATTTAAGAATTATTCCTGGTGATAAAACTGTAATTAAATCTTATTTAACTGTTTCCTCTAATGACATCCATTTTAATTAGGTTTTAATAGACTGGCAGCCACAACCTATAGTTTTATGAAGCGAAGTAAAATTACAGCCTAGGAAGACATTTAAGGAAAGAGACCCATCAACGCAGATGAGAGGTTACAATCTATCCCTGAAGACCCTTGCAGTAATTAAGTGCGCTGAACAGACAGGCGCTTGGGCTCACAGTAGGTGTGCTCACCCCAATCAGCACTGGCTTGTTCTTTGAAATCCAAGAGTTATATCTGGAATGTGCCTCCCAGAAAATACACGTATCACAACTGTGGCAATGTGTGTCCTATAATTTCTGCTAGTTTCGCACAGCCTCGGCCCCTTACAAGGGGGCTTTCTGTCTTAAACTGTAATGTATACTTTGTCTTCTAATGGGTTGTGATACATTATTCATCTTGAGAACACCGTCATATGCTAGAGAAAATGAACATCATGTACAGAAAGAAAAATTAATATCTGAAAAACTGATTCATGTACAAGATAAATGCATCTGCAAATGAGACACATTAAACAAGATCTTAATAGTATGCATCTGTATCTATTTCATACTGTATTATGAAAAACCGGGGACTAAATCACAAAAATTAGCTCTGATCAAATGAATATCATGGGCACTTATATTAGAAAAGAAAAACAGGATAATCAGTCTCTGAGTTAGCTAGAGGGTGGAGGAAGACATGGGCCTGTGGCTACCACAAATACATTTGCATATATTTATTTGAAAGAGAGAAAATTAAAATGAATGTGTTCTTTTTAAAACAAGTTTTGAAATATCAACAACCTAAAATTTTCATAAATCACACATAATGAGAATGTTAGAAAGAGATATCTGGCCCTGGGAAAAAGATTTTGTAATTTTCAGGCTGACAATCTGATGGCTCCACATCCCTCTGCCAAGAAGCCGAGTTACTTGGCTAAGATTCTCTCACTCACACACTTTCGTCAGATGAAGGCTTTCATGCCAGGAATCTTTTTTTTCCTGGTGTGTTGGCCACTGCCAGAAATGGACCCATCGAATCTATCGGTGCTAAGGAGTTAAGCATCTGAGATTTAATTTAACAGTTTCAGCTTTATTAAGCTGTCACAGAGCATCCCCACTTTGATAACAGTAGCTGCTCCAATTATGGCTTGGTTTAGGGTTGACAAGTATAATGATTCATTCGTGGCACATGAGAAGCAATAAAAGGTTGTTTTGCATTACAGCTTTAAAAATGTGGGCACTTTTTTCATTTAATTTGTCACTTAGCTTTTGCTAAGAGGACATTTAAATTGCAGTAAAAGGCAAATGGGGCTTTTAGTTTAAATGTAATCCCCATATTTAAATGATCTGTAATGGTGCCGTGTTGGAGTGGGAACACTATTGTCTCACAGTGGGTCCTGATGGTGACATGTGACATTTGTATTCAGGTCCTGTATTATCCATGTGGCTAAAGGGCTTCCAATTTCATTTCACAGCCAGAAGCCTGCAGAAAACACCAATTAACTTGCAGATCCCATTTGCCGACAAAACTCAGCCTCTTCTCAATGTCTGGCATCTGGCAGTGCTCAGCATTTAATTCCAAAGCAGAGCCTTGAAGCAATGTGAGCCCTGTGTAGGGCACAAAGTCAAATTCTCCCATTTTATTAAGCAGCAGAAGCCTTTCTTTTGTAGTCTAGAAGAAACTTTTAGTTAATTTTTTGGTGAGTGAGTATTAAGAGGTGACAACTGTTACTTCTCCGTGGGCTTCGTCACAGAACTTAGATCCCATTCAAATGGCAAGAGGCCTCTGTTTGCCATTACAATACCCCGCAGTATCTCTACCAGTTTAGTAATGATTTGGGGGCAAGCAGACAAGAAGTTGTGCTCTTCATCCTGGTCTGAAATCAAGAACTTGTCTAAAGCCTAGTTCTTAATGAGAAAGTAGTACTGAGAGGACATGCCCTACAGAGTTACAAAATTGAAGAGGACTCACACAAGTAAATCATTCCATGTTCTATAAAAATATCTGTTTAAACTATGCATTACTTTTGTGTTACCTAACACCACACTGTGTCCCCAAACATCATTCCAACGCATGGAAATTATACACTACAGTTATAGACTGGTTTAAATTCTGACCAGGAGAACCATTACTTCAGGAGACCCATAGAAACTGTCAAGATTTGAAGCTTTACAAGACAGTTTTTTAAAATGCTAGGAAAAAACATGAACAAACATTTAATACTGGAAAATGGAAATCTGAGTCTCCTAACCCTAACCCTCAACTTTAGTTTCCTTATCCATAAAACAGTTCATCTCAAAAGTTCTTGATTGCAATTCTAACCATGCGATACCTTCAGACAACGACTTCCCTTGGTCTAGACCTGAGACCAAGAAGCATTCCATTCTGAAGATCAACAGTTAACCTAACTCTATAGCAGCTCATTGGAAAATAAATATCCAAGCCAGATGCAGTGACACACACCTGTCACCCCAGCCCTTTGAGAGGCTGAGGCAGGAGGACTACCGTGAGTTCAAGGCTGGCCTGGGTTATGTAGTGACTCTGAGGCCAGGTTAAACTACACAGCAAGACTTTGTTTCAAAAACAAAATCAAACACCGACAGACTTCAAATTTTAGCTGAATTGATTACAGGATTAATCTAGAAACAATAACCAGCTCTATCATATTTAATAAGTAGGTTAAAATAATATTCCCCCTCCCAATTTAAAAGTAAACACCCACACTTACTTTCCTCAAGAAAATGCAACTGCCCCCAAATCCTGCCAAGGATTGTTTTCTGCAAAGACTAACTCAAGTCCTCATTCTTCCTATTCTTCTAACAATGAATACTGGTAACAACTTCACAGAGAACAGCCTTCTTCAGCAAAATTGCAACCATGTTCTTAAAATATTCAACTGTGGTCTTTCTCCATGCACAACTCAATGGTAATTTGTAGGAAACATATTTACCCAGCTCATCCCAGAGCTGCCTGTATTTGTCAGTCATCGCAGTGCCTTGCTGCCTCCAAAGTGACAGGCGAGGGTCAGCCATAAATTGCTCTGTTATCAAGGTCAACATACGGGCTCCATTGGAATCCCTCATCTTCAACATCTCCCGCACCTAGAGGGAAAAAGAAACCTTTAGAAAATGTTCAAAAACCAAATCACCCTCCCAAAACCAAAATAGCAATACAAGAGACAAATCCTTTTACTCTTTTCTTGTCTGTGTGTGTGAGACAGAGATCTTCATACAAACCCTTAAGCAAAAAGTAGTTAAAATGTGATCTCTATCCTAAGTTGCAGTTTAATCAAAGAAATGACCATTGATTACGTTTAGAAACTGTATGAGGAAAAACTTTGTCCTTCTTTGCAATTGCAAAAAGATTTTAGTTGTGTTTTAAACATCTGATATTAAGGTAAATGATTAAGGTGCGTTTATAACTCTGTACATGTTCAATACAGATATAATTATCATTGTAGGCCTAGCTACATTTTCAATCTGCTAATGCAGAAGTTTTGTACAAAAGTACCAGGTACATTCACTCAGACGAGAGAAAATGGACCAGGATACAGGTTCAAGAACTCTCTTACTCTGTATGAATGACCCACAAAACAGAACCATCACTGACTTAATACATTAACTTGGCCTCTCCAGCTAGAACCTCAAGTTCTACTCATTCCTCTTGTGTTCCATGCTTCAAATCAAAGAAAGAAGAAAGAGTCAGTCTGTAAGAAACAGTGAATGAATCTATCCATTCGTAAAGTATGTACAGCTACATGTTCAACGAAGAAGCCAGCTAAGCACCAGTTGTCACTACGAAATCACTGGCGCAAGGTCTTAAACTGGAGGTAGGGGAAGGGAATGTTCCATTTTTCAGGGTTCTCTCTGTGTGAAAGACAAGTAAAGGAGAAAATGGCAGATCAGCAATAAAGCTGTCTAAATGTATGAGATCAATAGATCTCACTGCAGTCCTTGACCCTGACCTGCTTTAGAATGAGCCCTTCAAAGAATTGAAAAGCACTTCTACCCTGAATCACAAAGACTGTATTCCCCAAGGGTTATTTCAATAATGCTAAAAAGTTTATCCCAATATGGGAGCACTAAAAAAATCATAAGCAGGTAACAGAAGAAGTTGGCATTTAAAGGCTATCACAGTAAAGAGTTTTATTTATACTTATGCTTATTAGTCAATCTTCAAATAACTGTGTAAAGGAGGTCAGATTATAATCTCCATTTATGAGTTATAAAGTCAAGGTTCTAAGAAGCTAAGTAACTAGCCTAACATGCAAGAGTCACAGGTAGAATCAGTGCTTGAACCCAGATCTATCTTAACTCCAGAAGTTGTGCCATTTCCCAAACTAGATATTACTTCTACATTACACAGCATACACAATGTATCCATAATATATATAGGGGGAAAATAACAAAGGTAGATCAATATAATACATTTTTACATTGTTTCCAATTGGTCAGGGTACTCTGCTGACATTAGAACATATTTATATGTATTTCAATACTTCTATGTATATGTGTGTGTCAGTATATGAATGAATTTATATATTTTTCCTGATAATTTTCTAACCTAGCACTCAGCAATAATAATGAAATAAATGGTGTACTATTCTGCATTTAAACTAGACCTCTACTAATTAAACTCCAGTGCATCTTCAGCTTAAATATAATAAATTTTCAAACTACTGATTGACAAATTACATGAGTTTAAAGTGCTTGTGAATTACTAAAGAATGATCAAATCACGTGTGAAACAGTTTTAGAGTTAACTGTATTTCATTCATTTTTTGGGAAAATGGAAATCTGCATATAGCCTACAGGATGAATGTTTATGAAAAATACACTGGATTCTGGCCATACTAAATAATAGAGGTCATCCTAATTCTACAACTTTTAGTCACTGTGTATGTTAGAGATGTTATTTAACAAAAGCATCAATGATCAGAGTTATCTCTCCTCCTGTTTTAATATATTATCCATATATATATATATGAATATCCATATCCATATATATTATGCTAATATAAATATGATAGAATATGTATATTTTATATAAAATATATATATTCATAATGATGGTGGCACCTCCAATTTAGCATTACTAAAAAGGCATTTTATCTAGTATTTAGAAATGGCCTTTTAGTACCAGAAATTCTGCATAAAGCAAGGCATGCCTTTTGCTCACAAAAACTTATGACCAACAGAACTGTTTCTTAGCCATGAATTTCAGGTTTTTAAACTGAATACCTTATCATTACCTAACACCACCATCAAAAGTACTTTAGGAGACATGATACTATCAGTTAATTTCATAGATGAGGAAGCTGACTTTACTTTGCTAAGGTTCATACACTTAGATTAGAACTTTGATGCCTGTATTGACTCCAAAACTCATGCTTTTGAAATTAACTTAAAGATGCTGACATCACTAAATATTTAATGCATATTTTAAGAAATGTATTTGAATTATACTCCACCTAGGAAAACTAAGTAGTAAAACAAAAATCTGAAAAGATGATATATTAAATAGCATCAAGTCATTTATTTTGTTTTTAGTTTTTCAAAATTATATAAATTATCATCACTTTACTAATAGGAATTGAGGAGAAACAAAAATCTCCCATATCTTGTGTAGGATCACCTGAGCAAATTAAAGCTTGTATTACAATACAAAAGTTTCTAACTTGTTGATTGAAACTTTTTATTGAAAAATGCTTTATCCTTTATAAAGATGATCTTACATAGTTTCTTTATGTATATATAAAATGTTAAGAATACCTTTTTAAAAGTAAATAATCATACCTTTGCAAAGAGCAAATTAAGCTGCTTCCCTGATCCGTGGTACCCGCCCTGGGAAAGGAACAGTTTAACCTGTTCTTGAACCTGCTCTTCATCTAAGTGCCAGCAATTTTCATCATCTATACTAGCACCTGCTGTTGGATCAGGAGCACCTAGAAATAGAAAGAAAAAAGTAACACACGTGCTAGATAAAAACACTGTGTCAAATGGATTCTGGACACAAACTTGAAAATGATTAAGATTCTCTATTTTTAAAAATTTTAAAATACAATCTCAATTTCAGTTATGTACACAATTTTATGACTGAAAATAAGTACTAAACCCACTCATTTATTTGGAAGACTTTCTAGATTTTTGCTATGCCAAAGGAAGAATACTCTAGAACTAAAATATTTCTATTTTTTTCAGATCAGACTTTTGTTTTTAGAGATGTATAAATAGATTTTTTTAATTTTAAAGAATCCAAATGTCAAAGAAATCTTATAAATATAAGATGCTTGGGCTGAGGATATACCTCAGTGGTGACACCACCTGCCTGGCAAGTGCAAGGTCCTTAGTTCATCCCGCAGTTCCAAAAAGGTAAACAAACAAATAACTAAATAAATAAATGGTATTTATAAAGTTTTACAGTGTAGGACATGCTAGAATTTTTTCAAAGACATCAGACAAATACAAAAAGTGAACTCAGCAGAGTACTTCACTCCTTACTCTGTTGATTCACAAAGCCTTCACTGCTATCTACTGCTGTTTAGACTGCATGCTGACATAAGTCTTTAGTTGCAGAAAACTAAAGATTAAAAAGGAAAATCAAGCCACATGGGAGCAGGCAGTGCAGCTGTTGTACAACACCAGGTTCTAGTATCACCTTGCCAAACTGCATAAATATTTTATTGCTGAAGTCCACACAAAAGACAACAGCTATGCTATAAGCCCTAAGTGTGTGCAGATTACCCCAGAAATAAAAAAAATTGCCAAGATATTTAGATAAAATTTTTCATTATTTGTTAAGAAAATAAAATTATATTTTAATGTCCAAGATTGTTAAGAAATAGAAAAAAATAATCCTAAAAAACACTCAACCCTCCTCTATGTTTCAGCTCCTTATCAATCCTAAAATACATTAGTAGAGGTAGTTTTATATTATTTTTTTCTCTCTTTTAATGGTGTAGTACAAATTTAAGAAAATAATCACTAACATCTGCCTAGTACCAGGATCTAGTAGACCTTCCCAGAGGAAGGCAATGAGCTCCTTTCCTGAAAATGCATGACATTCATTCACTCAGCCAGTCAGCACACTTACTGAGTATCTGACTCACCAGCTTGCTTCTCTGCTAGATTTGGGGATAGAACTGGTCAGAAAAAATACATATAATTTCTCTTCTCACCCAATTTAATTTAGGGCACAGGTTCCAAACATCTTTTTACTAAGAAACACAACAAAAAATACATTTCACCACCATACCTACTATGCGTATGTGTCAGCTATTAATTTGAAGGAAAAGTTTGGTGGGGAAAAAATGGAACTATCTTGGCTACAAAAGCAGCAGTCAATTTGTATTCTGCCTCATTCCTAGAATGAGAAAAAAAGCTGTCAAAGTCTTTTAAACTGATACCATAACCAATAAAGGGCTGCAACTTCCTATATGAAAGAAACTGCTCTCCATGTGCAAGCAAGATATCCATCTAATAACCATATATAAATGTGCAATAATGAACAATAACTACTCAAAGAAAAGGTCAGAGGTCTGGGAAACTATCCGGGAGAGCTGAGTTGTTTCAAGAATGCTGGAATAAGCATATTCAGAAAAAATGACACTGAGTTGAGATCTGCCCTAAGAAGATTAGAAGCTAATTAGAAGTTAACTAAATGCAGGGAAGAAAAAAGACGGATCTACACAGAGTGGAAGGAAAAAAAAAAAAGAACCTGGACAGAGGCCTTAGGTGGAAAGAAATATGGTACAGGGAGGAAATAAAACTCATGAGCAGAAGATGAGGGCAGAAGATGGAGCACTGGAAGCAGGCTGGATTCTGAGGCCCTTCATTTTCAAATTTAGTTTCTTTTTCCCTGGGGGTAATGAATGGGAATTCATGATAAGGATACCTGAGGTGGAAGAACAGGGTACTCTGGAATAGACTGTAAAAGATGTTTTGCCCTGATATGCATTAATTTCAACATTCCTACCCTGAAATATTAATTATGCAGCCATAAAAATGAATGGAAAGATTCCCCATGTACTACAATGGCAAGATAATCAATATGTACTCTTGAGTGAAAAATATCCATGGGAAGAAAAAAGTAACAAAATATTTCACCTTTTAAGAAATAATGAAGTTTCTATGGGTGCTTTCTATTGTGGTGGTGGGATGGCTTTGGGGATTGAACCTACGGCCTAACACATGCCAGGCAAAAACTCTACCATTGAGTAACATTTTAAGCTCACTTTTTTATGGCATTAGTATTTCTTTATACACACACAAAACACTGGGGAAGGATATGTGAGATAAGTAACCTAGTTACACAGGGAAAGAATTCTTTGTTCAATCTTTTCATACTTTAAAACTGTTGGAATCATGTGAAATATACTTATGTATCTAAAAATGTAACTTCATGTGATACGTGGAGGTTGGACTGGGGAGCAAATCACTCAAGAGAACAATGAGAATGCTATTTTGACAATCTATACAAAGGATGAAGATAAGGATGTTATCAGTGAGAACATAAAAGAATAATCTTATGGGAATTTAGGACCTAAATAAAAAAGACGGGGAGGAAGGGGCTGTGTGATGTCGAGGGAAATGAAACGGTGTGAAGAGACACGGGTATAAACAGCTAGACAGTACACGGGACAACTCAATGATCCAGAGACTGCCGGAGAAGGACTAGGGTGGCCATGGAGAGGCAGCATTTAGGTCCTTATATTCAGTTTTAGACGTGGTGAAGATGAAAGGATGGGATTTTAACAGAAAGCATGCCAAAATTTAAACGCTGGATAAAGGATGAGCAAGGAGCAGAACAATTGGCCTCTTAAGGAAAAACCTAAGAGACCAGCTCTTCCAGAAGCCAAGAGGAAAGATGTGTTCCACACAGGAACTGGGCAACTAGGCAGATGTTAAGCTCCCTAAGAGCAAGGATTTTATCTGACCTATTTATCGCTGCTGCCTAACACCTAATCACTACTAGGAAGTGAAATTCTTAAGAGGAAAGGAGAGAAAGGCATATAAATATATTTTCCTCTAGGAAAAGGACTCTTATTTGAAAGGTTAAAACCTACTGTAAAGCATCCTTATATACATCACCTCATTTTCTCTTCACAAAGTCCCTGGAAGTGACAACAGATCATAATCCCCATTTTACAGAAAGAATGACACGTTCTACATGGTGATGACTTGTCCACAGCTGCACTGCTAACTCCAGTCCCCTGGTTCTTCCTGCCAAAGAGCACATCCCAGAGCCCTAAAGTCATTAAGGCAAGGGTGGGTTATCAACATCAAATTAAAGACAAATTTAAGGAAGAATATGCTTGTTAGATTCTTCTCCACAGGAAGCTTTATAGAGACATAGGCTGTGAAGAATTAATTAGTAGGTTTACAAATTTAGCCCATAGGGATTTGGGGCCCTATGTCACACACTGCCAATTCTAAAGAAACCTGCACATAAATCCTCTGCACACACACAAAAAACTGTACACTCTTCACTCTTCATAAATGTACAAGAAAAGAATTTGCAATCAAATGTTACTACAGGGTCAAAACTTCTAGTTTTTAAGTGTTTTTTACTATCTTGTTAAAACTAAGCATTAAAACGATGCATTTCTCCTGTATTCCTTTAGAGAAAATTCCAACCAGGTAGGGCTCATCCATTTCCATCATTTCTTCTGGTGAAGTGAGTTAAATAAATATTTTTATCCTCAAAATGGTAAGTTTCCCCAATTTTTGTTATTTTCTTAGTTCTGTCTTTGTGCGGACTCTCTTCAAACTGCTGCACGAGGCTGCAGATGCTCAGTAGCTTGATGCAGAGTCGCAGCAGGATGTGGAGCTGCAGTTGACCGCAATAGTGGCCAAGTATTTACACTGGATATGAATTTACACTGGAAGAAATCTAAATTGGCAAAGTGATCTACATTTGGATACACTACAAAAACTTCAGGATATTTTCAATTTTTAATTTTTTTCAAGGTAAAAACAAAAATATGATAAGAATCCAGGAGAAACATCACTTGAATTACATAGTGCATTTTTCCTTGAAATCAAATAAGTTTTAACCTACTGTATTGTATAAAGAAATGTTAGAAGTTGAAGTTGCTTCAATAGACCACTTAATTATGTCTCTTGCCCAAATACAGACATATCCAAAAGCAAATGAATAAATGCATAAATTAAGTTTCCAAGTTTTTAAGACACTTGCTTCTGACTTTAGTTTTTATTTTTGGTAAGCCAGTGTCAGAATTATTTCTTTACAAGTATCAGGGAGAGAAGAAAGATACTAGAAAAAGGCCCATGAATAAAATTTCACTACAAATAGTCTATAAAGTTTATACACAAGTTGAAAGGATGTTCGGGGTTCGTACATCCCCACTAGAACTCAGAGACTTTAAGTACTGGCCACAATTTTGAAAAACTTGTATCTTCTGGCAAATGACGACTTAGGTTCTTCAGGCCTCTATCTCTCAACTTTAAAATTCTATGAATGCAGGAATAAAAACTTAAGTGAGAAGTAAAAATCAAAAGTCTGCCCTTGCTATATATAGAATATTTCCTAAAGTATAAGAATGTAAGCAAAGATAACTAGTTAATAAAAAATAAGTTTATATGTCTTTAACATTCTTACCCAAAGTGTATATTCATGTATTAAACTCTAATGTTGAGGTTTAACTGTGTAAACCCTGGTATGTCTTGATTATATGCATTCAAGTGTTGCCTAAGTCCTATATAAAATGTAAGATTTGCAAAATGTAAGATTTGCAAAATGTACTTCTGCCTATTAATGGCTTTCATCAAAGACAAACTTCTCGGCACTTGAGAAAGGAACAAATGCAAAGAGAAACATTATTAATATAATTACACATTTGTTATTAGACACTCATCCTTTAGTTGAGCAGGAACCAGAATTTCTATGTATGTAAATTAAATGGCCTATTAAAATGCTTTAAACCTATCATGTTTTTACCCTTATTTATAAGTATAAATGTTTTAATATTTACTGCATAATTAATTTTCACGGGCATTTTATTACTGAAACTTAATTCTTGAGTTTCAAGCCTTCAGGGAAAGTGAAATTATCGAGTGGGGGAAAAGTTAAGCAGTTTAAGTGTCACTCATTCCAAGACAGGGACAGTGAGTAATGTGACACCACAGGAGGAGAGCCAAGGAGAATCCACAGGCATACAGACAGAGCCAGGAGGGTCTAGGCTGCCTCAGTTCGACCATGTGACTTGGCTCTCAGTTCGAATTTATCCCAACACCCAAACTCCCTCATCCCAACAGTTCTCAAACTTAAAAGCATACCGAAATTCCTGAGGCACTGCTTCAGACCTACTGAATTAGGATCTTTGCTGGGAATAAAAGTGGGAGAGGCGGGAGGCAGGGCTCTATATTTGGCGAGAATGTTAAGTGTGGTGACACATTCTGGACCTTATTGAAAAGTATGCAGGGTTCTGAGGAAGCACACAAATGCCTCGCCAGTATATTGAGTGAGACATATTTAAGCCATACTTCATGAGAAAACTATCTCATGCCATGGATTCAGTCACTTCTAAACATCAGACAACACAAGTTATTTTGTATATTTTGAGTAGTAAAGATACATTTACAATGGGCTTATGCTATATTTGGTACACTGTGTTACCAATAGCTTTTGGGTTCTAACGTGGGGTGGGGCGATTCCCTCTTCTTACTCATCTGGAGTACAAATTTAGTATGGGAAAAAGTGAAATGCTTTACCTTAGTTAATGTTTTCATTCTGTGACTTAACTTCTTCCAGTAACACTACAGTCCAAACAATTGTTTTTAACTAGTTATAATTAGTAACTATTCTTTTTTGTTGAGATTGTCCAATGTGGTCTATTTAAGAATACAGTTAGCAGATGTCCATATTGCAGAGGTAATTAATTTAGTCCTTTTGCGGGACCTACAAAAGGATGCTATCTCCCACAGTTTTACTGCCTGCTTTTAACACCAGAAAACTTCAAGTCTGTGGCTTTCAAAGGCATTGGTGCACCTGTTTTACAAGCTGAAGGTAAAATTCTGACACCAACCACTGGCACGGAGAAGAAAAAGGCAAACTCTAGTGATCCAACTCCAATAGAAGTCTATCTTTAGAGCTGAGAGAAAAAAAACCTAGAAGACTGCCAAAATCTAATGTGCAATGAATAAATACATCCTGTAGAAAAGATTTAAATTTTACCCTTAATTACATTCTTATTTCAAGGTGGTGACTAAGGCCTTCACTTTAACACACAGTTCTGCTGTTGTTGGAAGAGCCATACTTTTCATCAGCTTTCATCCTGCACAGTCAGCCCAAGTAACACCGCCATGACACTGCACTGTCCTCTCCCTCCGTGGACAGACAAGCTGCTCCTGGATGGTAAAGCTCATGGCGGAGGCAGGCCTGGCACACACCAGGTCCTGCTCCCCAACACCACTTTCCTGTCTGCTCATTGGCAAAGAAGGAACAGATATCACTCGTACTACCATAAACCTCAGGAGGCTCCGATCAACCCGTCAAGGTTTCCGGTCCCTCTGAAATTATTTCCTCTCTTCTTACTCTATTACTCATGTCTTGTTATCATTTAATTTACTTCAGGAGTTCAATAGTATACTTAGTCATTTACAGGAATAACAATGTATTTTATACAGATAAAAAAAGCAATGACATATTTGTACATTCTCCAAAACTCATTAAAAATTTCATAGTACAATAATATTCAATAAAAATCATTATGATTCAATAAACACATAGAATAAATAAAAATTTTCATTTCAATAAATGTAAACAAGAAAACCCCACAGAGTGAAAAAAAAAAAAACAAAACAGTAAGCACATATCAAGTGAGTCATTTTCTAGTCCGTCTCTAATAAATGTGTTAGCAATTACCTGGTAGACAAACAGGAATGCTTAAAAGTTCTCAGACAGGCTTATTTTTACAGACCTGACTCCAAGTTTATTAAATGAGATCTTCGATGTCTGCAAGCTTTAAGAACAACAGTGTGTTCAGACTGTTTTTCTTTAAAAACTAGTTCACAAATATTTACTACTGCCCTGGAAGACTCGCGTCACCTGACACAATTCGATGACGGGGACAACAACAACTCATTTATTAGCCCTTCTGATTTGACGAAGGAGGCCCTCTTTATAGTCCATATCTTACAAACAAGAAAACTGAAGCCTTAACAGACTGAGTTACTTGCCCCATTAGCAAAGCCTGAGAGTGAAGGGCCCAGGGGACAGGAGTCAAAAGCTCGTCACACTAACACGCAGAGATTTGGGCTCCACTAAAGGAGAGAAAGCTGGATGTGGAAACTGACACAGCCGGCCGTACTCTGTCCACTGTGAGGGTGAAAGTGGATCAGAGAAGACTGCAGGGGGGTGAGAGAAGACAGGATCTGGAGATGAAAGGGAGCATGAAGAATTCTGGACCAGAAGTGTACTTAGCTGTCTCTGCGTTACCCTAGCAAATTCCTCAGGGGCTAAGGCTTTCTGATTTCTTCAAATTAAGAGGCTAAGTTTTAAGAACACTTCTTTTGCTGAAGTGAAATGTAAAAACTTCATGTGAAGAGAAAAATGTACTATCTGTATATGATCTTTTCACAAAAAATATTTCAATCATAAGAACATTCAGTTTTACTTTTAACTTAAAGGCAAAATTGATTATTTTGGCAGTAACTAAAATATTCAAAATATACTATTGTTCTAGCATTCCTGCTACTAAGGCTATTCAAAAAATTTGCACAAATTCACACACACACACGCAGGGCAAAAAGATGGTCACAACAGCACTGTATGTAATAGGGCAAAAGTGGAAACAACTTCCTCAAGATTATTAGGTAACTTAATGGTTAAACAGATCCATGCTATGGGATACTACAAAATAGTAGTAGACCTATTTGAACTACAACAGTACGATATGCTTGATGCATTTAGAGAGAGAAAGCAAACTGCAAATGCAAACTGCTTTCCGAATGGTATTCATTCTAAAACTACACATGCACACACATCTGTGTATCTGTGTACATGAAAAAAGGTCTCACATCAAGGGTACTGTGGAAACTATGCTGTTGGGAGTGGGAAGGACTCACTTGCCTTTTTATTTTTTTATACTTCTACCTGATTATAAGTTTTTCCAAAAGACATTCTTATTCTTCCAGTTTTCTTTTAAATCTCATCCTACTTCCCTTTGAGATAGTAAGTTAGTATAACTTTAACTCTCTCCTGCACAATATATCTAATAATTATAGTGACCACCGCTCAATAACATCTTTGTTTCACCAATTGCCACATCAGAATGCTCTACAATAAAAAGGATAAACTAGTAATAATCAAATTATCTCCCTAGGATATTTGCAAAACTGCCTGCTAATGCCAGCTCAACAAACATGACTATCCACTGGGAACTAAAAAGGAGAGATTCCACATGAGGCCTGCATCATAGAACTCTAAATGCATTCACTAGTACATCTGGAACATGTATGTGGACACATCCTTAAGGAATACATCTCCAAGCTCCTACTAAGAACAAGACAAAGAAAATAGTATTATTTTGTATTTTACAAATATGAGTGCTTATTATATCTTAAGTATGGTGCTTAGGAAGTCTACTAGGATAACACAGGTCATAATACCTACTCCAAAGGAGCTCACAATCAAATAAAAATTAAGAGCTACACTATGAAGATAGGATCATTAAACAGATTTGCTGATTTGTTTGCTGATAATCTAGGAGAGGGTGAATAGAAATATATAAAAGGTGACTAGGACATGAAGGCATCTGGAGGGCAGGCATGAATGGATTCATGGTTTGGTGTTATAAGAATACTTCTTAACTGAAAGGGAAGAACAAAACACAGGCCTGGACAAAACACAGAAGGTGCATCCTGGTGCAGATCCCAGGCTCTTCTTGTGTCTCTGTACATGTACCACCAACAAAGACAGACAGTCACCTCTGGAAGATATCTTAGCTGTCCCGTGCCAACCCACATCCGACATGTGAATAAATCCCATGATAGGTGGCTGAGATGATATCTTTGGGTATATGTGAAGGAAGTAAAAAACGTGTCTGGCCTACTTTTAGAATTGGTCCAGTATCTGGAAAAAGTGAAAGAGGACACTACAATGAGCCCCCTTTTCCTCTGTTCCAAATCAAGATTAATACTATAGTTTACTCAGTCTATCCTTTTTGTGATTTCTACACAATACAAGCTAGCCCATGGAGAGGTAATAAAACCAGAGACAGAAGAGGAGGAGTGTGCGCCAGAAGTCTAGAGCAAGCAAGCTGACTTCCCGACTCTAGTTTTAACCCTCCACTCCTCAGTTGATTTCCTTTCTCTTAACTATCACATGAGTAGGCCAATGAGGTAACCTTTGTTATCTACTATGACTGTAATGTCTATGACATCATTTAAAAACTTCCAACAGTGTTATAGAAGATTGTGAACATTTTAAATAGAAGAAAAATAAGTCTTACCCAAGGTCATACAGATCTAATACATATCAAAAATGCACTGACTTCTAGGTCTCCAGATTTCAAGTGTAATATTATTCTGGCTTTATACCACAATTAACCAACCTATAATGCGTTCCCTATAACAGGAAGCATGAAGAACCAGAGAAATCTGAATTGAAATAATTAAGAAAGTGGAGTTAGTATTTAGAAAACATTGAACCTCTTAATAAAATACTTAGTAAAAATATTAACTTCTTTTTAAGGATATAAAAAGCAGAAAGTTTTATTTGAATATGGAGGCAAAAGCAAACAATTTTATACAAGAAATACAGAACTATAACTGGCAATTCCCTTGGTAGGCCATTAACAATAACTATCTTATGGCCACTTTTACTATACAGTGGTTAATTTTACAATATAATTAAAATTATATGGGAAATTTTGTGAAAGCATGACAAAACATAAAAAGGTCTACTGATGAGGATTGAGCTACTATGACAAGTACAGCTATATTCCAACTACCTTCACTGAATCTGTATCTACAGAAAAACCACTCTGACCCAAGTATTGCATTTATAAATTATTGCTATCTAGTTTATCATTGGGCATGAAACCAATGAAAAAAAATCTTTACTTTCTCAGAGTAAGAGTCTTAAAAGTATTTCTCAGGAATAAGGAAAAGCAACAAAGAATTTCAAGAAGTATTACAGTAAGTTCACAAGAAAAAAGGAAAAAGCATACTCTTATTAACATATTTTCTATTTACTTATAAATTACATTATGCTTTTTTTCAAAAAGGATTTGGGTAAGCTAAATCTTGTCTTCACGAAAACAACTAAAATAAAATAATCAAGTCTAAATTCTATCTTAACCCTATGTGGCTAGCAAAAGCAATATTTTCCTTAGAGAAAAATTAAATCTTCCCAATATTCATGTTCAAGATTTCTCAGAAGAAAAAATACACACCCACAAAACCATTTAAGAAAGTAATGTTTTAAAAAGAGATTAAGACAAAGAATGTTTTTATGTCCAGGTGTTTGGAGACAGGTGGGACATGCAGTCAAATAACTGAAAAATATGCTCAGTCCCACCCTATACTAAATCATTAATCTAACAGTTAAAGTATGATGCTCCAGGGAGCAGATTTCCCATTTCATCACTTAAGGTCATAGCCTGCTTCCTAGCTCTCCTCCTTTTACCACTTGTCACATGAGAATGAAAGGCAGGAAGGCAGCTTGTGTCACTGGCCCATTTCCAGGCTGGTAGCAAATCTGATGATAAATCAAGTGGAGAGGGCTGGTGGTATAAACTGCTCAAGTTCACAGCTCTCAGGGAGCTATTTTCATACAAAAACTTATTTGAAAATCACACTCAGTCTAAAGCTAACCTGTGTTCTGTCCTTCAAACACCCTTAGACACTTTTCCTGCCATTTTTAGAAACTCTGAAAGAAATAATGTCACAGAAACATATTTCCCCAGCAGCCTTAGTTTATATGGTTTCATTAGTGCCAATATTTCAACATGGAAATGGACTTAGACATCTCTACATAAGAAATTTTGGGTGCTGCTATCCTTCAAAACAAGCAAGAAAAGGCCATAAGCATCTAATTATTGCTGGGGACCTTTGGTTAAATACTAAAACTCTGAAAACAAAGTGTCTTAAGCTATTACACAAATGAAGAAAAAATGAAAAAACAGAGAATGTATGAAACTTTGAGGAAATCATCAACATATTCTTCCTGCGCTAAACAATTTAATAAGCCATAAACAGGCCCCTGAGAAATCTCTGAGACTGACAGTGACCTGGTCTGACTCTTCAGAAGGCAGCAAGATTTGACAAACGACACAACAGAAGAGTTCTCGAGAGCCCTTGAATACATATGCTTCCGGTGGGTCGAAGGCAGTTCTGCAGCAGAGCTGTTCACACCTTTTAACACTGGCAGGCTCTGCAAGTGCAATACTTTACACACCTTCTGATAGCTTCATAAAGCTAAGCCTGATGTGGGGGCTCTAGGAGAAATATGGATACATGGATGCTGGTTGTGTGGGTTTTTCTCTGACATGAAAACCATGTACCTTACAGTACCAGGAAACTTGTAAAAGAAGGCTCACAGCAGATCTATTCAAAGTAAGGACCACCGATGGAATAGCCAAAGAATGGTATCCTTATACCCAGACTACTGTAGAGCCGGGTTGTCTGGCACGGTGACTACTGGCTATACATGGCCAGTGTTTGCAGTTTGACTATAATGTGATTTGGGATGTGTTCTAAATATGAAAGACACAATATTTCTGTTGAATATAAAAAAAGTAAAATATATTCAGTACTTTTGCTGAAGCATAATTTACAAATCCTGTAGAATTTATTAGTGTAAATGTAAATTGCTATTTTAGATATAATAAGCTAAAGAAAACATTAAAATTAATTTACGTTTCTTTTTACATCTTAAATTGTACCTACTGGAACATTAAATTTGTATATGTGGGTCACACTCTTCTCTTGGACAATGCTGCTCTATATCAATGACCACGAGCCACAAGTAGTACATGAAACAAAATAAACAAATTCTACAAATATGATTTTGAGTCAGACCTATGGGAATCATACTGTATGATATATAAAGCGTAAAAATGGATCAAACTAATGTTTAATAATATCAGGAACAAAACTGGGCACAGTGCCACGCCTATCATCTGGGAGGACAAGGAGAAGGATCTCAAGTTGAAGCCCAGGTGTGCAACATGGTGACTTATTGAGGCTCTGTCTCAAAATACAAAATATGAAAAGTCAAAGGACGCAGCTCAATGCAGAAGGCCCTGGGTTTAACCACCAGCCCCACAGAAGGAGAGGGAAAGGAAAGCAGCTCTGCCAATTCAGTGACTGCCGTAAAAATCTGCATGGTTCTGGAGGAGGAGGAAAGCACTGTGACAAGGAGAGGCGCAGGGAGCCTCCCCAGTGCTAAGTCTACTTCTTGGTCTCTGCAGTAGTTTATTTGTTAATGAGCACATTGATACTATATGCACTCTTCCCAATTTACATCTTACAAGTTTAAATATTTTTAAATGATCTCAAATACTTATTTTCTCTAACAAGTAATGATCAAAAAATAAAAATAGACACAAGATAAGATTGAGTGACCTGTCCTGTATCTCAAACCAGTGCAACTAAGGAAATGTAACATTAGTCAAGACTGCACTGTTTCTCCATCATTTTTCTTCAAGTCCTTTTTTCCAGTCTTATTTCCTGGCTATACAAAGTAAAGGGTTTCACTCAGGCAGATTTGTACATGCACATAACATATTTTGACCATTTTCATCCTCATCATCCCACCCTTCCCATATAAATGTTTTTAAAGCACACCTATATTTTGACAATTATTTCTCCTCTTTAGTACATTATATTTAAAATGTGGTAGATACAGTTCTGAAAAACTGCACATATTCTTGTGAGTTAATATATTTACAATGTGTAAATACTTGATAAATATACTGACAAACAATATTTAATGTACAAAGAAACCTTTTTTGTGATTCCTTATACAAAATAACTTTATATTCTAGACAGTCTAAATACATGGTAGTATTTTTCTAAAAATAAAATCTGAAGCAGCCTCCCAGAAACTTTTATAAAATAAATTTTACCCTAAAAAAGAGAAAAATATTCTGAATATGTACAAGTTAGTTTACTGAAAAGGGTGAATGTAATGATTTAACAAATGCTTTTATAACTACTATATAAATGTAAATAAGTATAAAGAATCAAGCTTTTAACAAAAGATTTTTCTGGGCATAAAATAATTCAAAAAGAAATCTTTTAGGATACAAAACAAAACTGAAAATCTCAAGTATCAAGAAATATGCTGATAATCCACTTCACACTCACTTAAGGTGACGCAAGACCAAATTCATAAACGAAACAGAAGCTAGAGGAGAACTTCATAGAGTCAGGATCTATACTCACCATGAACTTGGTTGATTTCTGAATTTTGGGAAAGAATTTCATCCGCTAATTTTTGAGCAGTTGGCAAAACTTCCGTGTGGTGCACTGTGATCAAATACTGTACAAACTTTTGGAGTTGGTCTCTATTCATTTGAAAGAGAGTCTCTGAAATGGGAAGATGAAGTTTGACCTGATCTGGCTTGCGGATACGGTATAAAGAAAGCGCCACAACATGAGCACAATAAAATATGTCCTTGTTTCCACAGCTGCAGGTCACTGAGGTAATCTTGCAACGATCAAAGCTGATAGCCACGTTGCAAACAGTTTCTGGCTCCGATTGTATTGCAGGTTCTGTCACTGTGCCACTCAAGTGGAAACCTATGTAAAAGAAAAGGAGAGTTTAGCTTCTGGATTCCGATGCTACAGATTTTAGTTCTTACAAATGAATGGTATGGGACAGCAGCAAGAAAAAAAATGTGACATTTTATTTTAACTATTAATTACCACTCACTCCCCCACAAAGGTAAGAATATAAATAATAATTCACAGACATGCTGAGCTATTTTACACAGCCATATAAAAACACTTATTATAGTGTATCACCATAGCCAGTTGTTAGATAACAACGCTAATAAGTCATCATACTCTGAATCTGTAATATACAAGACAAAAATCTTCTAGAACAGAGGAAAGGCTTGCTTTCTTTTTACCTTGTAGAATTAGCTTACTCAGCTCTCTTTCCAAAAAAGCTCTCCCCTCCACTTTTTTTGTATGCAGTCATTGGTCTGCTCCTTCCTTCCAACACTCCAATTCTGAGAACACTTTCACAAACTTAAACCAGATAATAATCTAAATTTAATAACCGTTTCTGTAACATCCACAATATATGACCCAATATAACAATATTTATGAGCAGCAACTGCTAGCACAGCTTCAGCATCCACCAAATCTCATACCCACCTACCAGTCCAAGTAGCTCACAGTGATTATTCTCTTTTATATTAGAAAGTTAGTACAGATAGGTGGTTGCCACACACGCAGACACACACACATGGATGCATACACACTATAAAATCATCAAAAAGAAAGGGTCTTAGAAGCCTCATACTCTAAACTTAGAATCACAAAGGAAACTTCTACAAGCTCCATGACCAATGACCATTTGCACACTGTGAAAGCCACACTCGGTGGCAAAGGATAAACATGAGGGCAGTGAGCAGGGATCTCTACGGCTTCTCAGACTCAGATTTACCTCAGAATTTCAAGTGTCTGACAAAAACCTGAATACTACACAATGAAGTCCTTGGCCCTCTCTCAAACTTGTATTTATGTTATTTTAATAAAATTCATGGAATTGGCTGGCCACACTGTTCCTCTTCATTCACAAGAAGAAAGCTCTTTACTGTGTGAGGACTCTTGGAGAAGGGGCACACCAGAGATGCAGAGATATCGCCTGAGCAACAGCCAGACTAAACCAGCACCTCATCCACAGGAAACTGGTATCTGCACTTGCATTCTCTGACAGAGGCTAGCCAGACCACAGTTAGGTGATGTGATTTCATGCTGATAATTAATATTCAGCAACAGTTAAAGGAGGAAAGCATCTTGCTTTTACTAAGTAAATCAATTCTAAAAAGAGTATTCATAAAAATATTATTACTGCTTCACAATAAAAAAAAATCTGAGAACTATCCCAGAGTTAACTATTTGGTTTCCTTCCACAAACATTATCCCTGTTTCAGATAGTCCAGTTTCATTTTTCTTTTCTGATCAAAAATGTTTCTGGAAAACCACAACAAAGGATACATAGAAAATATGTTTAAAATTTTAATGTCTGTTTTCCCATGAGAAAAATATTACATGAAAAACTAAACATCTGAGAAAAATCTCAAGGATGAAAAAAATAAGAACAATCTTCTCTTTATCCATATATACCAGAAGCTCCATAAACCTACAGTAATTAGAAATCCATTCAACAGGCAAAGATTAAAACATAATTTATCAGCAAAGATTAAAACATAATTTATCAATGGACCATAAAAGTCCAGAAAACTCCCAAGCGTATTCTGCACATTTAGCTCAGGGAAAACTGTTCTCTACCTGTCACACATACGCTTATAGATATCACAACACAAAAATAGCCATAGACTAACCATTTATAAATGCAACTTCTTCCCTGTTTATATTACCATATCCCTTGGCTATTAAGTCAACGTCTTTGTGTCTCCACAAAATGATTTCTGGAGATCCCTTCTAATCACAGGCAAAAGCAAGACAAGCAAAGATAAACCCGAGTCTAGTTAATGAAGGGTCTACAAGGGTCAACAGCAGGCGTGGCTCAATGGGAGAACTCAGCTTTGCCTGCAAGATGTTCGATCCCTAGGACCATCCAAAAAGAAAACTTTTATTTAAAAAGTCTACAAGAAGATAGCCAAATATATCCTTTAAAAGTGATGGATTTAAATTATGAAAGAACCACTTCTTAGGAAATCAGATGAAATCTCAGAATAGTTTTCATAAAAATGACCTCCTTTATTCATATGTTATACAGAACAAGTCAGAAAGTAGTGTATTATCAAATCCTAATATTGTACAATTATGCTAGGGAAAAAACTTCACATATTTTCTATTTTTATTTTATAAATATATATATTATATATATATTTCATATATATATTCATAGAATATTTCATATTCTATATTTATTTCCATTTTAAAAAGCAAACTATAAAATATTATGGCACACATACATCTTATTATAAAGTAACACTTCCTTAATCTCATATCATCAAAGATGAAGGTGGTTCATGAATGTTCACTTTTTCGAGTAATTGTAATTTCATCTTTCAAATACAGTACTCAAGCTCCTTTACAATACCAAACATTTTGGAGGAAATATTTCTAAATGTTGTGCTCTTCACCCTGCCACCCTAATCTGCTAACCATTTCGGATGCCACCAACCAAATAAGTGGGGAAGCAGTCTCTGTAATAAACAACTGCACGTGGCAGTAGTTTTAAGAGGGTTCTTTTGGGTACTTTTCTCCACTATCTGGTATGATGATGACTCCTGTCCTATTTTGCCAGCTTTTTCTGGTTAGGAAAAAAGTCTTTGCTCTCAGGACAGCTAAATCTTGATTACCTTCATGGCAGCTATATAACACTGAGGCCTGCTGGGTTTGCAGGAGGTTCCCCTCACCAACACATACATAAAGGCAGCTGTTCTACTACTACTTTTTAAAATCACACAGCACTGAATTTTAAATCAGGAATCCTACCAGACCTTCAAGACTGTGTCCTGGTGAATTTTTGCCTCTCCAACTTGGAAACCTTTGAAAATCTGCTAATACTGTGGGTTCTGAGCCATATCACTGCACACGTAGGAGAGGCAAGAGTATTGTTCCCTCGACAATACCAACGGGCCGTAAGACAACCTGTCCCACTCCAAACACTTCCACTCTCCAGGCTGGGTTTCTCTCTTAGGTTCTGGGTGATCTAAAACAAAACAGTGTTCCTGAGAAATGATCTTGTCTTTCTAGAGTACTGTTAAAATATAATGACCCAGTGTTTCAGGATAGTAATTAAGCACACAAAAAGGGGCAATCCTGAACTCTGTGGTAAAACATGGAAATTTAACTTTAATATTCTTTCTGATTATTATATGTATGCACTAGGTAATATGTTTATCATAGGACACTGGTATATAAGTGTTACATCTTGTTTCCTATTTTCTTTTAAAGAACAGGAACTGAAGAAATTATTAAAATATTTGATTTTACAAAATATAACTTATAAAAAACATTTAATCCTGCAATAATAAACCTCACAGGGCAGACAAATTGTTCTATCATCATAAAGTCACATCACGCCCAGTAAAATGTTCACATTCATGATTTCAACCTGCAAGAACAGAAGGAAAAGCACCAACCAGGAGCTCAGCACTGTGTGGTCCCTGGGAACAGTGAGACTGGTGAGGATCAGGCTCTGTCACATTATTAACCTTTCTGAGCCTCACTTTATTTGTGTAAGAATGTGGCTACAAATATGTTGCAGGGCTGTTTGGGGGATTAGAATGAATAACATATGCAAAACACCTGGCACATACTAAAAGTGCTCATTAAATTTTATTTCCCTTTCCTTCCTTCCCAGCTGGAGAAATAGGGAGGGGTGTGGACACATTCCCTTCATCCATAACACTTTCTTTTTCTAAGCTACTGGAATCTTGAGGGAGGGAGGTATCACTCCTGGAGTGGCTTGGATAAAAGAGAGATCATGGAGAAGCCTGTGGTCAGTGAGTAAGAAAACACTAGAAAAATTCTTGACAGCAAAACTAAAAAACTTCAGATAGACATGTATACCTCTACTCAACCCCGCTCTTATTTTTCTAAATTCTCTGTATGAATTTCATCCATATGGAAAGTAGAATATATTATAGGATAGAACTTTCTGTTTTAAAAAAGTTTTAGTAATCATATCTACTTTTGTAATAATGCCTTGACCCTTACAATACAGTCCTAGAATCCTACAAATCCCCAAACCCCTTTCAAGAGACTGAAACTACTGAAATTTTCCATAATTATACCTAGATATCACTGACCTTTTAAGCCATCACTCCTGAGTTTACATGTAGTTTTCCACAGGCCATGTGACTGCAACAGACAGAACACAGACAGGAAAATCCAGCTCTGCTCTATTTAAGGCATATATTGTTTACACAAATGTAAAATAATGTTGCTTTTCACTAAAATATTTTGTTTGGGGGACTATCACTATTTTTTTCATAGAAGTATGTTATGTCTGCTAACGTGGGTTTATTACTAGTTATTTTTCTCAATTTCAACTGCAAACACTCTCACTACCAAGAGGTATAATCTACATAAATAGAAGCATGAAGGGGTCCTACATAAAAGATCTGAACCCTGAAGACCTGCTCCTAGTATGCACTGCCAGGATACGGAAGAAGAAACAAGTCCTTTCCAAACTGTCTTTGGTGACATGTTATTTGCACTTGGATTCTATAGTAGCTGTCAACAGTTATATGAGCAACACTGAAGGGGCAAATATCTCACACATGAACATTTAACCATCTACATTAACAAAGATGAAGGTTTCTTGGAAGTAAATATTTAATCCCTAATGATATTCAAAAATTAGCTTTTTTGGAAGATCTACTTTATATCTACAAAATCTTAGCTGCATGTGAAAGAGGGCAAAGAGATTCATGGTGTCAGACGGGAAAGACAACTTTTTAGACAGAGAATTTCTATAGGGTGGCCATTTTATGCATACATGTGTATGCGCTCAGCTATAAAATGATTATAAACTCAAAGCATTAGAAAATCTCAAGCTAAAATAAACTGGCAGATATGAAATAAACACACTAAAAACTGTTCCTTTCATGGCACATTCTTTTCAGAAAATATGTGCTCTGTGCATGAGGTGCTCAAGCAACATATTCTTTGTTGAAGAATTTAACAGAAGCAGTGGTGTAGTACTTACACAAATACATCTTTCACCCTTTTCCTAAATAAAAAGAACCCCCAGGGAAATTAAAGGCAGAAACCAAGGCAATATAATGTTATGGCTGAAAGGGTGACAAGGGTTCTAAGAGGATTTTTTGTATTTTCTTACAGTTAAGTCTAAAAATGTAAGTGTTAACATTTAACACTTTCATAACAATGTATTCACTGGTTAACTAAACACACTGGATCAGCTAATTATGCAGTAACTAATATTTATGTATCACAGGTAAAACAGGTGATTTAATCACTGTCCTCAAAAACCTTTCCAACTCTGAGAACTACTACACACAATCTAATATCCCACATTGCAAAAATCAAAAATTTTTAGTTCAAATCATGTGCAATTTCCAGATTAGCACTGAAAGGCCCAAAATGGAGACAATGAACTCAATTCAAAAACCAACTTATTTAAAATATCATATTCCTGCTTTAACCACATAATTTTCTCAAAGGGAAATCCTAAATTAAAGAGTCTGCATCCTGTGAGCTGCTAATTAAATTCTCCATTCCTTATTTCTAATACTAGGCTTAAATAGCTTATAGAAAGACATTAGGAAATTCTGTCAGCAATCACTAATGAATCAGTTTCCATCCTACCAAAAAATTACTTTTTAACAGCAAAGCTTTATTTTAAATCCAACTTAAAAGTGCCTATTTGGAAAAGAGTTACTCCTACACTTCATTAATATTTGAGAAACACAATTAATGCAAAGGCCAGACTGTAAACCACAGCACACCATATAAACAACATAAAAATTTACGGAGCATACACTGGATGGGCCCAATGAAGAGTTCCCAGCAGCATTCTGTTTGTCATTGGTTTTGATTTCCAGCTGATGTAGACTCTTAGACTGACCCATTCTGTACAAAGATCCAATCAATCCGAGCACTGGTGTTAGCTAGCAGTGGCATTAGACAGGTATTTATAATTATTTCTGGCGAGTTTGTTACCCACTGATTTGGCTATATCACCATCTGCAAAGGTCACCTAGACATAGCACTGATTCAAGGGGAAATGTTGAATTTAAACAAAAACAGGACACATGATTCTGCACCACTGGAGCTAAGTCCTGGAGTAGGTAATGGTGATCCAGCCCTCAGTCACCACCATAGCTGCCTTGCCTCAGCGTGCAGTGGGCAGCCAGGAGACAGTTCTGATAAACAAACTTGGTATAACTTGGTATAATTTGCTTCAGTCTTCTAAATGTAAGCTAATTTCTCTGATACCAACCTTTGCCTTCACACAAGGAAGAAAGCCAGTGTGCCTCCTCAGATCCAGCACCACCTGAACTGCCCATGTCTCACTTCTGAAGTGCAGATGAAGTGTACCAAAACTCTCTGTCACCCAAACACAGTCTTACATGTCTGCATACCTCTGTCTTGCCTCCAAGAGGCCAGAGTCTGAATGAGGAGGAGATAGAAGATCCCTTTTACCAGTTTTTTTTTCCTGCTGTGGCTCACAAATATCTTTGGAAATTCTGGCTGTTTGCTTTAGGGGAGGTAGTAAAGGGGAAACTATGAACACTAATTCTGTTTACCAGAGCCAAGGGATGAGGAAAAAGTGTGCTCAGACTTGAGAGGGAAGAATACAGTCTCTGTAGCCAAATTCCTTCATCCACACTCTACAGCTCTGGCCTGGCTCTTCAGTTTCAGCACCAGCACCCATATTTTGGCCCTCACCAAAATGGTAATCCCTTGCCCGTGCCCAGGGTCTGACATGGTTCATTCATTCTCACAAGCAGTATCACAAGAAGACACAATATTCCCTTCTTCATGGGCAGAGTACCAGAGGCCTCAAGTAGCAGTGGTGGAACACAATGGATTGGGCAGCCCTGTTAAAGACCAGACAAAATACCAGGCTTCAGTAATCCAAATGACAAATTGGCTCCAGGTATAACTTTTCTACACCAACACTCCCAAAGATCAAAAAAGAAGGCAAATTAACAAATCCAGTAAATATTGCTATGATTTGGGATCCTTGAAAGTAGGGCACCATTTTTCATCTCTGTAGCCCAAGGAAACAGAAGAGCTCTTAGATTAGCGAGGCCCTTAGAACTGTAACAGACTGTATCATAGAGCTTCTATCACCAATGCCTATTCATCCTCAATTCTAGAAATCCCAGAAGATGAAGTGCTTTACCCTCCCATGTAGGGTACAAGACTCTTCTCCTCTACTCTGAGGTGAGCCAGAAGCTGACATAGCAGAGACCCGTGGCAACCCTGTCCAGGAGATTGTCTTGAACAAGATATTAAAGAAGAACTTGTTAAGTGAAAGAATATGTAAATTATCTTGGCGCGTGATGGTCAGAATGATTTGCAGTGTCTCTGATCCCTGCACACAGGGAATTGAACCCAGGGCTGTCACAGTGGGCTATATCCATAAACTTTTTTTTTTAAACTTTGAGACAAGGTCTTGTTAAGTCACTAGGTTTTCCAGGTTGGACTAGAACTTGCAATTTTCCTGCCTCATCCTCTGAGGCTGCCAGAATGTTCACCCCACATGGAGAGACTGATATCTCAGGCAATGACGATGTGCTGGCTGCAGGACCAAAGTTTGAGAACTGCTGATCTCCATGATTATAACTACAGCCTAAATAAAGCTCTTCTAGTCAAAATAGAGTTGACTAAATAGTAAATAAAAGGGTGGGAGAATATATAATTTTGGATATAAAAAATCTATACAGAAGCTGGCGATGTAGCTCAGTGGTAGAATGTATATATTTTTTAAGCCCAGAATGGAGGGCCAAGGATTTGGCTCAGTGGTTCCGGAGCCTGTCTTGCAAACGCAAGGACCCGGGTTCAATCCCCGGTGAACCACATACAATACTGGGTGTGGAGACTCACGCCCAGCAGCAATCAGTACCACACACCACAGTGCCGGGCGTGGTGGCTCACACCTGTAATCCCAGCACTCGGGAGGCAGAGGCAGGAGGATTGCTGTGATGTGAGTTGGAGGCTGAGCTCAGGGCCAGCCTGATATCCTGTCTCAAAAAAAAAACAGAATGGAAAACCCAACAACAAAAGAAATGAAATTTTTTAATAGTGTACAGTTTGTAGCTTATTATGTAAACTAAATGTTCCTACTCTAAGTCAGTGCAGGACAGTAAACTGGTTGGAGTCCCCCCAAAAGAAAACAAGGACATTTTACAACAACAAAGATTGT
>PVIR01000218.1:0-33678 GCA_004026965.1 Petromus typicus
TTTTTTTTTTTTTTAATTTTTTTTTTTTTTTTTTTTTAGGTTTTTTGAGACAGGGTCTCACTTTGTAGTTCAGGCTGGCCCTGAGCTCAGCCTCAAAACTCACATCACAGCAATCCTCCTGCCTCTGCCTCCCGAGTGCTGGGATTACAGGTCTGAGCCACCACGCCCAGCACTGTGGTATGTGGTACTGATTGCTGCTGGGGTGAATCTCCACACCCAGTATGGTATGTGGTTACCAGGGAATTGAACCCGGGTCCTTGCGCTTGCAAGACACACCCTGGAACCACTGAGCTAACTTCCTGGCCCCGTATTTTTGGGTTTTTTTTTTTTTGAGACAGGGTCTCGCTTTGTAGTTCAGGGTAACCCTGAGTTCAGCCTCAAACTCACATCACAGCAATCCTCCTGCCTCTGCCTCCCGAGTGCTGGGATTACAGGCGTGAGCCACCACACCTGGCACTGTGGTACGTGGTACTGGTTGCTACTGGGTGTGAGTCTCCACACACAGTGTTGTATGTGGTTACTTGGGATCAAACCCAGGTCCTTGCGCTTACAAGACAGGTGCTAGAACCACTGAGCCAAATCCCCGGCCCTAGGTTTAGTTATGTTAATCAACCAAAAGTGTATTGAGATCAGTAAGGTGGGACTGAGCAAGGTAGGGTCTGTATGGTAGTGAATAACCCTGGTTGCCAGCCATGGGATGCCAAGTCTGTAAGTAGTAAGTAGGGGCCTTGTAGGAGAGACAGCTGAGGACTGGGAGCAGAAGCCCGGGACATCCCCCCAGCAGGGTACCTCAGTGTGGGTATGAAAAGCTAAACAATGTCAGGAGCCCATCCAAGAAAGGGAAGGGCACAGTAACGAGACCTGGCATTGTGGGTCTAGTACTGTTTAGGGTAAGGAGTACATCAGTGTTGAGGGACAGTAGTACTTGCTGCTGTCCATGTGAGGTTAAAGAGAACAGCCTGTCATGGGAGTGATAAGGGCATGACAAAAAAGGTGACCTGGTGCAGGGTGATTTATCCCAACCAGGGTAAGAATGTGGAGATGGGTGGAGGTGGCAGTGATGGGTGTGCTGACCAAATAGAGACAACGGGAATCGGATTTCTCACTATTAGAGAAAAAATATGAAAAGGAAACTAAAATGAACCCTGTGGTATGAAACTGGACGTAGAGATAATAATATGAAGTTTTTAATATGCATGAACTCAGGAAAATAGTTAAATGTCAAAATGTTTATTACTATATATTTGTACACAAATATATATATATAGATAGATAGATATAGATATAGATCCCTTAGCTTAATCTTTTAGAGGAACTGACATTCTATCAGCAATGAGCACATCTACAACCTACATTTTGGGTTTCTAAATGTCATTCTCTATTAACATGACCCAAGTATTCTAGAAGAAATGGCTGATTCCACAGCCGAAGCAGAGAGCACACAAAGTAATAAAATGCACAAAGAGTAAAGGAGTCAACAAATTAGTTAATGGCTAAATCTTGGATATTTAGATCAATATAGTAACAGAGGATAACCTATTCAGCAAATTGGTTGTTCATGAATTCATAAATTCCAAATGTAATAAAGATCCTTCTACAGAATCAAAGAGAACTTTACATTCCAGTAAATACTAATCAAAAGTTATCACCAATGAGATTAATCAAAATCATGTAAAGCCACTAGAAAACAGCATCACTCCTGTCATCTTACTGCCTAAAATGTACTGCCCTAATCTGCTAGAAGAAACAACCTAAATTGAGGGATAGTCTGCAAAGTAACTGGTTCAGAATTCTTCAAAAGCAGTAGCTACAGAGTATGAAGAATAAGGAATTGTTTGAACTGAAGGCATGTATAACTAAATTTAACATGATTCTAGACTGGACTGGACTGCTATAAAGAATTAAGTAACTAGAGAAACTTCCAGAAGACCTGAGGATTATATGGTAACAACATATCTTTGTTAATTTCCTGGGTTTGATGATTGCATTGTGATTATGTACAACTATTTGTAGCAAATACAAAAAAGTATCTGGAGAAAGGGAGGAAAGTTAGAAAGCATTGTGTCACCAACTATATACCCCCAAGTGCCGGAGGGGGAGCAGGGGACATCTCATACTCTGCAACTTTATTGTTAAATGTGAGGTTGTTTCAAATCAAGTGAATCTTCAATATTTTTATGTTAACCTTATATATTTTTTGTTGTTCATAGCACTAATTCCAGTCTAACATATCGTATAAACTTATTTATCATATAACTATTGTTCATCTGTGGTCTATTCACTGAGAAGAAGCCTTGTTAGGGCAGTGATCTTACATTTATTCCATGATGTTGCCTAAGTGCCATGTGAGAGCCAAGGGTGGAAGGGAGACAAATATCTGACGAATGACTATGGGGACGAATGAAGTGTATTTAGTGCTTAATCCCAGGGATGCTAGTTGTGAAGCCAATAACCATCTTGAGGCAGGTGCTATTGGTGGCAGAGTTCTCACTTGTTTCACAGATCGGAGAAGTTCGGTGAGGATCATGGAACGGTGAGCATGATGGTGTCCTGGACCCTGAACCTGTCTGGGGTTCGCTGCCGCTCACCTTGATCTCGGGCTGCATGTTCTGCAGAGCCGAACAGGGTCTCCTCGGCTCTGTCGTCCGGACCAGCTGGTTGGGGACCTTCCTCTTCCTGACCCGCTTGGTCTCTTCCTTCTGTGTCTCCATGAAGCTGTGGAGAAAAATCTGCCAAAACTGAGGAAACTCAGAATCCGAGATAACGCCAGGTATCTGACAGCTTCTAACCACCTCGGTGCCCCTCTCAATTCATTGTGCACAGCGCCTTCCCCGCCCACCCTGAAAAACGGGACACCCACGGATCCGTGTGCGGCCGCGGACGACACCGCCCCGCCATGACACCCGCCGGCCCCCGAGGCCGCCGTCCCACGCTCGCCCACCGCACCCAACCGCCGCCGCCCGCCGGCAGAACAAAAGGGGGCGCTACCGAGAGGCTTCTCTGCCTAGAGCCCTTGCCCCAGCCTGCGAGGTCTGGCAAAGACCGCGAGGCGCCGAACAGACGCGGCCCCCCGCCGCCGGCGCAGTCGCAACTTGAGGCACCGACATCGTCGCCGGCGCAGTGGCAAGGCGAGGCGCCGACTTCGCCGCCGGCGTAGTCGCCACACGAAGCACCGACGTCGCCGCTCTTTCCTTCGCAACGCGGGGCACGGTCATCGCCGCCCCTTGAGTCGCAGAGCCAGGCCCTGACATCAGAACGCGAGGGGTGGACATGGCCGCCCCCTCAGTCGCAACGCGAGCCACCGACATCGTCGCCTGGGCTGCGCGGGGAGTTTGAACGGACCGGAAGTGGGCCGGCCGACTTCCGACAGTTGGAATTCAAAGAACAGGAAGTGTCTGGAATGGCGACGAAACGGCTAGCGCGGTAGGCGGCGGGGTTCTCGGCGGCCTCTGGTTCTTAGGCCTGCTTTCTGGGCAGCCTTGGCGTATCTGACCGCACTGGCAGGTCTTTGCCTGGCCCACTTTTCTCGGAGCGTGGACGGGTCGAAGGTGCCTGGGGAACCGTGGGTCAGGTGTGTGGGACCCAGTGCAGCTCTGAGTGTTCGGCTATTCTAGACTCTGGGAAGCGCCTGGACGCGACGGCGCTCTGTTATTTGTTGAGATCTCTCAGGCTGGTGCCTCTGTAATAACGAAGCTGTTAGCCTCCCTACTTCCAACTGATCCTTCTAATTGACAAATTGTGACCTTTTCTCTGATTTCTGACTTTTAATAGTCTTCTGATGTATTAGTGAATAGCACTGGCTTCAGGGTTGGACAGTCCTGAGTTAATATATTAAAGCTGTGTTCTTTCACAAAAGAGTCAATTGATTTTTTTCACCCGTGAAATATGGATAACAAAAATGTCTTACCTCCTAGAGTTGTTGCCTAAGTAACCCCCCATCTATTTTAGTTTAGTACTTACTCTGTAGTAAGCAATAAATGCTAGCTATTAATCCCAAATCCCTACCCTTCCCTCACACCACTTTTTAAAAACTTCCAGAGGAAGTGTCTGCTTGTCCATCAAGTTTATCTCACCTGCACTTAATTGGGATCCTCTGTTACAAAGCACCTTGCAGTGATTTCGTGAACTTTTTTTTTCTTTATCCAGATTTTTTTAATTCCTGGAAAATATTCTAGAGCCATGCCTTATGTTCTTTCCTCTTGAGAAACTGTGCAGTATATGTTACAAATAGTTTGAAAATGCGGAAAGTAAATTTTTGGTGCACCCTTACCTACCATCATTCGAGTTCTGCAATATTACTGCAAAATATAGTAAAGGGAGCAGATAAAATTAACCTTTGTTTATAAATACAAGGCTATGCAAGTAAAATGACTACTAAAACCAAAAGAGGATGATAGTACAAGACCAAGTCTTTTTGCTCTTAAAGTTCAGCTCAGTTTCTCTTTAGTCGTGATTAATGAGTTTTGTTGTTTGTCCAGGGCCATTAGTTTAATAGCTTGTTCAAACAGGAGTGTGAATGGGTTCATTGATATTGGTTTGTTTTGTATTTGTAGGCAGCTTGGATTAATAAGGAGAAAGTCAATTGCACCAGCAAATGAGAATCTAAGCAAAAGCAAATCCAGTAAGTATTGTGCTTAGTTTCCTTACATTTTGTAGCCTTGTACTTTTAGCCCTGATAAAGCATAACACTCTAATCTTTACAGAGCAGTTATATGACTACTTAATTGTCATTGATTTTGAGTCTACATGCTGGAATGATGGGAAGCATCACAGCAGCCAAGAAATAAGTAAGTCTAGACTTCAAATGACTAAATTCAGCCCTTGATGTGTCACTTTTTTTTTTTTTTTGAAACAGGGTCTGGGTTTTGTAGTCCAGGCTGGCCCTGAATTTAGCCTTGAACTCACAGCAATCCTCCTGCCTCTGCCCCCCGAGAATGTGGTTCTGATTGCTGGTGGACATGTCTCCATACCCAGCATTGTTGTATGTGGTTGCCAGGATCAAACTCAGGCCCTTGCACTTGCGAGGCAGGTGCCAGAGCCCCTGGCTAACTCTCCAGCCCTGATGTGTCACTATTAAGATTTTATAAATCAGCCAACACTTAAAAAAAAATAAATAAATAACGTGGTCTATGAATTAGTGGTTTAATTCCAAACCTGACTTTAAGAGAATAAAATATCTTATACCTCAGTGTGTCATTACATAAAATAATTTTGGAATTTCATACAAAACCTCAATTGCATGAAAACTAAACAAACAAATAAACACTTTTACAAAAATGGAGTAAATTCAGGGCTGGGGAAGTACCTCAGTGATGCAGTGTCTGCCTGGCAAGTGTGAGTTCAATTCCTGCTACAAAAAGAAGATCAAAAATGGAGTAAATTTCAACCTCCATACAGTCTCTATAAATATAAGAAGATATACACAGAACTTCAATAGTTTGACTTATTCTTTGACATAACTTTACCATAACTTTACATTACATTGCCTTGGTCATAATGGTTTTACTGAAAAGTTTTTCTCAGTACATGTTTGATACACAGTACATCATGGGGTGTTGGTATGTGTACATCTGAAACTGTTCAATAATGCTATATTATGACAGTAGTATGTATTTCATTTAGAGTGGCTACAGCATTAATTTAAAAAGTGTTTGAGTGTCATTTTCTTCTTTCATTTAGTTGAATTTCCAGCAGTACTGCTGAACACATCCACTGGAGAGATTGAATCTGAATTCCATGCTTATGTTCAGCCTCAAGAACATCCAGTTCTTTCTGAATTTTGTATGGAACTGACGGGCATAAAGCAAGTATGATCACAAATTCAGTAATAAATTTCAAAAGGAAAATAAGTTAGGTGCATTTGGAATTAGACTTATTTAGTGTTAGGAGAAAAATGTTCACCTCCAGAAATCCATGGGAATTTTTAAAAATCAGAAAGAGTAGTGCTATAAACATACAGACTAGGCCTGGGTTGTATAGCTCAGAGCTACAGTGCTTGCCAGCATCTTTGAAGCCCTGGTTTTGGTCCTCCATTGTTATAGAATAAAAAGCATTAAATTTATTATATGGAAATAAAATGATTCAGATTTGTCTTATAGCTGTTGGTTTATACCAGTGATGGTGAACCTTTTAGTGCTTTCAGTGATAACAGCCCACTGCAGCACATGTGCCATACATTCGCCACCACTGATCTACATGATTATATATGTGTGATTTTAAATTTGTCAACCTAGTATTTCTTGTTGAGTTCCAATTGTGATATCTCTCTCCCATGTAAACATCTTTTCAGGAAAGTTCTTCTAGTTAAAACTTCTTTCTTAATCCCCCAACAATGTAGAGTTAGTTATATGCTCAATAACTATGAAATTTGATTGTTCAATTCAGATTTTGTAATTCTCTTAATCAGGCTCAAGTAGATGAAGGAGTCCCTCTGAAGATTTGCTTGTCTCAGTTCTGTAGATGGATCCATAAGATTCAGCAACAAAAGAAAATTTTTTTTACTAGTGGGATTTCAGAGCCTTCTACTTCAGAAGTAAAATTATGTGCATTTGTCACTTGGTCAGGTAAAAATGAGTTATGCCTATCAATCACCAACAAGTAGCATTACCACTATGTAATTCTTTATTTCTAATTTCATACTTACTAACCTAGAATTAGACTTGTTCTCTTCATGGGCCAGGAAAAGAATTTCAGTTACTAGCATATGTCAGCCAAAAAGTAAATTCATTCAAACTTTTAATATTACAGTTCTGGAATAGCTTAAATTTTTAAAACTTAACTTTTAGATTCTTTCTAGGTGTTCTTTCTTCTAAATTCAGACAAAGATAATTTATTGAAAGCTCTTTATTATGCTATTTACTGCAGCCTTGAATAGAGTCTTCATCTTTAAGCTCACATCTTTTGCCTTCATTTTTTGATAATTTCAAATACTAACATCAAGAAAAAAACGAGTCATTTAAAGTCATAGATCTTTTGTATGACCGTAATACAGCATTGGCAGTGTTCCAGCGGTCACTAATAGTGTTTATACATTTAAGAGTAAACTGATGGATATATTTGGCCTCAATTTGAAATAAAATGTTATTTCTCAATTGCACTAATGTTTTCCCAGCATATAGAAAATTCAACGTTTGTAATTTAGCATCTTACGTGTCCTTTGGAAATAGTCAAGGTTTTGTTCAGTGAATAAGAAGTCATTTTGAAACTTAGTCATCAATGTAATTTCTTAATAGTTATAAAAAGAATATAGTAATATGAAGTATATCAATGTTAGTTATTAGTAGAGCAATTAAATCCTGTTTTATTTTATATCATTTTGTTCTATTTTAATGTACTTAACGAAGACTGGGATTTAGGTGTTTGCCTGGAGTGTGAGTGTAAAAGAAAACAGCTGTTAAAACCTGTGTTCTTAAATTCGTGGATTGATCTCAGAGCAACTTACAAGGTGAGGATCAAAGATGACATGGTCACTTTTTCCTTTTGAGAAACAATTACATTTTATCCTGCACATGAATTTCTAAAATATTTTTGCAAGTGCTCACATAAATATTCATTATAAAATGTTTTAAAACAACACAACAAAAATAAACACATTCCTAATCTAATAGAAATAAAAATTACAAAAAAATAATTGGTTAGTGTATAGCTGTTTGAATAGTAATCATATTTTTAGATATATCTTTCTTTATTTGATTAGCTTTTCTATAGAAGAAAACCGAAAGGACTACGTGGTGCCTTGAAGGAAGTGGGAACAGAATTCTCAGGACGAGAACATTCTGGTTTGTATAAATTAAAAAACATTTTATCATAGAAGGCAGTTGACATTTAAAGACCTTTGACATGAGTCCTATTTTTTTTTTTTTTAGACTGGGTCCCACTTTGTAGTTCAAGCTGTCCCTGAGCTCACTATGTAGCTCAGCTGAGCCTCAAACAGCAATTCTCCTGCCTCTGCCTCCCAAGTGCTGGAATTATAGACGTGAGCCACCACATCTGGTACTGTGGTGTGTGGTACTGATTGCTGCTGGGTGAATCACCACAACCAGCATTGTTGTATGTGGTTACCAGGGATCAAAGTAGGGACCTTGCGCTTGCAAGACAGGCACTAGATCCACTGAATCCCTGGCCCCAGTGAGTCCTATTTTTTGGTAATGCCATTAATAAGAAATATCCTAGTCTAGAAAGAAAAGATCCTAGTCTGCAAATTACTTCCAATTTTTGAATTAGCAATTTTCATGAACTATTTAAGAGAAACATTGCCATCTAGTGGATTTCTACTTGTTAAAAGAGTGAAAAGAATTATATAGCCAAATCAGATTAACATTAAATGCCCAAATAATACACTGGGACTAGTGGAAGATTAAAACAAGAATATCTGATTTTTTCAAACATCATGGTTCCTACAGATTGCAAATCATATTTTTGGAAAGTGCATAACCACTTTTCACATTGTAAATATGGGAAATTTTGTCTTTTATTAGTAATGTTGCCACAGCTTTCCCTAAAATGAATTTATTGTTGAAATTAGTAGATGAGTAGATAAAGCAATATGAAATATATCAATGTTAGTTATTAGTAGTGCACACCCATAATCCCACTACACAGAATGTTGAGGCTGGAGGATCACTGTGAGTTCAAGACCTGCCTGGCCTACATAGTGAGTTCAAGTCAGCCTAAACTACACAGTGAGACTTTGTCTCTAGAAAAAAAAAAAAAAATAGTAGATAATCATTAAACTAACAAAATGTCTCAGTTTCTCAGTATTTTTTTCTACTGTTATTTCTTTATACTAGTACCACTTAATTTAGCATTTGATACGTTTTTCCTCAGGGTTGGATGATTCTCGGAATACTGCTCTTCTTGCTTGGAAAATGATCAAGGATGGTTGCCTAATGAAAATTACAAGGTCTTTGAACCAGGTTAGTGGTATCTTGGCTTTTTATTCCTTCATCTCAAACTCAAGTATACATAGGTCCATTGAAATGTGGATTTCATGTATGTGATCACCTACAAACCAATGACATTTATCATGTCTACTGAAGAAATTATAAATGCACAATTTCTAAAGATATTGGGTTTTCTGTGAAATTATAGGTTCCCAAGAAGAATCCCAACATTTTGGCCAGAAATTTGAATACAAATCAAGTTGGAGAAACATCTGCCTGCAACTTTAGCATCCAGAATCCCAAAATAAATAATAGGGAGTATAAAAATTCAATAAGTGCTCAGGAAAAAATTCAAATGAATTCTGTTTCTATGGATTTCCCTATAAAGGTACAGCAGCATCAGTTACTACCAAAAACCAACATAAAAGCCAGTCTTCAGAGTATGAAAAGTTGTCCATCTGCTTTTAAAACTAAGCCCTCTACTTCTCAGGGTCAGTTTCAGTCTCGTGACCTGAATTCAACTATGTATGTGCAGAAGCAAAGCAAAAATGAACATCTTGCCTTTAATACCAAATCGAAGTCTTCAACCTATGGTTCAGAATTGGTACTTGTTTCTACCACCATCCCATCTGTGAATCTTGTTTCTGATGTGGAAATGAGTTCTACAGCTGACTACTTACCTATGTTGGCTGATTGGGAGGATATAGTTTTATTGCCAGCATCTCAGCCTGAGCATAATATAGACTGTTTACCTCCTATAAGTGACACACACTTAGACACTTCATTTAATTCTGGAGAAAGATTAAAGGTTTTTAAAAAATCAAAAATGCTAAGTCCTGAAAACCTTGAGGGCATCAAGGAAACACCTAAAAAATTTGAGACCTCCAAGTCTTTTGTGTACAGGAGTCCTCACACTACTGTTTATACTGTAAAAGAAGCCAAACATCCAGGTTCAGATGATTCTGCCTTTAAGTTACCTGAATGTAAATCACGTACCTTCAGCAGTGTTAATGTCAAAGCACCTCATTGTTCAGTTTTGGGGAAACATCCTCTTGTAGGTGATGCTAAAAGGAATTCACCTAATCTCCCAGTTTTCCCACCAGTGGAAAAACAGACTTTCATTATTCATGAAGAAAAGCCTACATCACTTGATTGCTCCCCAGTGAGAAGTTCTCCCTGGAAGATTCTCCCCTCTGTGTTAACAACTACAGTTAATCTACAGGAGTCTTGGAAAAATGGGAAGATGACACCTCCTTTATGCAAGTGTGGTCGAAGATCTAAGAGACTTATTGTTTCTAATAATGGACCAAACCATGGAAAAGTCTTCTATTGTTGCCCTATTGGGAAATACCAAGAAAACAGAAAGCGCTGTGATTATTTTAAATGGGAACAAACACTTAAAAAGGAAAGAACCAACAGCATAGTTCTATCTTACTCCACTATTAGTCCTCCAAAAGCAAGCCATATTCGTGACAAAAATTTAAGTTTTTCTGCTAAAAATTCTTTGAGACTCAGACCTTCTATGAGGAATTGATAAAGTTGTTTGGTTTTGGGGTCTGTTTGGGTTTTTTTAGGACTCAATAAACTTTTTTTTTTAATACACTTTAATTTTCAGTGCAACTTTTTTTTTCTTTTCATTGCCCAGGGCCTTCACAATGAACTAAAGCCTAGCCCTTTTTGCCAGAGTTTGGGGGTGGTGAGGGAATGAGGGGAGAGTGGGGAAGTCTCTTTTAAGTTTCTTTTTTTTCCAGATTGTACTTGAATTTGTGATCCTCCTACCTCAGCTCCCAAAGTGCTGGGATTATAGGCTTGTGCCATCATTCGTGGCATCAGTTTAACTATTAATGCAGGAAAGCTTTTAAAAAATAAATATTATGGGGCTAACATTATGGAGACTTAGCATATCTGAGCTCTGTAGACTGTGTAGGAGCATTTACATACACACACACATACTGAGAAAAATAATAAATTTCATATTATTTTACCTTAAGTCACCATTGTCTTACACTCATCTTCTGTTTGTTCATGTATAAATTCTAACTGCTCCTTAAATCCTCAAACATTAATATTGTAATATCTTGCATAATTTTATTTATATTTCACATACTAATTGAATTTATCATTCAAAGGCAACCTGAATCATAATATGAAACACTGTATCAAAAAACAAAATCCCTAGTCTATTTTCAAGTAGGTACTTCGAGAATTATGATAATCTGAGATTTTTTTATTTTCCTAAAAACTAGCCGCATGTGGTGGCGTACACCTGTTATCCCAGCCCTTGGGAGGCTACAATTGCTGTGAGCTCGAGGCCAGCCTGGGCTATGTGGTAAGTTCAAGGCCAACCTGAAATACATAGCAAGACCTTTTCTTTAAAGAACTGAAAAATAAATACTTACAACTTGTTTAGTTTTACTTTAAGTCTTTAAGCTTGGTTCTAATTTGTATATCAACATATCAAAATTATTGGACCAAGTTTTAAAAACCAATGGAGTAGAGATTTGGTTCAGAAAATGCTTCTATGCTATACGTTCAAAAATTCCTCAGCAGTTGATGACATTTTCTGTTATGTTACCTTTTATGTTACCTACTTACAGAAACATTTACTGAATCAGAGCAATTTACTGAATCATTTATTTTATTTCAGAATTCAGCCTCTGATGTTATGACCATAAAAGTCTTTGTTCAACAGTTTATAAGACTACCACCATAATATTTTTATCACCTCTTCATAGTCTTATGGTTTTTATAGAATTATAGACACCGTGATTGTTCCATGATTCATGGAATGAATTTAAGTTGTTTTCCATTCTTTTTTCCTCAGTTCATTTCTTTTTATCTTCCCACTGATAGTCTTTGGCAGCTCTTCAATAAATTCTACCTGTTGGTATCAAGTGGAAGAAAATTAATAACAGAAGTTTTTATCTTTATATAAAACCAGCTATAAAATGTAGTTTTATTTTGAATTCTAGATGGGGAAAAAAGGACACCCACAGAAATTGGTTTGGGTAATATAAAGATAAAGAAGGGGTAGTACTGAAATGTTTCTTTTTTGTCTTCCGGTGGTACTTTGAGTTGAATTTAAAGCTTTTTTTTTTTTTTAATCCAAGGCTTTTAGACTGAACTCTGTCTCCAGCCCTTTTTATATTTTTCATTTTGAGACAGACTCTTACTAAGTTACTCAAGCTGAGCTCGAACTTGTAATCCTCTAGCCTCAGCTTCCCAGATTAGAGGGATTACGATGTGCCTCACCATGCCCAGGTGGTTTTTCCTGGTATTTAGTGTTTATTACAAGTCCAGTGAACCAAATGGCCAAATAAATTAGATCGAGTGTTACTGTAATCTGAACAGTTCTGATTCGTATATGTCATTAGTTCTGTTTGGAACATTTGTGTAGCATATTTGAGGAGAATGTTCAGTGAAAACCTGGGAAGTTTTTTCAGAATGCTGAATAAATATTATAATTAGGATGCCTACCTTTCTGGGATATTTGTAAGGTGCTGTCGTTTTTTTTACATGCTCCTGGATCTCCTTTTTCAGTTGTTTTTGATCATGTGACTTATAATCAGGGTTCAGAACAATGAAAGCCTTTACTACCTAAAATAAATATTGAAACAGAGAGATGAGTTGTATATTTGTTATACTTTGTTTTGTTTTAGTATGTCTTATTTACTTTTCTGAGAATCTTTGTGCTTGGTTGACTGAACCAGGTGGTTAAGTAGAGCTTGATTCCAACCATTTAACTCCCAGCCTGCAGATCTATACAAGAAAACCTCTGGGGGCCAGGGATTTAGCTCAAGTGGTACGATGCCTACCTTGTAAACATGAGGGCCCAGGTTTAGTCCCTGGTACTGGGGGGGAAAAAAAGGCCTCTTGTACCCCTGCTATCCTTATGACCTGTTCTTAAATCCTCTCATCTAATTATAACTTGAAACTGTTTTCTGACCTGTTTCTGTTCTTCACTTTTCACCTGATCTTTTATCTGTCTCATAAAATTTTTTCTCAGAAAGTTGGCAATGCACTAAGTCTCTCATGTAACAACACAGCCTTGTCTAACCTAGCTACTCTGACCCTGCTCCCAAGATAACCCTTATAAGCAGTAGTCATCCTGGGTTTGCCCTATCCTATGGAAGGGAAACCGTGTTCTCTTTGAAGTGGCTTTGAAGACTCCAACAGCCACTCTGTGTGCTCTGACCCATTTCTACTGGCTCTAAAGAACAACAGTGAAGATGGTAGTAGAATAGCTCTGTGACTGGCAGAAGACAGGAAAGACTTCATCACCTTATGCTGACACATCCAACGCCTAAAGTTCATTGAAATGTTTTGGGAAATCCTAGACTTTTAGACCTTACATATGGGAGACAAAAATGCTCTGCTTTAAATAAAGCTCCCTTCAAAGGTATATTTGGAGTCTTGTCAGTCATGCTGTCTCCTGCAGTACTACCATCATTACCATTCACTGCTGCCCTTGGAGGTATCCAGCCCCTCCAGATTCAGACCGCCAGCCACAGGGGATTCTTTGCTGCAGGGACATAGTCTCCTGAGTGCCCTCCAACTGTTTTATGATTAAGTCCTGTACTTTGAAATAACTGAAGTACTAAGTTTACAGTTTCATATGTGCAGCTTAAAGATAAGTGGGCAGCATTTCCTTTGTAACCTGTTCTGCAAGTCTGGATTGATTGAAAATGAATTATTTGAAACAGTAAGTCACTCAGGACAGCTATTTGGTGAGAAATGACCTGCAGTTATACATTTTTCACATACTGCAAATTGCTTACCAGTGAGCAGCTTTTGTGAGTAATTACCCATTTTCGTTCTTCTCAAAATCCCTTGAATATTTCTAATGAACATGTCATTGGGCAGTTGTACAGTCAGCTGTGTGTCTGAGTATGGTTGCAGCTTTACTCTATTCCTTTTTGACATTTTATAGAATTTACTTTAGGTGATGTTGGCCGTGTGACTTTATCAACATTTTAATGAGCTTAAAATTTATCCTTGTGTAATTTGAATGATTCAGAGGCATACTTTTTAAGGCTTTGCTAACATCATTACAAAAAATGTTAAATTAAGGAATATAATTAATATGGGTCAAGAGTATGAACTCAGAAATCAGACAACTTGGGTTCAAATCATCGTTTGTTGTAAAATCTCAAGCAAATTAGGTCATCTCTGTGTAACGCCGTTCCTTCAGTCTAAGAGTTGTGAGGATTAATTAACAAAAGTATAGGGCCAGGGATTTAGCTCTGTAGTTCCAGCACCTGTCTTGCAAGCGCAAGGGCCTGGGTTCGTTTCCCCAGTAACCACATACAATACTGGGCGTGGAGACTCATGTCCAGCAGCAATCAGTATCACATACCACAGTGCCAGGCGTGGTGGCTCCCGCCTATAATCCCAGCACTCAGGAGGTAGAGGCAGGAGGATTGCTGTGATGTGAGTTGGAGGCTGAGCTCAGGGCCAGCCTGAACTACAAAGCGAGACCCTGACTCAAAAAAAAAAACAAAAAACGTGTAGAGTTTAAAGTAATGCCTGGGATATGTTAAGTCATCAAAAATGACAGCTCTTAGGTGTAGTAGTAGAAGTACCAAGAAAGAGGCTTTGAGTTTTGTCTTTTTTTTTTTTCTTTTTAACTGTACCAGCGATCACACTCCAGATCCTACACTTGCTAGGCAGGTACAGTGCCTCTGAACTATATCCTGGGCCCTGATTTTCATCTTTTAACCTTAAAATCCATATGTGGGGTTCTTGAATATGAGGCAAAATCTTGTATTTTTCTAGGAGGAATCTATTGGCATGCCATTTAGTATGGTAGCCACTAACAATATGTGACTATTTAAATTTAAACTAATTTCAATTAAATACAATTTCTTAGTCATACCAGCCATATTTCAAGTGATTCACAGCCAGGTGTGATTTTTATACCGGATAGCACAACCATCTTAAGTCCAACAGTGGTCTATGACCTTTTTCAAATTCTCAAAAGGTGCATGATCCAAAAAATTTTAGGAACTTAGTTATTTCAACAAATATTTCTCTGCTCTTTGTTTCACATTCCAGTGTTTTAAAATTAAATATTAGTTTCAGAAATAACAATTACAAATTGCCCCTCTTAGAAATTCTATCTTTGCCCAGGGATTTAGCCCAGTGATGCCAGTATGAATTCAATCAGTGGTACCACAAGAAAAGAGAAAGAAGCAGGGAGAAAGAGAGAGAGAGAAAGACTGTGAAAGAAAGAAATTAATTCTGTCTTTAAGAAGGCTTACAGATAGAACACATTTTTAAAATTATGAAAATAAAATTAAACAGATAAAATAACTTCTGGCTGAAAATTGTTTTTTTGTTGTTTTTGTTTTATTTTGAGACAGGATCTATTAGTTCAGGCTGGCCTTGAACTCATGAAAATAAATTTGAAAGCAAAATAACCATGTAAATTCCTAAAAATGTTAAAAGTATGAAAATCAACTAAGAATGTGTTTTAAATATCAAAACAGGGGGCCAGGGATTTGGTTCAGTGGTTCCGGCGCCTGTCTTCCAAGTGCAAGGACCCGGGTTCGATCCCCGGTTAACCACATACAATACTGGGTGTGGAGACTCACGCCCTGCAGCAACCAGTCACATACCACAGTGCCAGGCATGGTGGCTCACGCCTGTAATCCCAGCACTTGGGAGGCAGAGGCAGGAGGATTGCTGTGATGTGAGTTTGAGGCTGAGCCCAGGGCCAGTCTGAACCACAAAGTGAGACCCTGTCTCAAAAAAAAAAAAAAAAAAAAAAATCAAAACAGGAGTTAAATTATAAAAATTTATTTTAAACTATTTGCATTTAGATAATTTATCAAAGAAAAAATTAAATATTTACAAAAATTTTAGCTGATAGTGTTAGGAGAGTTTGAAAGTTAAAACAACTGCAAGCAAGTTTACTTAGGATGATCAACAGCAAGAAAACTTACACACTATTGCGAGACTATGGTAGACAGATAAAAATGACCAATATTTGGGCTGTTGTCCTCAAGTCTTCATTTTATCAGCTTTTGATCAATCCTGAAATACACTTTCTAATTGAAGACCTGGCTAATCCATGAACCTGGAGAACAGTCAGCTGGGCTAGAATAAGCTCGCTGCCAGAAAAAAAGGAGCTGTCTTCCTCGCATAGCACATTTCATTTGAGATATCCACTTGCATCTTCTACCAGGAAATGTTGCAGCCCACAGTGTTGGGAAAGACCAAACTTTTCCCTTTGCTGAGGCTAATCTGTCCCAAGATCGTCGTGTCTCAAGTAAACCCTTGTTCAGGTGTATACAAGTAATGGTCGCAAAGAGATGTGGTAGGTACTCAGATTCATGGAACTTTGCCAGTAGAGTCAGGGAAGAGACAAACTTCATTACTACTGACCTCATCCACCCGCAGCAATAAATAAGGCCTCTCATCCTAGCAACTTTCCAGATGGGCAATGCTGGCCACTGATCTGTGTGCAAAACAACATTAGGCTGTGCTGGAAGATTTACAGGTTCTCTGGTATCAAAGATCCACTTAGGAGAATCCGCCTTGGGGAGAGATCCACCTTCATTGTACATCAAGACATACCTCTCATTCTTACCTTAATAACTTATCTAACCCCTAAGACTAATATCTGGTAACCCTGCCGTGTATCTGGGCTTCCAGCCCTACATCAGGATATAAGATAAGGAAATTAAACCCATGGTACAGGAAGCCCTGCACTTGCACTGATACCACTGTTATGTCCAAACTTGATTCAGTATTAGGATGTGGATTAGAGAAATATTTGTGGGAACAGTAGCCCACATCAGGCAAACCTTAGAGGCATAATGTGAACACAAGCAGAATCTAGTGGACCTTCCCTGCTAAAAATGGCTTAGAGAGTGAGTGGCATGTTACCTTTAAGCCCAAACTACCATGTAGTCACCCACAATAATGGGCCTTCAGGACGCTACCTTTGTTTATTTCCTGAAACTTATCTGCCTACCCAGCCTTCTCATATTTCCCTGTTTCTGCCTCTGACCTTCCTCTCACCTCTGACACCCAATATCAGCTTATCCTCCCGTGAAATACAAGGACCTCACTGGTTTCCAGACCTTTGTGGTAGCAACTTGATCCACTTGACATCTGGAGCCCCAGCCTGGAATGAGCTTGCAGTACTGGCCTCCATCCCATCTTTGCTCCAGCTCTTCATGGAAGGGATTCAGAGCCATTCTAGTATTTGCATTTTAGTCTTATCCTGTGGCAGTCCTTCTAGCTAACATTATTTCTGTCTGACTTGAATTTAGCCACATATTTTAAGGGCCAGGGATTTAGCTTGTAGTTCTGGTGCCTAACTCACAAGCTCAAGGTTCTGAGTTCAATCTCTGCTACCCACCCCCCCCCAAAAAAAATTTTTTTATCTCACTTGTACATTTGGTAAAGGAAGCATCTGTGTATTATTTTGTTGTTGAAGTACTATTTAACCGTATGCATTTGATTGCTGACGATTTTAAAACTGAGATGAGTAGATTCTTTTACCTCTCCTCTGATGGGGTCTGGACTGCTGACAACAGCTGACTCTGCAACCGAAGGGTGCTCCATCAGGGCACTTTCTACTTCAAATGGTCCAATTCGATACCTGGGAAGACACAGAATGAGTTTATAAGGGCAAGTTAGACACTCGCTTGAGAATTCTGATGGTCCCTTCACAAAGACATAGTACAGATGAAGAAAATTACCCAGAGGATAATATGATATCATCTGATCTTGCAACAAACCAGAAGTAGCCATCTTCATCCACATACCCTCTGTCCCCAGTGATGTAGAAATTGCCTCGTAGAGTTGAAGCTGTTTTTGAAGGGTTATCCTACCAAAACAAAGAGCATTTGTTAATATTATTGTGAACGTGACTCACTGATATAGCTAGATGCCTAAAGGTTCCAAGAAAAAGAAAGTGTAGGTCCTTTGAGAAGTATCAGAGTGAAAAGGAGCCAGAGTGTGAAATAGGAATGAAATGTCAGCACGGCTGTCGCCTAACATAGCAAAGGAAAATGCAGTTACAAAGACTAGCCGCGCTCCAAGAGTTTTCTTACATTATAAAATAAATGTTAAAGAGCTCAGAGCTCAGAGGAGTATGCTAACTTGTCTTTTGCTAGTTGATCAATAGAAGTAGGGAGAGATAGGTGAATACTCAGTTAAAAAAAAATACAATTCAAAGAAAAGACAAGTTTCATTTTATTTCTTTTACATAAAGATAAAACTGGTTTTGTAATTTTATCAGAAGAAGAAAAATGAATTATCACATGTAAAGTTGACTGGCAAGTAGAATTTGGAATTGGACATTTTATTATATTACAATAAACATTTTCCTAATTTGTATACCATGGTGGAAGGTGAAATATGCTTAAAAACAGGAGCTGGAGTTTCTCTAGGGAAGGGATTTACTTAATTTCCCTGCACCAGTCCCTATTCTTCCTGCTCCTCCTAAGAAGGGAAAACTAATCAAATGTCAGGACAATGAATGAGTCCTAGTTGATAGTTAAAGGGCCGATGGAAATTAGGAGCACAGGAATCTTTCCAGGGCTGATTTCCTCGTCCTCCTGGTGCTTTGGCCTAGTGAGGACCAATGTGCTTTAAGCACTCATTTGGGTGCATCTTCAATTCTCTATCTGGAATTACTATTTAGGATGATGAATTGCTCCAAAGACCCAAATACTTGGGTATGTTTGGGGACAAAGGGATAGTCATCAAGCACTTTTGAGAAATAAATAGAAAATAAGAAATTTGAATAATAGTTTCTTACTACATATTGAGTAAAAAGGCCAAATGGTCTGTTAGGTATAACTTGAAGGCCAATATCTCCTTCTTGTCCAGGAGGTAGAACATTGCCATTTTCATCTAAAATCTAGGATAAAACGGAACAATTTAAGAAAATGTTTGTTTAATTCTACACCTTAAATCTTAACTTTGCATGTTCTTTTTATTTTGCCATTTAAGAATGTAGACTGCTGGGGCCAGGGAGTTAGCTCAGCAGTTCCGGCATCTGCCTGGCAAGCGCAAGGTCCAGAGTTCGATCCCTGGTACCACATATCAGAATGGTGACATGGTGGTTCACAATTATAATCCCAGCACTCAGGAGGCAGAGGCAGCAGGATTGCTGAGAGTTCAAGGCTAGCCTGAGCTACGTAGTGAGTTCAGGGCGAACCTGAACTACAAAGTGAGATTCTGTCTCAAAAAACTTAAAAAAAAAAAAAGAATGCAGACTCCAAAAATATTTTAAGTATATTTGAAATTACTAAGAAAAATTGTTTATTTAAATTCTTGTTGCATAAAATATTAAATGCAGATTACTAAAATGTGAAAAAAAATTATCTTAAATGCTATCATCCATTAATAATCAAATTTTGGTAATATCCTTTGAGATAGAAAACAATATAATTATCTTATAATATATATTGTTCACAAATGGCTTTTATCATTTAGCAATATATCTCATTAAAAACACTGTTTTGCTTGACCTGATGGTAAACATCTGTAATCCCATTATATGGAAGGCTGAGGCAGCAGGATGATTGCAAGGCCAGCGTGAACTACATAGTAAAGTAGCTCAAAAAACAAAAACAAAAAGACCCCATAGATTTCTGGGTCCCACAGATGATTAAATCAGACTCTCCAGGGAAGGTCCTGAGGATGAGTATTTTAAACAAGTAACCATGTGAGTCCTATGATCAGATGAGCTTGGGAACTACTGATCTAGTAGTTTACAAATAATTCTAAATTTGGATCCGAGCTCTATGCTCTAGAAACTCATCCATTTTGCCTTTTGGTCATTGTTACTTTCTTTTTTATAGTGTAAGTTCCTTTGTCTACCCCTAGCTTTCAAGCTGGGTTGATTTAAGAATGATTCTAGGAGCAAGGGATTTAGCTCAGTAGTTTTGATGCCTACCTCACAAGCCCAACATCCCTAGTTCGATCCCAGTAACCACATACCACAATGCCCGGTGTGATGACTCAGGCCTATAGTCCAGCACTCAGGAAGCAGAGACAATAGGATTGCTGTGAGTTTGAGGGTTGTCTGGACTACATAGTGAGCTCAGGGCCAGCCTGAACTACAAAGCAAGACCGTGTCTCAAAAAAAAAAAAAAAAAAAAAATTCTAACCCTTAGAGAGTGTATAGGTGAGGAAATAGACTGCTCTGCAGCATGAAGTAATAGCTGCAGTTATAGAAAGCCTGAAAATAGCCAGGCAGGCAGAGAGCCAGAGACGGAGAGTGCTGCAGCCCCTGCAAATCTGTGCCCCTAGCTGATTCCCTCTGGAGGTCCTGATTCCCCTCACAAGCATGGGGCAGCACTGTGATTACAAGTATGCTTATTGGATTCAGATTCCTTTTTAGCAGTTATTAGCTTCTGATCTTGGGTGAGTTCCTTTACCTTTCTGTACCATCATGTGTAAAACAGTTGTAATGTTAAGATGTCTTTAGGCTCCTACTGGGAATTAAAGGGGCTGTTATTTATAAAATGCTTAACCAAATATAAGATATAGGTATTTGCAAAATAATGGAGACTCTGAGGCTAACATTTATAACCCACCACTGTCTCTCCACAGATACTAAGTTATGGTGGAAGTGACGTGGAATCCACCCAAGCGAACGAGTGCATATGGAGGTCACTAGGAAACAGGTTGAGTTGCTAATATTTTCCTGATAGGGGATGAGCAGACCTTAACATTGAAAGCAGGAGAAGGTTTTCCCATTGAGCCAGGCTTAATTTTCATTCCCTTAAAATTTCCACAGATCAGCACCTAGTTAAGAAGAAGGAAAAGTTAAGAAACACAAGTAAGTTAAAATTTCTTCAGCTGCCATGCATTTATTTAAAAATTATTAAGAAATTATAATAAACTAGGCTCAAAATAAAACATATCTGCTATGATGAAATGTAGAGATTTATAAAAACAAATATATATTAAAAGTTAAAAGAATAAATTTATAATATTTACTAAAACAATTATATCAGTATTTGTACTCATATTAACAAAATACTGATAGTGACTAAATTGTCAATTTTTGTTTTTAGGTATTTTTAGTATTTTAATTGTTGACAAGGTAACACATTAAACATTATAAGCTGAAACATAAACTAAAACATTATAAAGCAACATACTGTAATTTCTTTGAACCTTTCCCTCGTCTGCCCCATCTTACCCTTCCTCCTTCTATGAAATGACCACTTTTATTCTTACTGTATTAACTTTTCTCAGACCTCTTCTTCCTGACTCTGTGAGCTCAAGGACCCCTAAAATATTCTTGTTCCTTGCCAAGAAGTTGTCCAAGTGGTTGACTCAATATTTTACGTAACAAGGAGCTCAGCGAGTGGTTTCCACTTTGAGATAGATCTAAGAAAGTTCCTTATCACTTAAGGAAGGAAGCCTGCTTTTTCAATATTTTTTCATTAAAAAAAAAACTAATCAGGTGTGGTGGCATATCCTTGTAATCCTAGCGTTCTAGAAGCCTGAGACAGCAGAATCAAGTTCAAGTTCAGCCTAGGCCATTTAGGGACGCAGTGAGACCCATCTCAAAACAAAGGATGGGAGTGTACAGGCCTTGGGTTTCAAAAACAGTGTTGGATCAGTAGTTTAGTGTGAAGTCATGTCACAAAACAAGCAAAAGAATGGTAAGCTTTCACCCTGATCTGTTAATAGCAGTTTTTCCTCAGCGAATGGCTACTTAAACAAAATACCTATCGTGGAGGGGAGTTTGTACAACTGGCTTACCTCAAATTTTTTTTGCTATTTTTAAACTGCTTTCTAACCACATTATACCTTCCCTTATCCCTAAAAAAGTCATATCTGTTGATACGTTGGTTTTAGCCCTCTGACTAAATTGAATCCAGCCCTGTCAATTCCATGAGGTAGGTACCGTTTCTGTCTGTCCGTATCCTTCATAGATATCCAGGCCCGTGCTGTTTCTCCATTGTTCAGTTACCTCAGGGTTGATTGGTTCCCCAGCACTCACACAGTGCTTTAAGCTCTTGAATTTGCAGCTTTTCAGAAGACAGTAACAGGTTAGAATAGGAGGAAAATGTATACAGCAGTGGAAATAAAAGCTTATTTCTAACCCAAAATTTAAAAATCACTCTAAGCCCATAAAATAATAGAAAAACTACCAGTTTTTCTTTTTTTTCTGTGTGTGTGTGTGTGTGTAGGGGTAAGGGGCATTTGTTGCAAAGAAAAGCCATCTTGTCTTTAGAGAATATACCTCATAATAACATCTGAAGTCAGCAATTAAAATTTCCTCACAGAGACTAAAAATATGGAATTGCTAACAACAGTACACTTTATTTTTTCTTCTCCAATTACCAGTTCACCCTCATAAATGAAATCGGTCATAAATTGTAAGTCTTGCAACCTTTTGTTTATTTGCTGAGATAAGGTTCTGAGAAACTTCCCTCCTATCTTGGCTCAGGTAACAGCCATCATCCCAAAGATTAAATATCTTCATACTTGTCACCCCTGGGCTCAGAGTGAGAGACACGGCCAAACCATGCCGGTCTTCTCCTTTCTTGGGAGCCTGCCTGACACAGTAGTCCTCATCTGCAGCACCCCAGCAAGGAGAAGAATAGGAACCGATGGCCGAGTCCTGCAGCTGCGGGTCAGGAGCTCTGCTCTTAGGCCCAGAGCTCCTTTATTCTGTCTGCCTCTTCCTTTCCCCTCCCTCCCAAAGGCCTGTTACTAGTACTTCTTACCTTTTCATGTCATTCTGTACGAGCATTCGGTACGCAGTGGGCGCTGAACAAAAGACTGTGATGGGAAACTCGGAGAGTGTCTGCAATTTAGAAAAGCAGACTCTTGATCTTCCTACAACTCTAATAAGTATTTAAAATAGACACACCAAAATGTTAAAGCATCATTTATTTTAATGTAACTGCACTCAGACTTTTCACTGTGTCTTTTCAGCCTTAATGACTCTCTGCATGTGAAATGTTTTAAATCATGGTATCTGTTCCAATCTATTAAGTTACTTTATGCAGCAGGCTTGTCAGTGACGCCGCTAGTGCATTTCTGGAGGTGGACCTCCTGTGCTTTGCCTTACTTGTAAGATGGAAGTTGGTTCAAAACGGGGCAAATAATGTGCAAATACACAGGCTCCTTGGATCCAAGGAGAAAAAACACTGCTCCATGCAGACTTTGCCCAGCCTGTGTCTGAGGTATTCCACATCACATCCAAGGGTGTCAAATCCAGCCAGTACCTGGGAAAATAAATAGCCCTGATGTCTAAAGATGTATATTTGTAGTAATTTGACATATATAAATGTGTTAATTTTTAGGAAAACAAATTTAAAAGACCAATAGACAATTCATTCTCTTAGCACTTTAGGTGCTTCAAGTTACAGTTCTGTGGAAGTACCTTCCATTTACAGATAATCCTAAACCAAAACTGCTGTGGGTGTGTCCGATCATCTTAGGCAGTCCCGTTGTTCCACTGGTGAAGTAAATGGCCATCATCTCATTGTGTTTAGTCTTCACACAGCTGTGGTTGTCACTGGCACATCTACAGAGGAAAAGTTACAGTGACTTCACATTAAACCTAATATCAGAGACTATTAATTCTAAACAGATTGGAGAAACCCCCCAGTTGGACCTGTCTTTATAAATCAGGCTCCAGTGATTTGAGTTGAATCCCAGTAAAAGCTACCTCTTTCCTTTGTTTTTAATGTATTTTATAGAACTGAAATAGACTTTGCCATCAAAAACCCTTTTATAATACCCAATTTCATACCTTTTTACTACATGTTAAGGACTGAAGCATTTCAAAAACTCAAGAATTGTATCATGCCTACAGTAAAGGGAGGACTCCATGATCTTATACTTATGAATATATGAATCACTTCCACTTCTATCCACTGTAAATACTTTAAAATGCGATTTTTTTAAAAGTAGTGTGTTAATATAAGTCATGAGATCTGACTAGGATCTGCAAACTATGTCCTTTAGGCTACATCTAGATCCTCTCTCATCTCTAAATAAAGCTTTGGGGTTTTTTTTGATTTGGGGACAGAGTTGCACTGTGTAGCCCAGGCTAACCTCAAACTCACAATCCCCCTACTTCAGCCTTCTGAGTGCTGGGGTTCCAGATATGTGTCACCATGCTCGTAAGTAGTTTTAGTGGTGCAGAGCCATGACCACTGCTTACTGTGTTACCTGTGGTAGTTTCCATAACACAGCGGCAGCGCCAAGTATTTGTACAGAGGTTGTATGGCCTGCACAGGCTCACATACTAAAGTCCCGTCTTTTTATGGAAAATGTTTGTCAGCTCCTGAAAGGATGGATTTTTTGTTTCCTGTGAAATAGTCTATACAATTCTAGATATAATACACAATAAGACTGAAGAGGATATAAGCACTCACTGAGGGAAGGGAGGATTCAGTAAAAGAGAAAGAAAACCTTTTAGTTCCAGAGAAGAATTGGGCTACTAAGTAAGTCACACAGTGGAGCAGGTAAGAAGTAAACTGTGCTCATACACATCCAATGTCTGAGAAGCAGACAGCCTTTCTGTGAGGGTATCGGCTGGGACAGAGTGAACAGAAACACCCAGATCATGAGAAATATAGGAAGTCTGTTTTAAAAGCCTAATAAAACTAGAGTAAGTGTTGAGCTCATGATTCCACAGTTATCTTCCCTAAAAACTGTACCCTTAGGGCAAGGCAGAGTGGCTCGCGCCTGTAATCTCAGCACCAGGGAGGTAGAGGGAGGAGGATCCCCTGAGTTCGAAGCTCGCCTGGGCTACATAGTGAGTTCAGGACTAGCCTGAGCTACAAAGCGAGACCCCGTCTCAAAAAAAAAAAAAAACAAACCTGGGTCTGTAGCTGTGTACTTAATGCTTCCATAACAGATCTTGTTTGCCCTCAAGATCTAAGTCGGGGTTATTGTACTAATCTCTTAACTATCAGAGACAGTAAATATAGATATTAAGAATATAGGTTTGGGAAGCCAAACAGCTTTGCCAGATACTAGCATTTGACCTTGTTGATCTGTATAATTATAGAACCTTCACCCTAAGTTAGGTTCATATATCTGAAGTGCTTGGAACAGCTTCTGCCACATATCCAGTGTCATAAATATTAGCTGTTTTTGCAATTATGACATTTTTATTAGAACAGCATTTTTGGTCCTTGGTAAGAACCCAATCCATATTCGCTGTTATAAAGGAGGTATGAACAGGTCCACAGTTGCAAGCCTGCTCACAAATCCTAGGACAGCAAGGTAGGAAACTCATTCTAGAAATGGAATTCACTTTCAGGATAATGCTAAGACATAAGCAGTACTTGGCAAGAGTTTCATGTGATCCCTACAAGCACCCTACCCCAGGGACAGAACATTAGTGGAACTCATTTTTGTAATAACATTAAGTGCTCTTTCTATTGTAGTCTGTTGTGAGCAAAGGAGTGATACGGAATGAGGCAAAGTAAGCCTACACAGAGACTGATTGTGATCAATTCCCTTGGGAAATGATAACAGCTCTGTGGTTGATGCTACCCTGTGTGTTCTAGATCCCTGGGGAATGAAGAACTCATTCCCCTTGTTCTACCTTCCCCACCCCAGATGGAGTCTTCTTTAGAGAGTGCCTTGGGTGAAGAGAACTGCCCAGCTCAAGGACACACCTCCTTCTAGGGATAGACCACAGCCAGTAACTGACCACTGTGGGTGAGTAAAGGCCAGAACCTCTTATTTTCACTCTGAATAACTTTAAGAAGTTGTCCCAACCCAGCAGGACTCTGTGGGTTGACTGAGAGCTTTGTAAGAAACATACTGCGTATTAATTTCTCCCTCTGCTCAATCCCACATTCTTTCTCTTCGTTTAAAGGTGTTAATTCCAACAGAACTCTTTAAACATCAGTCTCCATCTCAAGCATTTTGCTGGGAATCTCAGCCTACAAAACACACTTCAGGCCTCTCCCTGCTTCAGAACTGCAGCAGTCAGTGATCAGCACTCGTCTTTTAATCTGCATCTGTCGGCACCCTACTGAGTTGAATATCTTTTATTATTGCCTTTCTTTTAGTCTACTCACTTCATCATCTCCTTGAGGTTCCCCCATCCCTCTCTGGAGTTTGGAGACACGATTAGCTTGGAGTGCAGATTTTCACACTTGGATGCAACAGCATCCACTGCTGGAGCTAAAACCTCATCAGTAATAATGCACTTGGCTCTTGAGGACTGTAGTCTGTAGAGGATGTCTTTCTGGGTCAGCTGGGTGGTTCCTGGAATTAAAACTGTCCCTAAAGGAAAAGAAAAGAAAGGATGTTTTTAAAAGTCTATCCTCCGTCATTTTAATGAGAAAATTTTAAGTAGCACATGTGAATTCTGTATTTCTTAGAATGAATTTTTTCACCACAGGGATATCTATTTGTCTCATTATTTTGCTGCTTTTGCTTTTCAAGAAGCATCAAAGCCTATGACTCTTTTTTGTTTTTGTTTTTTTTTTTTGAGACAAGGTCTCACTTTGTAGCTCAGGCTGGCTCTGAGCTCACTATGTAGCCCAAGCAAGCCTTGAACTCACAGCAATCCTCCTGCCTCTGCCTTTCAATTGCTGGGATTACAGGTGTGAGCCACCACACCTGGCTAAAGCCAACATACCCTAACGTAAAAGGGTATCAAAAGCTGGATAATCAACTTCTCTTTGGAGATCTCTATTCTGTTGGGCTTCAAGAGAGGTTTGATTGAAAAGTAATGTTACCCACCACTTAGTGAATGGTTGAGTGCCCAATTCTATTCTAAGTAGCATTTAACAATGAAGAGATTGAAGTCTGAAGCCTGACTCCAGAGATGGGCACTTAACCACTTCAGTCCAGTACTTCTTACAGTGCGCACAATGGGTTCATTTTTCCCAAGGAGAAGGTTTAAGGCATATGCCTCTTCTGCCTCCTTAGATTACACTGTAAGGTACAGTGTAATGGTTAAGGATGTCTTGGAGACAGATACTCTTAGACAAGCTACCTCACCTCTGCAAGCCTCAGTCTCTGCACCTGTAGAGTGGGGATTATAATATACCACCTGTTTTATATGAGTGTCTAAGAATTTAAGAATTAAAATCTGAGGGCCGGGGATTTAGCTCAGTGGTTACGGTGTCTGTCTTGCAAGCGCAAGGGCCCAGGTTGATCCCCCAATAACTACATAACAATACTGGGCATGGGGACTCAGCCTAGCAGCAATCAGTACCACATACCGCAGTGCCAGGCGTGGTGGCTCACGCCTGTAATCCCAGCACTGAGGAGGCAGAGGCAGGAGGATTGCTGAGTTTAAGACTGAGCTCAGGGCCAGCCTGAACTACAAAGCGAGACCCTGTCTCAAAAAAAGAAAAAAAGAGTTAAAACTTGAAGAGTTGGGAAGAGAACTTGATAAATATTAGCAATTATTTTTTCAAAAGATGAATGGGTTTTCAAGCTTTTGGGAGTGTGTGTGTGTGTGTGTGTGTGTGTGTGTGTGTGTGTGTGTGTGTATCTGTTTAAATGTATCTGCAAGTTCAGAGAACTTTCCTGAGCTATATAGTGAGTTCAAGGCCAGCCTGAACTCCATAGTGAGACCCTGCCTTGAAAAAATTCCTAGTTTGAAGATTTATGAAAGGTCTAAAAAATGATAGAGAGTATACTGATTTGCTGAATTAATATTCTTTCCCCAATCTGTGAAGCTACCTACACTCATACTGGCCTGTTTGCATTATCGCTGACTTACAGATAATTTCCTGCCTTGGAGTCTCTGTATGTATTTCTCCGTTTGACTAGAATGCTGTCCTCACACACACCTGCACTCACTGACTGACCCATCTCCAAGGCTTCAGTTAAATATCTGGCTTTCTCTGGCCTGTACAGGCTCTCCTCCCATGCAGTAATGGCTCTTGTGCTATTTCCTTTGTGACATTTGTCATACTTACCTTACTCAATGCTCATCTAACTCATGACTGTATTTACCACCAGACCTGAAACATAGCAGGTGCCCAGTAAATGTTTGCTGTATGATGGGACTGATGGGTACAGAGGGATCGATCAGCAAATCAGACTTTCCAATCCTCATGCAAATAAACCAAATTGTAAACACGACTTGTTCTGAACCTGTACCCACCAAGCAATATTTAAACTTTGTCTTCTCAGTTAGGCCTATTAACAAAGAGAGGGGGCTCCTCATGCCAGAGTTTCTGGGTTCTTCAGGTAAATAAGTTGGTGATGTCAGGTTACCCTAATCTGTAAACACAGTCCCCAAAACCCTCTGTCCTCTATGCTGAGATCCAGAGCTGTACCCTCCTGAGAACTGACAAAAGGAGCTTCTGACCCACTGGCATAATAACCAGATCTGATCCCTCCAGCAAGGTCTTGTCTCGGTCTTGTCTTTTACTGAACTCAGTAAGATTCTGGCTCCATGGTCCTCAGACCTGCATATGCATCAGAATCCCTGGAGGCCTCGCTGAAACATCGATGTCTGAGCTGCGTGCCGGAGTTTTATATCAGTTTAGTTTTAGACTGGAAATTTTATATTTCTGACAGTTTCTGCTGCTGCTGATGATGCAGGACATGCTTTGGGAACTGTAGGAGTACTGTGTACTTTCCTTTCAAAAACACATTAAAAGTCATTCCACTATTCTCCCATTTAGTAGTGCATTCATAAACATTTTAAGGTAAGTCAAAGAGCACCTCCTATAAAATATACCAACATGTGAAAGGGAGTACATAGTGTGTACATAAAATTTCCTTTTTTAAAAAAAGTAAGAATAAGCGTTATATACTACTCTTCTTAAGAATCAGAATTTAACAATGTGTTTGGGCCCCCAAGTTCCCTGCCTTAAGTCTTTCTCCTCCTCTAACCGCTTAACCTCTGGTAGCCTTTATCTAGAATGTTGTGCTGACCATGACCTTGCCTTCTTTTTCTTGTTATCTACATATATTAGCCTAAGTAATATATGAACATCTAAAGTTCTCATCAATTAGGACTTCCATTCTCAAATTAGATGAGTGTTTTGTTTTGTTTTGTTTTGTTTGAGACAGAGTTCTGCTACGTAGACCAGGCTGGCCTTAAACTCATGGCAACTCTCCTGCCTCAGCCTCCCAAGAGTTGGAATTACAAGTGTGTCACCACACCCAGCTCACTATTATTAACAGAAAAAAATATGAGGAAATAAAAGAACTATGAACTTATTTATGACTCTTCCAAAAAGATTAATGTTTTTAGAATATTAGATTTACTCTTCATTGGTTCCCTCTCACCTTTTGAGAAAATCTCCCTTACGCCAAGGATTTAGCTCAGTGGTTCCAGCATCTGCCTTGCAAGCACAACGTCCCAAGTCCGATCCCTGGTACCACATACCACAACGCTAGGCATGGTGACTTACGCCCATCAGCAATCAGTACCACAAACCACGAAGCTGGGCATGGTGGCTCACGTTTGTAATCCCACACTCAGGAGGCAGAGGCAGGAAGATTGCTGTGAGTTTGAGGCTTGCCTGGGCTACATAGTGAGCTCAGGGCCAGCCTTAACTACAAAGTGACACCCTGTCTCAAAAAGAATAGAAAATCTCTCTTGCTTCCTGCTAGTGGCCCATTACCATATGTGTAGCAGATGAAGCCGCCTTATCTGGTTGGCTTATCCCAAGTTGTGCTCATCAGATTCGGCTAAACTATATGAGAGGCTGATGGAATAACAGATGAATTACATGGATTAGGCCCTGAGACATCTACGTGTCAAACCAAAGCTATGCAAGCGAAATTCAAGGGACATAAGAAAGCCATGTGTTGAGAGAGATGAATGAAGGGGATAGACCACTGGGAAAGACAAAGAAAATAGGTTCTGTCATTCAGAGCCAAGGAAGCAGGAAAGGCTATTTCCTTGCAAATGTAACCCCCCTTTTGGCTGCTTTTTCCCCACAAGGCTCCCCAAGAGCTGTTCAATAACTCTCCCTTCTTACTGGACTGGTAAGAATGGACATCTGGTCTTAGAATTCAGTTCTTCACTAAGAGAATGAGCTAGAGGGACATTTATGAAAGAGCCAGGAGGTGTACAGGAAACTAGCATGACTGGATGGTGGAGTATAGTAGCGGAGAAATTAGAGCAGTAAGGGAAAAATACTACAGCCTTGCATAATGTACCTAAAGAAGTTCAAAGCTTATCTGGTAGGCATTGAAGAGGTATTAAATAATGTCAAACAATCAAAGAAGAAGATAAAATGTGTGTTCTAGAATAAACACTGGCTCAGGAGGATAAGTTGAGTTGGAGTAGAATATAGGCTCACATAAAACCAGAATTAGGAAGGAAATATTAACGAGGTGAAATAAAGCAAAGGCAGAGGAAGTGGAGAAGAGCAGGAATTCTGGAGGACTGTAGGATGTGAAATTTATGAGAAGTACCAATTTACTGAGAAGGCGGCATCACCAGATGGCCGCCTTAGGGCATCAGATGGATCATGGTCACGCATGAGAGGCCTAAAAGATGAAATAAGACTGTGGTGGGTTAAGTTTGTGGAATACTGAGTTTCAGAGGACCACGAATCCTACAGGAGGAAAAAGAAAGTAGAATGAGGCTTCAGTTATTGATTGTCATTCACTCCATAAATCTTTCATTACTGAAGTCCAGCTTCCCATGTAGCTCATAAGGTACAGCATGTTTTCAACTCATTTCTAAGATAGATGAGAATAGTACTTGTATACAGTTATTCTTCAAACAATGTACTCAAATGTCCATGAAAAGTCTCTTACCTAGCTTAGTTTAATACTAGAGGATTGTAAACCTTACTAACCGGTTCGCAAGCAGGCCACATTTGCAAGCCACCACTCAGGGATCTTGGGCAGAATCACCATTACTGGATCTCCCCTTCTCAGGGAACAAGCTTCTGTGAGTACATTGGCCAATTTCCTGGATAAGGATCCCAGTTCTTCAAAACTCCACCGCACCTCTTCTCCATTTCCATTTATCCACCAGAAGGCTGGATTGGAAGGTCTCTTTCCAACCTGAGGAGAGACAACCCAATCGTGGATTTAGACATGTAAAATTTGATTTCAAATGACTTAATGAAATATATTCTCAAAAAAATTTATGAATTATTAGTTGAGACTTCTGTGGAGCTTATGTCATTAAAATTCTGGAGTCCTTACTTTCAGATTTGGGGAGTCATTTCTTTTAGCTCCTATCGTTTCCCATTTAGCCTGGCAGTTTTTCTTCCCAGAAAGTCACAATTCTTGCACCCTTGATGTGTCTTTCAGTGCTGTATCTAAGCCTCCTTTCCCACCATTTCTAACTCTAGGAATCACCTTTTATTCTACTCCTTTTTGTTTTGTTTAAAAAAAAAAACCTAAAAATACATTTATGCAACTCAAGCTCTCTCAGCCAACCATGGGACTGTTGACTCTGTGGGCCAGGCAATTCCTTATTTTATCCTTTATGGGATTTTTAGCAGCATCATTGGTCTCCACCCCATATATGCCAGCAGCAACTATCCCTCTTACCTCTTAGGCCCTCGTGGCAACAGATGTCTGCAGCATGGCCATTTATCACCACTGGACACAATTGCTCCTAGTGGAAAAATTGTTGTCTGACCTGGTTTTGTTCCATACCTTTTCCATACTGGTCCACCGGTCCAGGACATCTTCAGCAAAGTTGAAATACTCTGGAATCTCCAGTTTGAAGTCCTGTTTCATAGACTCATAGCTGGAAAAATTCTGAGGAGTTGCTGTTCTGTAATCTTTATGTAGTGCTCTCACAAAACCAGGAATAGCTAGGCACTGGAAGAACCTTGCACGAAATAGCTTCATGGCAACAAGTGCTAGCAACAGTTTTATTGGCTGTTTTAGCTTAGGATTTCCATGGAAGTTAACTCATCTAAAAGACAAACAAAAAAGACACGCATTCAATTCTGTCCCAGAGGTACCCATACCTCAAAACAGTTGTATCATCATCATTATTATTATCATATTAATCATCTTTATCATCATAGCACCATTTTCTGAATACTGTCTGTGTTCCAAACATTGTGCTGTATGTTTCATGTACATTTTGCCATTAAGTCCTGAGTCTACAGTAGTCCTGCTCTCACAAAAGTCCAGTAGTTTACAGACAGAGCAAACAATGAAGGTTTTGGTTGGATTTAAACTGAGAACTATCTGATCTTGGCTTGTTCTCCTGACTACTGTACATTATTACTTCTCAGATGCATTTCTAAACATCTGTGAACCCCAGTTAATCTCCCTATTTACAAGAAGATTTCTTAGCCTATATCTTTCAAGTGCAGATTTCAGACAGAGTACAAAAATATCCAGGAGAATTTTTCACAGTAAATAATTTACAGATGAAGAGCCTAAGAGTAGCCCAGTACCAATTAGGCATGAAGGCACAGTTCAGGTTTATAATCTGCCTCGTTTATAGGCTGCAGTTCCCATGCTCCTAATGGGAGCCCATACTCCCTTCGAGTCCAGGCTTGGGGCTGCATTTGGTGGAGATGTAATAACAGGACATTAACCTTTGGGAGTTTTATAGGGGGGTCCTCAGGGCATCCTAGCCCTCCTTCTTTGGTGGGAAATCATTTGTTTACCATGTCGTGCATTTGATTATGGTTGTTTTAGCACAGTGGTACCACACCTACCTCACAAGCACAAGATCCTGAGTTTGATCCCTGGTACCAAAAAAATACACCAAAAAGCCTCCCAAAAATGAAGGATAGCTTCTTCCCCCCCCCAAAAAAATACAGTTCTATACCAGGCATGATGGTGCATAGTTGTGATCCTAACTCTAAGAGGCTGAAGCAGGAGGACTGCAAATTCAAGTCCAGCCTGGGCAATTTAGTGACTTGGCAAGACCCTGTCTCAAAAAATAAAAAAGTGAGGATGTAGCTTAGTGCAGAGGCCTTGAGTTCAGTCCCTAGGAACAGTGAGCAAAAATGAAACCACAGTTCTAGGATCTGTCGGTATTTCCGATTCTTCTGTTTATGCTGTCAGGATTTCTCCAAATTTCCAAGTGGAACATGTATTACTATCCCAATCATTAAATCGTAACTCTGAGTGCAATTCTGGCTGTGTGGTACGTAGGACAACTTTTCTACGTGGAAGCAGTCTGTATTGATAAGTTCTAACCACAAAAATTAACAGATATCACCTTATTTTTACCCTAAATGAACCTGGGGTTTTGCCTCCAAAGGAATGTTCTGATTGAATTGGCCAGGATTCTAAGCCTCCTAAAGTCCCTGAGTGAGTGACTTTTTTGTTTATCTGTCTTGCTTTGTAATTAAGGCCGGCCTCGAACCTCACTGAAATCCTGCCTTGGCCTCCTGAGAGCTAGGACTGCAGGTGTGAGCCACCATGGGGACCAGTGACCTTGAGCTCTGTAAGCTAATGTGGTTGAGTGTCCTCATTTTTCGCCTGCAAAGAAAGCTGGAGCCCCAGAAAGAGGAAGCAACTGGCTTCAACTTATCCTTTCAGAGTGAGTACCAGAACTCCTACTCTGTGCATCCCCATTTGTGTTTTTACTTCAGTTCAATAGGTTTCAATATAGTGATTCTCAATCCTGAGAAGATGAGCAGGAAAAGTTTTTTAAAAGTTCTTATGCCTAAGACTTGGACTATTTAAATCACCATCTTTGGGAGTGGGCCCCGGGCCTCTTTTTAAACAAATTTCTTCAGAGATTCGAATGTGTAATCAAGGTTGAGAATCACTTACCAAAAAGCTATGATTTGTGATCCAGCAGCATCAGTAACGTGTCAAAACTTGTTAGAAATACAGTCTCGGGCCAGGGATTTAGCTCAGTGGTTCTGGCACCTACCTTGCAAGCACAAAGTCCTGAGTTCAATCCACAGCAACC